>CM076579.1:864644772-865198020 GCA_034641835.2 Pinus albicaulis
AGTAGCCTAATCCATTGGGTTGATCCCACAACTTGTATCTTGATCTGTCAGGAAACTTAGTGACTAGAAACTAGTTGATTGTTCCTCTTGGCTTTGACTGATAAAAATAGACCACGGGCTTGGCCATCCATATTATTAGCACACTGAAATTTGAAATAAAACTACAATTGAACTTATCCACTGCAATCCATTAAGCTGAACATCCTGCTACACCTTGAAAACTTGAATGGTGAACTAAAACTGGAAAGATGATCAGAGTGTTGAGCTTATTTTCACACCTACCTACCCTACCCTACTGAAATGGTTTCCCTTCTAAATAATACAATAACACCAATGCAGCCAATCAAGCAATTGTTCTAATATCTTTTTTCTTTCATTTCTCTTCATCATGTTCAGAGACAAACCTGACAATGGTTTTTGATAGAAATTCTTGGCCTGATCTTGTTTACATGGATCCTGGTGTTTGGTCAATTTAGTGTATCCTAAATTGCTGCATTTAATTTGTCAATCCGGGAATCGTAAGCTGATGAAGTGCGGCGCACTATATGTGCAAGATAACCTATTTCTTAATTTTTTTTCGTTTTTGGTTTTCTAAGGTGAAATGGAAATTCTAAGATGAAAACAAGTTTGGTTATGTTTGTTCAAGGAAATGATCTCCCCTATAATGATTTACCAACTTGAAACTTTAAAAAGAAATTTGAAATTTACAATGATAAGACTTGAAAGAAAATGAAATGTACTGCTGAAATGAAAATATGCTGCTACTCTAATAAATCAAAACAGTGAACTAGTGAGCATGAAAACCAAACTATTCTTGCTGCCGACTAAACACAAAAGAAACTATGCTTAAGGAAATTCAAAATTGCAACAAAATAAATCTAAATCAGATTACATCAATTTATCTTCTGATCCTTCATCATTAGTCCAGCTATGATTTTCGGAAGTAATCATAAACAACTTGAGTAACTGATATTTAACTTGCAGAAAGCAAACTAATATCAAACCATACATTCATGATTCAATCCCTCACCATCACTCAAATGAGGGCTTGGAGGCAACTAAAGATACAAGTGTATGATTTGGATATATCTAAACTTATGGAAAGAAACTAATATTAAACTAAAGTACATTTCATGTGATACAATCCCTCACCATCACTCCACCAGGCTTTCTTGAGAATCAAGGATGCTAAGTATGTTTTAACAGTATCCAGAGATTTGGCAGAAGAACTAATACTAAACTACACATTTCATAATACAATCCCTCACCATCAGTCCAGTTGTGGCTTTCGGAGGCAACTCAAGATGCTATGAGCAGCTTAATATATCTAAATTTGCAGAAAAGAAACTAATACTAAACTACACATTTCATAATACAATCCCTCACCATCAGTCCAGCTGTGGCTTTCGGAGGCAACTGAAGATGTTATGAGCAAATTAATATATCTAAATTTAACTACTGAAGCAAATAAGCAAAACTGAAATGAACAAAGCAATACTGAAATTAAACAGAAACTATGAAAAGAAAATTAGCAGCAGAACAATGTTAGTTCCATGTCATTAGTCAAAATGCTATGAAATGCCTGGCCGCCTATCTATAACCTCGAAACAAGAACACCGTGCAAAGGATTAACAATCATAAAGCATGAAAGACGAAATGAAATGGAAATTATGGAAGTGTATAAACAAGAAATGAAAACAAATGCAATATATGAACACTATATGAATGGATTATGACATAATGATCTCTTAAAGAAACAAAATTAAAATTATACACTAATGCACAAAACCTTACTTGAGCTGGCCCTACACCAAACAGCCTTGGCAACGGTCCTCAAATACGAATTAAGTTGGAAAACAGAGTCTTCTTATATTAAAAAGCAGTCATTACAGAATGGTAATGTTACGGCACAAGTGCAGCGTAAACACACTACAGAGCAGACTAAATAAAAGTTAACAGAGACTAACATCGACTAACTTCCATGCGTATGCAAACGCATCATATATAACAAAAGAAATATAACTGTCTCCTAAAGTTCATGCTGGTGGAGAGCACGTAGACCACTACGTCCACGGATCTAGGATCATGGCCGTGTTGGAAAGTAAATCTACGAGAGGTGGATGCTTGAATTTGACTAAGGAGCCCTGTACAGATGTCGATTTATCCTCCGCAGGCTCAGAAACGGCCGTATGAATCTTCATGTGACACGAAACAGAGTCCTGCCGACATGAGACTCCATGGTTGACTTCCATGTGGACGCCTTTGACCGCGGCTTCTTTGGATGAGTTTGCTTGAACCAATAGGACACGAACAATGTCCACGTCATTCCTGACCTGCCCATGTGGCTCGTTTTCATTGTAGACACCTGTAGCATAGAGTTTCACAAAATAGCTGCGGAAAGTTGCAGCAGCTGCGGAAAGTGGCAAGATTCCGCAGCTGAATGAACAAAATCTAAATCAAATAGCAAACACAAAAACATAATTAAAAACCATGTTAGATGCTCTTTTGCACATGATATTGACAACTTGGGAGGTTCAGGTGAGTGAAAAAGGTATAGAAAAGTGTATGGAAAAGATGCAGATTTGAGACTCAACATACCCCCACTGTGAAGGTGTTGCATGTCCTCATGCAACCAAAATTTTGATACTCTTTCTTCAGTTCATGTGCCTTGACACTTCAGCCAGCACATCCAATCCTCTCCTCTTCTTTCTTGGTACTGCCAACATTCTGGGTTTCTTCATTAAGCACCTAAATTTGATATTTACAAGTGCTCTGCTCAATTTCTGGCATTTCCTTTTTAATTCCTTATTCTTCTTCTGCCATATTCCCAAATGTAACATAGTATTATCATGGATGATCTTGTCTAGTTTTCCTTGTTCTTTCAATGTTTCATTTTCATTTTTGATGTGCTTATTTAAAATCTCTAACTCAAAAAATTTTTGTTTTAGTGATTGGACCAAATCATCCTGCAATGTATGTGGCTGAATGGAAGAAGTACTTGGACCTGTGGCTGCCTTTTCCAAAGACTCTATATAGTCATATACTTCCTGCTGCTTGGGGTCTATTTCAGGTGTCATTTTTATTGGGCTGTCCCCAAAATTCCGTGAAGGAGAGTTATGTTCAAAATCTGGCCGAGGAGGGCTTACATCAATATCTTGCTGAGAATAGGATGGAGTATGTTCAATGTCTGATTGGGAATGAAATGAACCAGGTTCACTAACTGACTGAGATGGACTATGGTCAGTTGGGGACTGTTCAAATGTCTCCTCACCCAAATCAATGAAATGAGGACCCTTAATTTGTGTTTTCCTCAATTTTCCCTTAAGTCTGCTGCTTCTCCTCACACGCTGTGGTACACTATCCTTTTGTTTTTGTTTTCCTTTTTCTATCTTCATGGGCATGGATGACTGTTTTTGAAGATAAACTAATCTTTCAGATAGCACTTGATGATCTTCTTCTTCAGAAGAAGGAGTTTTATGTACAGCCTCAATAGTTTCTCTTTCTTTTGGTGTTATTGGCTTCTTACCCTTGATTTCCTTCTTCTTCCTTTTTACCAGTCTCTCTTCCTTATCAGTTCTTTCCATAGTAGTAGTAGGAGTGTTTTGGATTTCATCAATTGTTCTTTTCCTCCTACTTCTTCTTGCTGTGCTGGATGTAGGAATTTCCTGAGTAGGAGTAATTTGGGTTTCAACATTTATTCTTTTTCTTCTACTCCTTCTTGTTGAACTACCTTCAGGAATTTCCTGAGGTTCCTCAAAGAAATTTCTAACCAGAAATTGTTCCCATGTATCTTTCTTTTCCTTTAACTCCTTTTCAATCAGAATTTTTATAAGGACGTGGTGATATAGATGGGGCTCTACATCTCCTAAGTGTTTCTGAACAGTCACAGCCATTTTCTTCAAGCTATTAAATAGAAAATATGGGAGATTGAGAGTTTGATTTTCTAGAAAATTCATCAATAGCCTGGTATGGTACATATACATGGACCCAAAACGGCCTTCACATGTAATGAATTTCTGAACAAATAGCAATAAAGTAGCCCATTCCTCTTTCAATGCATGCACAGGAATTCCTCTTTTAAAAACAGTTATGTCCATACCTTGGTTTCGTAAGATTGTTCTCCATGCCTCATCACTGATGCTTTTATTTTTGAACCAATGCTCACCCTCCTGAAGAAGTTCCGTGGCTGTTGCTATAGATGCTTCATTGACCGCAAACTTGAGGTCTCCAATCTCTGCTTCCAAGCCATTAAATGACCTTGCAAATGCTTTCGTAACTTCTTTATGATAACCTCTGAATTTCTGGATAAAACGCAGCCAATTTGCTTTCTTCAATATCTCCTTTACTTGTGGATATCCCTCTATAAACTTAGGTCCTTCCGGCTCTGCTCTTAGTAATTTACCCATTTCCCTTTTCTGCTCTTCACAACTTTGCCTGCGTGAGGGTTCAAATGGAAATGGAACGATTGAATACACAGGATCGAGCACAATGACTGTGGGAATGTATCATAAAATGGGAATGAGCACCATAAACGGAATGGAGTGAGACTGTGGGTAGGTATCCGGGAGTGAGAATGAGCACAAGGAACGAAATGAAGTAAGACAGAACAGAGTGGGGTTTCGTAAACACAGCAGAGACACGATATTCGACAGCGTTTTGAATTTTGGTGGCTGCACAATAAATATGAACATGTTTTAACAACGGTTATGGATTTATGCGGTTGCAAGAGTCCTTAGTCAAATCAAATACGTCTCATTGTCTCCGGTGGAATATTGGAACATGAGTGAAAATCAGAATTTTAATGATGAAACCGTTTGTGAATGAATGCAAGAGGATAATATGGAGATCGTGAAAGGTTACGGAACTGTCAATATAATCATTGCACGTAATGGATAGAGCTCATGGTTCAAAACTATATAAAAATGTGTTTTTCAATTCTATTTGAAATAAATTTTATTCATACCTTTGGAATCTTTGCCTTTTCCCTTGGTCTTCAACTAATTGATCTCCATTGGTGTCTTGAATGCTCCATGTCTTCATTTTTGATCCTCTCACCTGAATTTTATTTCATAATTATGGAAATAACATCTGACTGTACATTCTCTTTGAAAACAGAGTAGTAGCTGCGGAATCTGCTTCTGGCTGCGGAAACTGGAGTCAGCTGCGGAAACAGATGTCAGCTGCAGAAACTGACACAGCTATTACTTTGATGAATGGAAATGAACAAATGACAAATGACCAGATGGAAATGGTCATGAAAAAGATTTTTATTGATGGAATGGAATGAAATGAAGTGAATGAAGTGGAATGAAATGAAATGAAATGGAATGAAGTGGAATGAAGTGGAATGGGTGGTGACAAAGCTTGTGAAATGAAAGAGAGATTTTTTTTTTGTTGGAAAATATAGAGTGTCAGGTGTCCCTGATTTTCACCCTATATTTTCTATATAAGACTGCCAATCAATGATTGGTTTTCAGGCTTATACCATTTTTTTTTTTTTTTTAACTGAAAAGAACAAAAGCTAGGCTGGTGGAGAAGAAGAATTCTTCTGTACCAGCCTGATTGCAGAACTTTCTTGAAACATTTTGACAAAATCCTCTTTTGAGAGTGGTTTATGATAAACTTTCAATCTATGGCCATTCACAATAAGAGGAGTTTGAAACTCATCAATGGTCTTGATTCTTACAGCTCCATTGCTAAAGATCTTGTCAATCTCATATGGCCCAAGCTAATGAGTCTGAAATTTTCCTTGAAAATATTTAAACTTGGAATCAAATAACAATGCCCAATCTCCTTCTTGAAACTTCTTCTCTTTGATATACTTGTCATGCCATTTAGCTCTTTGATATTGAACTAGATCAGTTCTTAGAATTGCATCTTGTCTGATCTCATCTAGCTCATTCAACTGCTCCATTCTATGCTTTTGGGCTTCTGATAAGTCCATCCCCAACTGAACTGCTATCTTGAAGGTCTTGACTTGGAACTCAATGGGGAGCAAGACTTCTTTCCCATAAACAAGTTCATAGGGAGAATGTCCCGTTGTATTCCTCCATGTAGTTTTGTAGGCCCACAAGGCTTCTGGAAGCCTTTCTGCCCAATCTCTTCTATGTAGATGAACAGTTTTGGTGATGATACTTTCAAGAACTTTGTTTGTGGACTCCACTTGACCATTTGCTTGTGGATGGTAAGGAGTAGATCTTCTGTGCTTGATTTTGTATTCTTTCATCAACTTCTCCACCAAATTGGATGTGAATTGGCTCCCCTGATCTGTCACAATTTCTCTTGGAACACCAAAGCGAGTAAAAATATCCTCATAAAGAAAATGAACAACTGAATTTTCAGTAGCAGATACTAATGCTTTGGCTTCTACCTATTTAGTAACATAATCAGTACAAACCAATATATACTTCTTTTGCTTAGATGGTGGATTAATAGGTCCAATGAAATCTAAAGCCCATTTTTGAAAGGGTTCAATGAGTACCTGTGTTTGCAATGGCATTTCATTTGAAAGGGTAGGTTTCCCTACTCTTTGGCAGCTGTCACACCTTTTGACATATTGTTTTGCATCTTTGAAGATGGAAGGCCAATAATATCCTAAAGAGAGGATTTTATAGGCCGTCCTTTTGTCTGCAAAGTGTCCGCCGCATGGTTCATCATGACATGCCTTAAGAATATCAAGCATTTCATCCTCCCTGACACATCTTCTGATCATAAGATCTGGCCCTGTTTTAAACAATTCGTTAGAAATCCATGAATATTTTGAACTCTCCTGAATAATTTTTCGTTTTTCACTTGGAAATAAATGTGAAGGTAGTTTCCCTGTAACCAAATAGTTAGCAATATCTACATACCAAGGGGTCTTAATAGTTACTGCAAACAAATATTCATCAGGAAACTTATCTTCTACAGGAGAATCTTCTTTAGTATTTTGAATTCTAGACAAGAAATCAGCTACTGTATTCTGTTTTCCTGGTCTATCCAACACAGTAATATTGAATTCTTGCAAAAGTAAAAGCCATCTTGTCACCCTGCCATTAGTAACAGGTTTGTTCATTAAATATCTAATTGCAGAATGGTCAGTATGAATAAAAGTTTCATAGCCTGTTATGTAATGTCTAAACTTGTTAATTGCATGAACAACAGCTAAAAACTCTTTTTCAGTCACAGTATAGTTCAACTCTGTGGGAGTCAAATTTTTACTGGTGTAATAAATGGCATAAGGTATTAAATCTTTTTGACCCAACACAGCTCCAAGAGCTGTATCTGAAGCATCTGTAGAAATATGAAAAGGAAGTTTCCAATTTGGTCCTCTCAAGATAGGTGCTTCAGATATTCTTGTTTTCAAAGTTTCAAAAGCTTATTGACAATCAGGATCCCATTTAAATTCACAGTCTTTTGTAAGCAACTTGAAGAGTGGAGATGCTATTTTAGTGAAGTTTTCTATAAATCTTCTATAGTAACTAGTAAATCCTAGAAAACTTCTAACATCTCTTTGAAAATTTGGAATAGGTAACTTGGAGATGAATTCAACTTTTGATCTATCAACCTTAATCCCATCTCTCGAAATATGATGCCCCAAAACAATCCCTTCAGTAAACATCATAAAGCATTTTTCATGGCTTAATGAAAGGTTTGTTTCTTTACATCTTATAAGAACTTTTTTCAAATTTTCTAATGCCTCTTCAAATGAATTACCATAAACTGTAAAATCATCCATATAAACCTCTACACAATCATGGATTAGATCAGAAAAAATTCCTAGTACTGCTCTTTGGAATGTTGCTGGTGCATTACATAACCCAAAAGGAAGCACTGGGTAGGCAAAAGTTCCCCATGGACAAGTAAATGTGGTCTTATCTTGATCTTCAGGTGCTACCTGAATTTGATTATAGCCACTAAAACCATCCAAAAATGAAAAGTACTTTTTACCTGCTAATGTATCTAATACCCGATCAATAAAAGGCAAAGGAAAGTGATCCTTCAAAGTTGCTTTGTTCAATTCCCTGTAATCAATGCATACCCTCCATTTACCATTCTTTTTAGGCACTATAACCAAAGGAGAAACCCATCGGCTATCTGAAATTGGATAAATGAAGTTTACATTGAGAAGTTTTTGGAACTCTTCTTTCACTATTTCCCTAAGATTTGGATTCATCCTTCTTTTAGGTTGTCTGATTGGTCTACTGTTTTCCTCAATATAAATATGATGGATGCAAGTCTTAGGATCAATACCCTTCATGTCAGTATACTCCCATGCAAATGCAGTAGAATGTTTTTGCAAGATTCTGGTTAGTTCTTCTTGTTGTGATTTCTCCAAATGTTTGTTGATATTCAATGTATTTTCTGGAAAAATCTCAATAGCAGAATTACCAAACTCTTCCATAGAGTAAAGAGACATTTGTCTTGATGATAAATATTCTATGTCGGATTCCAACTGAAATTGTGTGGGGTCATATTCTGAAGATGTCTCAAAATTTTCTAATGTGTTCAGAATTTGACTATCCTCACTGATTTCAGAAATGGTAAAGACAGGTTGTATAGTGTCCTCATCATCGACCCATTCATTGTCTCCTACTTCCGTGATTGCTTTTGCTGGAGGATACAAATTGAATTTCTTTGTCGAATTACCATTAGAAATGTACATATCCCCAGATCTACAACTAATAAAAGCATCAACTGTGGCTAGCCAAGGTCTTCCTAAGATAAGTGGGTGCCCTCCTAGATTACTCTTGGGAGTCAAAATCATAAAATCTACTGGATATTCCCAAGAATCTAAGGAGACCGAAATATCTTCTAATACACCATCTGGTTTAATAATTGATCGATCTGCAAGTTGCAGTAAAGTAGGTGTAAAAAGAAGGTTAGGAAGTTTTAGCTGGTCCATAGTCTGTCTACTCATAATGTTGATAGCAGCCCTTAAGTCAATCAATGTGTTTGGAATTTCTATCCCATTTATATGTGTCTTGACAATTGGACTTCCTGGATCTACATACTTCTGCATGGTAATTTTTCCCATCATAATATCTGCAATCTTTCCTACCAGGTGGATTCTTCTTGTGTCTTTTAATTTCCTTCCCGGTCTTTTGAAACTCAACTCCTTTATGGTTTTTGCTAGAATAGGAATTTCTCGAATGGATTGTAGCAAGGGAATCTTGATACAAACATTCTTCAATTCATCTAGAAAGTCATAGTTAGGCAACAAGATTTGTTTTTCCACCCCCTTGTCAATTTGTAATCTTTCAGGAAAAGGAGGTGTAGATGAAGATGTTGGTTGCTCAACTATAGGAATTGTGGGTGTTAAATTTTCTTTTTCTTTTTGCATGCTTGGATTTTGAAGAGATTCTTCCTCATAACCCTTATTGACTTGAAGAGAGTCCTCCTCAGAGGTATCTTGCTCTTGAATATCTATAGAAGGTTTTTCTAAAACTCTACCAGATCTGAGTTGTACATCGTTGAGAGGAACAATCATATAGGTAGGGAATTGTTGTCCTTCTACCATGTAAGTAGTCTGAGGATTCTTATTGTTAGGATTTGGCAATGGCTGAGCTGGAAGTTGATTTGTCTTTTGTTGGTATGGAAGCATGAGTTGAGGATTTGGATTTTGTTGAGAAGATTGTTGTTGTGGAAATGGCAATGAAAGTTGTGGATTTTGGTTTGGAAGTTGTGGAGCTTGTTGATTTTGAAAAGATGGAGGATATTGATAAAATTGAGCAAATCTCCCATAAGGATTTTGCATCCCTTGTACCCATGGCTGATATGAATTTTGATGTTGGGGCCAAGGTTTTTGCCAAGGATTCCAATTTGGTTGGGTTTGATAATTCATAGGGTTGTTAAACCCTTGAGTTTGTTGTCCCTGCCAAGGTCTCCTTGCGACAAAACAGAGAGAGTCTACTGAATTTGGGTCTTCTTGAAAAACAGCTTTGAGTCCAGGAATTGAAGGACAATCCTTGATCTCATGATTTTCTGAGCAAATCATACATGTTTCTACAACTTTTGCATCCAAGGGACATTCCCTTAAAGCATGTTTCTTCCTACATTTCGGACAAAAGATGGCTAAAGCATTTGTTTCTGCTTTCTGCTTGTTTTGGATTTTAAGGGTGTCTAGTTGTTCACTAAGGCTCCCTAAAATATCAGTTTTGAACTCATCAAGCATGTTACCAATCTCTGCCCTACTTATTGATCCAGTTGCAGATTTGTTAGCCCTAATAAGAGAAGGATCCCTAGGCCCTTTTCCTGTTTTAGATTTTCCCCTTGAGAGATGGACACATAGTTCTGTTATATCATGAAGTGGAAGTTGAGAAATGTCTCCTTTCCCCATCATGTTTAAAATATCTATCCATTCATCTCTAATGGCTTTTAATATGAGGGCTTTCAAGGTTTCATCATCTAAGTTTCTCATCTTTGCTCTTTTCAAGTTGTATTGAAATCTTTCAAGCAAGTCTTCCAAATTTTCATCTTCTTTTTGCATCATTTTGAATACCTCATCCTTGTGATTGGTGGGCATACAATAGTCCAAGTATCTATCCAAAAATGTTTGTTTCATATTATTCCAAGTCCTAATAGATTGAGTGGCTAATCCCATGAACCATTTCAAAGCAGATCCCTTCAATGTTGAAGGAAATAGTTTGAGTTTTTGAGAATCTTCCATATAGTCATAAGTTCGGCACACAACTTCAAACTCAAACAGAAATGTTTCAGGATCCTCACTTCGCAATCCATAAAAGTTAGGGAGAAAAGATGGTGAGATATTTTTCATTGTTGCATGAGTTTCCTCATCAACTATAGGGAATCCAAACAAATTGTCTCCTTCCCTATTTCTACCATTATTTCCTTCACCATTGTTGTCTCCATTGTTTCCTCCTCTTCTACCTTCACCTCTATTTATTACTTCCGCTGCCATGATAGTTTCTTTAGAGTTCTTAAAGTCCTCTAGTTCTTCTACCAAGGGAGGATGAGAGAGAGTCTCTTTGTTTTCTAAGTGGGTTTTAGTAGGTGATATAGAAGAATCCTCTAATTCAGTTGTTCCTTGACTTCCAAAAATCTTAAGGCTAGGGGTAGATGGTGGTGAATCTGGTCTATGCCTTGAAGAAGATGGAGTTGTAAAAATCGAACTCTTGGCTTTAGCTATAAACCTTCCCCTAGAATCTCTTGCTCTATGCATGTCATTTTTTTTTTATTTTTTTTTTTAAGTTGGGCTAATAATTCTCTTTCTGATCTTCCAGGTCACACTAGGTGCAAGAAGAGAGCATACTTAAGAAATTACTGAACCAATAACTCTCTTTTCTGATCCTCCAGATCACACTAGGTGCAAGAGGAGAGCATACTTCAAGAAGTTATCAAGTTTTCCCTTCTTTTATGATTTTATGTTTTTTTTTTTTAAGAAATTGGCTACCTAGTTACACTTCCCCGGCAACGGTGCCAAAATGTTTCGTCAATTTAGTGTATCCTAAATTGCTGCATTTAATTTTTCAATCCGGGAATCGTAAGCTGATGAAGTGCGGCGCACTATATGTGCAAGATAACCTATTTCTTAACTTTTTGTCGTTTTTGGTTTTCTAAGGTGAAATGGAAATTCTAAGATGAAAACAAGTTAGGTTATGTTTGTTCAAGGAAATGATATCCCCTATAATGATTTACCAACTTGAAACTTTAAAAAGAAATTTGAAATTTACAATGACAAGACTTGAAAGGAAATGAAAATGTGCTACTGAAATGAAAAGGTGCTGCTAATCTAATAAAACAAAACAGTGAACTAGTGAGCATGAAAACCAAACTATTCTTGCTGCTGACAAAACACAAAAGAAACTATGCTTAAGGAAATTCAAAATTGCAACAAAATAAATCTAAATCAGATTACATCAATTTATCTTCTGATCCTTCATCATTAGTCCAGCTATGATTTTCGGAAGTAATCATAAACAACTTGAGTAACTGATATCTAACTTGCAGAAAGAAAACTAATATCAAACCATACATTCATGATTCAATCCCTCACCATCAGTCCAGCTGTGGCTTTCGGAGGCAACTAAAGATGTCATGCACAATTTAATATATCTAAATTTGCGGAAAAGAAACTAATATTAAACTACACATTTCATGATACAATCCCTCACCATCAATCCAGCTGTGGCTTTCGGAGGCAACTGAAGATGCTATGAGCAGCTTAATATATCTAGATTTGTAGAAAAGAAACTAATACTAAACTACACATTTCATAATACAATCCCTCACCATCAGTCCAACTGTGGCTTTCGGAGGCAACTGAAGATGCTATGAGCAGCTTAATATATCTAGATTTGCAGAAAAGAACTAATACTAAATGTTGAGTCCCAAATTTGCATCTTCTCCATACATTTTTCCATACCTTTTTCACTCACCTAAACCTCCCAAATTGTCAATATCATGTGCAAAAGAGCATCTAACATGGTTTTTAATTATATTTTTGTGTTTGCTATTTGATCTAGATTTTGTTCATTCAACTGCGGAATCTTGCCACTTTCCGCAGCTGCTGCAACTTTCCGCAGCTATTTTGTGAAACTCTATGCTACAGGTGTCTACAAGGAAAACGAGCCACATGGGCAGGTCATGAATGACGTGGACATGGTTCGTGTCCTATTGGTTCAAGCAAACTCATCCAAAGAAGCCGCGGTCAAAGGCGTCCACATGGAAGTCAACCATGGAGTTTCATGTCGGCCGGACTCTGTTTCGTGTCACATAAAGATCCATACGGCCGTTTCTAAGCCTGCGGAGGGTAAATCGACATCTGTACAGAGCTCTAGAGTCGAATTCAAGCATCCACCTCTCGTAGATTCACTTTCCAACACGGCCATGCTCCTATATCCGTGGACGTAGTGGTCTACGTGCTCTCCACTAGCATGAAATTTAGGAAACAGTTATAGTTTGTTGTTATATATATTGCGTTTGCATACGCATATGAAGTTAGTCATTATTAGTGAATGTAGTCTCTGTTATCTTTTGATTTAGTCTGCTCTGTAGTGATTACGCTGCACTTGTGCCGTAACATTACCATTCTGTAATGACTGCTTTTTAATATGAGAAGACTCTGTTTTTCAACTTAATTCGTATTTGAGGACCGTTGCCAAGGCTGTGTAGAGGGCCCCTGCTCAGCCAAGGTTCTGTGTATTAATGTATATATTTCTCATTTCATTTCTTTAAAAAGTCACTGTATTATAATCCATTACATGTTCATATTTTGTAGTTGTTTCATTTCTGTTTATACATTTCCATAACTTCCATTTTATTTCTTTCTTTCATGTTTTTATGATTGTTAATCACCGATCAGTGTTCTTGTGCAGGTTATAGATAGGCAGTGCATTTTCATAGCTTTTTGACTAATGACATGGAACTAACATTGTCTTCCGTCGCTAGTTTGCTTTTCATAGCTTTTGTTTAATTTCGCGTATTGTTTTGTTCATTTCTGGGCTTTTTTGTTTATTTGGTTTAGTAGTTAAAATTTAGATATACTAATCAAGCCATAGCATCTTCAACAGCCCGAAAGCCACACTGACCGATGGTGAGGGATTGGTATTGTGAAATGTGTAGTTTAGTATTAGTTTTTTTCCGTAAATTTAGATATATTAAGTCGCTCATAGCATCTTCACTGTTTCCGAAAGCCACAAAATCGGACCGATGGTGAGGGATTGCATTATGAAATGTGTAGTTTAATATTAGTTTCTTTTCTGCAAATTTAGATATATTAAATCATGCATGACATCTTCAGTTGCCTCCGAAAGCCACAGCTGGACTGATGGTGAGGGATTTAATCATGAGTGTATGGTTTAGTATTAGTTTACTTTCCGCAAATTAAATATCAGTTACTCAAATTGTTTATGATTACTTCCGAAAATCATAGCTGGACTAATGATGAAGGATCAGAAGATAAATTGATGTAATCTGATTTAGATTTATTTTGCTGCAATTTTGAATTTCCTTAAGCATAGTTTCTTTTGTGTTTAGTCAGCAGCAAGAATAGTTTGGTTTTCATGCTCACTAGTTCACTGTTTTGATTTATTAGATTAGCAGCACCTTTTTATTTCAGCAGCACATTTTCATTTTCTTTCAAGTCTTGTCATTGTAAATTTCAATTCGCTTTAAAGTTTCAAGTTGGTAAATCATTATAGGGGATATCACTTCCTTGAACAAACATAACCAAACTTGTTTTCATCTTTGAATTTCCATTTCACCTTAGAAAACCAAAAACGACAAAAAGTTAAGAAATAGGTTATCTTGCACATATAGTGCGCCGCACTTCATCAGCTTACGATTCCCGGATTGACAAATTAAATGCAGCAATTTAGGACACACTAAATTGACCAAACACTAAACTACACATTTCATAATGCAATCCCTCACCATCAGTCCAGCTGTGGCTTTCGGAGGCAACTGAAGATGCTATGAGCAGCTTAATATATCTAAATTTAACTACTGAAGCAGATAAGCAAAACTGAAATGAATAAAGCAATACTGAAATTAAACAAAAGTTATGAAAAGAAAACTAGCAGCAAAACAATGTTAGTTCCATGTCATTAGTCAAAAAGCTATGAAAATGCCCGGGCTGCCTATCTATAACCTGAAACAAGAACACTGATCAGTGATTAACAATCATAAAGCATGAAAGACAGAAATGAAATGGAAATTATGGAAGTGTATAAACAGAAATGAAACAAATGCAATATATGAACATATGAATGGATTATGACATAATGATCTCTAAAGAAACAAAATTAAAATTATACACTAATGCACAAAACCTTAGCTGAGCAGGGGCCCTCTACACCAGCCTTGGCAACGGTCCTCAAATACGAATTAAGTTGGAAAACAGAGTCTTCTTATATTAAAAAGCAGTCATTTACAGAATGGTAATGTTACGGCACAAGTGCAGCGTAAACACACTACAGAGCAGACTAATAAGATAACAGAGACTAACATCGACTAACTTCTATGCATATGCAAACGCATCATATATAACAAAAGAAATATAACTGTCTCCTAAAGTTCATGCTGGTGGAGAGCACGTAGATCACTACGTCCATGGATCTAGGATCATGGCCGTGTTGGAAAGTAAATCTACGAAAGGTGGATGCTTGAATTCGACTAAGGAACCTTGTACAGATGTCGATTTATCCTCCGCAGGCTTAGAAACGGCCGTATGAATCTTCATGTGACACGAAATAGAGTCCTGCCGACATGAGACTCCATGGTTGACTTCCATGTGGACGCCTTTGACCGCGGCTTCTTTGAATGAGTTTGCTTGAACCAATAGGACACGAACCATGTCCACGTCATTCCTGACCTGCCCATGTGGCTCGTTTTCATTGTAGACACCTGTAGCATATAGTTTCACAAAATAGCTGCGGAAAGTTGCAGCAGCTGCGGAAAGTGGCAAAATTCCGCAGCTGAATGAACAAAATCTAAATCAAATAGCAAACACAAAAATATAATTAAAAACCATGTTAGATGCTCTTTTGCACATGATATTGACAACTTGGGAGGTTTAGGTGAGTGAAAAAGGTATAGAAAAGTGTATGGAAAAGATGCAGATTTGAGACTCAACACCTGGTACCTTTGAAAACCAACTGACATGCCAGAAATATGTGTTGGATTTTTCAAGAACAATTCCTCCATATAGATAGCCAGCACTAGATCAAGATAGTCTTGATTTATTTTTGGGTATCCTGACTCAGTAAACTCAGCTTCATATCCTGGTACTGCATATGTGCTCTCTTGTTCTTCAATCAACTCGGAACATGTTTGCGTGCTACATGATGATTGTTGTGCCACTACTTCTACTGGATCAGATAATGGGGAAGGCTGTCTGATCATATTCATATTATAGCAGCTTTTGAGAGCATTATGAACATAGGAATATTGCCTTTGGAAGAAGAAAACATCCCACGCATCTGCTATTGGGTCAGGTGATGCTTTATATGGTAGTGTTGGTTCTTCTGAGGTCTCATGTTTTCTCTTATGACTATCAACCAGAATGTGATCCCAATTCCCTTTTATAATCTGAAATGCATTAAAGCACAAAGGTAGAGATTCAAACTGGATCAATCCATCATCTTTTTTCAGACTCTGCGATTTCATCTTCTATTTGACATTCAAAATAACTCAGGGGATAAACCCTTGGATCTAAAACAGATATTTTATCATCACTAATTTCCTCATCTGATTGGTGAGAGAGTTATCTTCTCCTATGATTATCAACTAGAATGTGATCGAGATTCCCTTTCACAATCTAAAATGATTTGGAACATAAGGGTAAAGACTCAAGATGTATTGGTTCCTCCTCTATTTCAAATTCTGTGACTTCAAGATGACTAAGGGGGAGAACTTTTGGATCTGAAATTTTTTTTGTATCATCCCTCTTTTCCTCAACTGACTCATTATATCATTCCTCCTCCTTCCTATTTGCAACTTGCTTGTAATTCTCTCTTAAGAGTGAGATAAAAGATAGAGGAATGCATTTTGTACTTACTTGACAACTTTCTGCATTTTCTTTCTTACAATCTTGCTCAACATGCAGAATTTGGTTTTCATATTTGCATTGTGACAACTGAGTTTTTTCATCCCAACAACATAGTGTTGGCTACTTCGAATAACCAGCCTCAACCTCGACCTTATATTCTTCCTCTTGATAATCATATTCGAGATGGGTACCTATGTATGCAAGGTCATATATCATGTACAATGTTGCTGAGGATTTCCTTGCCTCCTTCTGATTTTGGACTTCATCTTAGTCTGTGTTGTGGATAGAGTACATGAAATAATCATTTTATGTTTTACGTTTCTGGGATGGGCTGCAAACTTCTTAGGTACATTGATTTTTGTCTTCTCTGGAACTAATGGAACAGGAGGTATATGAACATCAAGTTCCTTTTTCCTGCTAATCATATGCATCATTTCGTTGATTGTGTTTCTCAACATATATGGCTTTTTCTCTGCAGATATCAATCACTCTCTTTCTATTTTATCCTTCTCCACAACCTTTAACTTTGCTTCCCTGTTCAGCATGCTGGTTTCCACATCAAATGCCACATTTTTCATTTCTTCCAAGGTTTCAGGGTCCCTTTCTCTTAACTGGAATGCCATCTCTAGGTCAAATGCATATGGGTAGTGCCAGAGAGCTAATCTTGTGGTTGGCCTTATCTTAGCAAGCATAAAATAGTATACCTTATTGAACCTGGCTGAAAAATATTGTACTATCTCCCAAGGCTGTATTTTTAAATGGTTATACTCTTCTATGATGAGAAAAACATTTCCCACAACCACCCATCTATCTAGGAAAACTTGAGCGAATTGATGAAAATTGCTAATGCTTGCAGCTGGAAGATCTTTAAACCAAATTTTAAATTTACCTTGCAATGATATGGCAACATTCTGATATGCACATCATCTTCTCCCACCTCAAACAGATCAAGGAAATCCTCAAGTTTTTTAATGTGCTTTTCTGAAGTGATATTTGCACTTTCTCCACCAAATTTGGGTAGATTATTGATAAAATTTGCAGGGAGGTCATGGAGGATAGGAGGAAAAACCAGAGGCTTGTATCCATCTAGGACTTTTACGGGTATATGCAGTAAATCAAGAGGCTTATAACCATGTGGGAATTTAGCGGGAGTAGGAGAGAAAGCCTGAGGCTCATGTTTCACTGGGTTTTCCACGAGTGCATCTAGGATGTGCACAGGTATATAAGTATGTACATGGTCTAAAATTTGGGGCTTAGCTCCTTGAGGCTCATTGATTTTCCAATGATCAATTTAAACCTCAGCAGTGTACTCTTGATTAGGCTTAAAGTAGGATAGAAAATATTTACAAATAAAAACAACAACTTTTTGAATCCAATTTTGGCTTGAATACTTTATTTTTCTTGGTTGACTGGTCATGTTTCAACTCCTTCCTCCAGTGGAGTCTTTGAATGGAACTGATCTGAATTGGATTCTTCAAGTGGATGATTTCAAATTTCTTGAGTCTGACTTGTTGTCCACCATCAACAACCAGATACCAATCTTGTAAAATACTCAAATCATACAAATTTGACTGGGGTTTTTGAGTTATGAAGAAACACTAATCTTTTTCAACAAGTGCCTCCCCAGTGGAGTCGCCATTATGTTATCAATCTATAATTTGTAAGATTGGCAAGAAAAAATGACAGATGACAACATCAAACCACTTTGGATTCTAGGACCTGGTCTTCCTAGACTCAGAGAGGGATCTCTCTATTTTTATGATTTAATTTAATAATTATAAGTGTTGATATTAGGCTAGTTATAGAAATTATGAGGGTTGTTTGTTTGATTGATGGGGTTTTTGGACAGACAGAGCTGTAAAAATAATCCATTGGGCTATGGAGTCATAAAAGGCTGAATTGTGCATCAACTTTCAAGGGAATTCATAGGGCAAGCTAACTATGCAGACTGGATATTACTAGCAGTGTGAATATGGGAAAGGAGAAGGAGATCAAGGTTCAATGAAAATGCAGAGCATATCATCTCTGAACTATGCATTCAGGCCTTAGAGGAAAACATTAAGATAACAAACATAGACAAAATTAAGGTGCTCTCTTAGAAAATCTTAATCTTAATTTTTTGTTTCGCAATCAGAGAAATTGATGCATAGCATGAAAAGACAAAGAAAAAACATTAACACAGAGGAAAAACATCACCATTAAAATAGCTCAAGAATCCTGTGAACGGTCTCTTATTATTTATGCCTAGCTCCAAACAGTTACAGTATTCCAATAGTTTTTACAATGCAAGTCTCAGCAGGGTCCAATTTTCCAACCCTTGATAATGAAAATTCTAGCAGTATTTAACTAAAGACTAAGTTAGTTTCCATATCCTACTTGACAACCTTGCATTGATTAAAATTTAGTAGAAATGGATTAGTGTGGCCATGCATTAGTAGAAAATGGACACATGTCGCCATGCAAGGCCTAATCAGAAATCTCTGACAACAAACACTGCCTGTAGAATTAATTTTGGGAAAAACTTCGTAGATCCAAACGCTTCAATGACTCCTCAAAAGATAAAACCATAAGATGGGAGGTGGCTGTGATGGTCACGAAGAGGTAACCAGTGGTTACTGCGACATTTTTCCCTGCTCTTCAGAAAACCGGCGTTGGGTAATTAAACCTGGTGCAGTGCTAGCCACTTTTCACTGGTTGGTGTTGGTGTTGATGTGTTCTACTCCCCTTTTCACTTCTACTGTTATAACATAACAATTTTTGTAAATATGCCTTGCCCGATTCGAACCTTGGTGTATTTTTGCTACCCAAGCCTTTCGGTTGTGCTTAACCATTCTTTATTCATAAAATGATGTTCAAACTTCATATGCTTGACTATGGAGGGATGGTGGTTGGCGGATGGGGATGGATGATGGAGGACGTGGTGTGGCAGCATTGGCAACGGTCAGAAGGGGGAGTGGTTTTGGAGGATTGTGGAAACAAATTTTTGGAGGGGACCTCAAGTGGTAAGTAGTAACGGAGAGGGGGTTGTGAAATTGTGAGGGTGCATCACGTAGCGGGGAAAGTTGTAAGGGTTACCATCCATTTCGGACCCCCCCCCGCCTATGGTTAAAGCTCGAAAGCTGCAAGGAGTGAAAAATGAAACAAGGACTGTCATATGAGGAGGGGGTGAGTGGAGATGGAGGAAAGTTGGAGGGTGATTATGTGGCACACTTATTCTACCACAAGTCCTTCATGCCATGTTTTAACCTCAAAACAACGTAAAAACTCAATATACCAGATCTGAAAACCTTTAGATTTTGATCCTGAAATTTATCAAATCTGTGGAAATATCACATATTGCACATTTTAGAGTTTATGATATGTGGAATGAATTGGTAATGCGATTCGAAGTACAGAGGTGACATTGATGGAAGGTGGTACCAGGCCATAGCCAGCAGATCGCAACTTTTAAGTTTTAGTTATATGTGCGGAGGCAAACTCTAACAGATGCGAAGTGTGAAGTGCGAGGAGAAAGTATGTGATGTGGCAGGGGAAAGTGGGACCGACTGCATCACAAATCTCAAATCTTAGATTTTTTTTATAAGAAGCGGGGGTAAAAATATAAAACTTGCAAAGTGTGGGGAGAGGGACCTGCCTACATTGCAATCGCAAGTCGGAAAGCTTCTGCGGTAAGGTAAATTTTATAACGTTTCATATGATATGTGTTATGTATTGCAAATGACTGTGAAGTGGGGGGCGGAGCTGCTGTGGTGGGCCAACCGCTGCATCGCAAATTAAACCTAATATATTTTGGGTGCTCCACAGGTAAGGTAAAAAATCTGTGATGCGATATATTGCAAGGCGACGATCACATTTTCTAAGGTTTCGTTGCGATGCAAAACATTATAATATGAAAAATGTGATGGTCATGGAGGAAGTGTTACGTGTCAGGGAGGATGGCCCACTTTAATCGCAATCGGCGAAATTGGAAGCAGATGTAAGTGAAAAAAATGATATAGCGATGAAAAGGTAAAGGGGAAAGCTAAAGCGGAAAGGCGGAAATAGGTGAGTTCTAATATTTTTTAAAGGAAAATGAAAATAAAAGGGATTTTAATGTGGGTGAATGGGTCCTACTTCATCGCAAATCGCATGTCGCTAACTTTAAACTTTACCCTTGTGCCCATCCTGAAAAACTTGTGATCTGTGATTGTGATTGAATCTTCGTCGTTGATCGTTGCTTAGATCCAATGGTCATCACTGCTCCCTTACTGTGGTTTTATGACCTTGTTTCTTTGGTTACACCCTTTCATTTCTTATTTGTTCGTAGAATAATTCCCCCGCATTCACGACTCAACCTGCTTTACCATTCACGACTCGATCTGAATGCATGCACGACTTGACCCAATCTTGCTGAAGACTCTTCTCTTGCTATTTTTCTGCCTTAACTGCTTCATATGCTGCCTTTGTCTTCACTAATGGTCCAATGATTCTCCTGTTCTCTCTGTTGCTTTCTTTGATTCTTGCTTTGGAAAAGATTTTGAATATTTACATCTATGTAAAATATGAAAATTTTGCAAAGAGAATGTACATACTACACAACCACCTTGTGATATTGTAAATTACAAGAGTCTAACAAGAGACTGAAAAACCACCAATGATATTTGGGTGACACTCAAGGGTATGTATGAAACAAAAAATACAAATCGTGTGTTGTTTCTGAAGAGTAAGATTTTTTCCATTAGGATGGAAGAAAATGAATTTGTTGTTGCATTCATCTCACGGATTAAAGAACTGAGAGATAAGTTAGGAAACATATGGGAGAAAGTATCCAACTCTGATCTCATTACAATTACCTTAAATGGCATGACATAGGATTATCAAATGTTCATTATAGGGCTTGCAGCAAGGATGAAATCCCACCTTTGAAGATTTGACGGAGATCTTGATGCAGGAAGAAGAGAGATATAGGAATCTGAAGCCTCAGAATTCATATCTAGGATTGGTGGAAAAGAAAATTTTCTTCAAAGGGAAACTACGAGGAGGACATAAAAGTGGTGGCCCATCTCAGAAAAATCCATTAAGGCATGTCATCTGCTAAAAATGATTCAGTAATTAAGTATTTTTACTGTGGCAGAACTGGTCATGTTTCTAGAGACTATTATAAAAAGAAGAATGATGAAAACAAGAATAGACACAAAAGGCATACACAAAATTTTTCTTGTGAAGGTATGTATCACGATCTTAAATTATTTGTATCTCATGCTGCTCTTTCTGCTGAGACTGATCGTTATTCTTTTTTTTACATATGGCCAATGGATGAACCGTGTATGGGTGGTCCTAGTGCTACTAAAAAGCCCATTGAGGATTTCAACTTATCTGTTGACCTTTTCCATTTGAGGTGATCCTTAGCACCTCCCTGCCCTAAATAGACAACCTTGGTTTGTGGAATCTGGAGCATACACTCATATAACCTGTAATAAACACTGGTATGGAAATTTTAAGGAGACCAACAATGGTACTAACATCTATTTGGGAGACGACAGATCATATCATATTAAAGGGTATGGATATATTCCTATGATATTTCCTAGTGGAAATATCAGGCGCATCCAGAATGTCATGTATGTGCATAGTATTAAAAAGAACATTATTTTTGTCTCCATGATTACATATTAGAATTTAAGGGTAGAATTTTTCAAAACTTACTATATTGTAAGGGATTTGTTGGATCATCAGAAGCTGGTTGCATAAGGAGTAAGAGTTGGAGGCCTATATAAGTTGAATGTTGCAAGCATGCCAGATCAATATTTAACTCAACGAATTTGACAACAAATAATATTTGGCACCAAAGATTTGGTCACATCAACCTTCATGATTTATTGTTGCTATAGAAAAAAGGTATGGTTGATGGAATTCCTATTCTAAGAAATGAACATATTGATTGTGAAGTTTGTGCACCTGGGAAAATGCATAGGGATGAATTTCCCTTTAGCTTAACTAGGAGAAAGAAAGATATACTTGAACTTGTGCATACTAATTTTTGTGGACCTATGCAGACAAGGTCCTTAGGTGGAGCTTAATATTTCCTATTATTTATTGATGAATGAACAAGGCATACTTAGTTATAATTTCTTATAAGGAAAAGTGATGCTTTCAAGTACTTTAAAGAATTTAGAAATATGGTTGAAAATCAAACATGGAAATTCATTAAAATTCTCCGCTTAGATCAAGGAGGAGAATACAGGCTTAAGAAACTCATCAAATACTAC
Source organism: Pinus albicaulis (assembly GCA_034641835.2). Taxonomy (NCBI): domain Eukaryota; kingdom Viridiplantae; phylum Streptophyta; class Pinopsida; order Pinales; family Pinaceae; genus Pinus; species Pinus albicaulis. The sequence goes on from CM076579.1 coordinate 864,667,510, forward strand.
AGAGATCATGGAATAGCACAAAAATTTACAATACCCCACACTCCACAACAAAATCGGGTTGCATAAATAAAGAACATAACATTGGTGGAGTGTGCACGTAGCATGATGAAAGGCAAGAACCTATCCAATGGTTTTTGGGCAAAATGAATTAGTACTGTAGTTTAATTAAAGAACATAAGTCCAACTAGGTGTCTTGATCTCAAGACTCCATTTGAGGCTTTGTATGGTTTTAAACCTCCAATCCATCACTTGAGAGTATTTTATTCTAGAAATTTTGCACACATTCCTAAGGAAGATAGGAAGAAATTGGATACTAAAGATATAAAATCCATATTTGTAGGGTTTTATTCTGATTTAAAAGCATATAAGATTTTTAATCCATCTACTCACAAGGTATTTGTGAGTAGAGATGTTATCTTCCATGAACAAGTTGATGAAGAGAATAAGGACAAAATTTATGATCAGTGGAACATGCCTTTAGTGAATGATGAAGCCAAACACAGTCATTTATAACAACAACAACAGAAAGAGGGAACTAGTGATGTGGATACATTCAGTTGTCGAAGTCCATTAAAAGGTGAGCATGAAATCACATAGGACATAATTGAGGCAAGTCCGCTACCAAGGAGATCAAGATGACATACTCACTTATCTGCAAGGTTTAAATATTATGCTCTTATGAATAGTATTTTAAATTTTGTTGAGCCCATGAATTATAATGAAGCAAATCAATATGATGAATGGAGGTTAGTTATGAAAGAAGAGTATGAGTCCATAATTAAAAATAAAACTTGGGAATCAGTTGAACTTCCAAAATGAAAATATCCCATAGGTTTTAAATGGTTATATAAACCTAATTTCAAAGAATATGGTAGTGTAGATAAGTATAAAGCTAGGTTGGTGGCCAATGGGTACTGACAGAAAGAAGGGATTGATTATGATGATACTTTTGCTCCTGTAGCTAAGTTAAACACTATTATGATGTTAATAGCTCTAGCTACAAAGTAACATTGGAGCTTACACCAGATAGATGTAAAATATGCTTTTCTAAATGGATAATTGAAGGAAGAATTATATTTAACACAACCTGAAGGGTTCATTAAAAAGGGGCAGGAACATTTGGTCTGTAAATTAAAGAAGACATTGTATGGGTTGAAACAGGCTCCCAGATCTTGGTATGAGAAAATAGACTCTTTCTTCTTACAACATGGTTATAAGAGAAGTAACAATGATCCAAAGTTTTATACCAAATTTGATTCAAAGGGGCATATTGTGTTGATTTCCTTATATGTTGATAATTTAATTGTTACTGGAAATTATAATGAATTTGTTGACGAAATTAAAGTGTATACGTCACAGGTATTTGAAATGAAGGACCTTGGAGAACTGCATTATTGTTTGGGTATTGAAGTCTTGAGGGACTATGACTAGACTTTTGTTCCTACAGGAAAGTATGTCAGGGAATTGTTGAAGAAATTCAGAATGGATCAGTGTAAACTCGCTTCAGTACCTATACAACGTAATGTTAAATTTCAAAGTGATGATGGTTATAAAGAGGTGGATGCTAAATTGTACAGAGAACTGGTTGGAAGTTTTATTTATTTGACTACAACCAGACCTGAATTAACATATCAAGTCAGTGTGTTGAGTCAGTTTATGAAAAAACCTCTTGAAAATCATTAGGTGGAAGAAAAAGGTGTCCTAAGGTATCTTCAAGGAACCATAAATTTTGGCATTAAATATACTGATTCTTTTGATATTAAATTGTTAGGATATTCAGATTCAGATTGCTCTGGAAATCTGGACGATATAAGATCTATAAATGGGTATGATTTCAATATTGGTTCTGGGGTCATTTCTTGGAGCAGTAAAAAGCAGAGTATTGTATCTTTATCATCAATAGAAGCAAAGTATCAAACTGAATGTGCAACCACTTGTGAAGGAATTTGGTTGAGAAGACTTCTTCATGATGCAGTAGAAGAAAAAAATGATGCTACAATGATTAAATATGACAACCAAATTTCAATCAAACTAACAAATAATCTTGTTTTTCATAAAAACACAAAACATATAGATACTCAATTTCATTTTGTTAGAGAGAAGGTTCAGCCCAAAGAGATTTTTCTTGAATATTATAACACCTATGAAAATGCAGTTGCTATATTCACCAAGCCTCTTTGTGATACATGTGGATATTGGTGGCCACCCGCCTGTTCCACTTGGGGCCCCACCATTGTTTCTTTCAGTTTTCCAATTTCCTTAATTGTGGCAGAATTTACTATTTTTAGCAATTTTTTGGGTCCTGAACTTCCGGAGCCGTTTTGAGGCCCTGACGATGTTTTTTGGGAAAAACCAAGAGAAACATGGTGATTCCCTCAATTTTTCTCATATAAAAGGTTGTATTCATTGGATATATCTTTCTATCAAGGTATTGTGCATGCCAAACGAAGATCGTATGCCAAAGTTGTGTCCCCGGGAAGTTGATGTACTAGTTTACCCAAACGGGGCCCATAGTTTTGGTGCTTCATCTCCTAGGGTTAATTTTTTGGATGTTTATGGTTTTCCATTGTTTTTCAGTAATAAATAGTCCCTAAAGCCTCATTGTAACATAGTTTAGAGGCCCGTAGCCACCACATATCTTCTCATAGATAAGCTACTAGTGCCCTAGCTAGTTTATTTCCATTTTGTCTTTAAACAAATTTCATTTCTTCGATATTAATGAAATGAAGTGTTATTTCTACTTCATCTTTGTATTTATGGTTATATGTGTATTCTGTTTCATTCCTACATAAATTCGGATCAGTGTTATCAGAGAGGTCTAATCTTTCTCGATCCTTCTTTTCATGTCCCCAATGATGTTAGGGTATAAGGAGTTTGGGCTCGATTTGGTTGAACCTTTGCAAGATCAGCCTCGCAAACCCCCGATGGCCACCCATGGGGGATGAAAAGAAAGACGAGGGAACCAGAGATCCTATCAAAATATTTCTTGAGGAGGCCCTTGAAAAACAAAGCAATACGATGATGGATAACTTTTACCAAATCCTTCAACGACTTCCCATTGGCAGTGCATCTGCATCCAATAGCCACTTTGGAGGCGCAACTCCTTTTAAGGTATAAGTAAATTTTTAAATTCCAATATTTGATGGAAAAATAGATTTAGACATCATAGATATATGGTTGAATCTATTAGAAGGATATTTCTCGGTTCATGAATTTTCCGACTGGGAGAAGATTATTTTTTCACTCCTCAAAGCTGCCCCCCATGTCAAGGATTGATGGGAAACCTACTATGAGAAAAAGGATGAGGGGGAACCCTTTCTGTTCACAGTCGTAACCACTTGGAATTATTTCTGAGACGCCATAAAGGAAAAATATTACGTCGTGGAGAGCTATGAGTACAAGTACATACTTTGGAATAGTCTATGGTGGCAAAGGGATCAAGATGTCCATGAGTTGAAAAATCTGTTCCATACCCTACGCATAAAGTTGGGTATCAAAGATTCGAAGAAAAATTTGGTGCTAAAGTACCACAGTCATTTGTGCATATTCATTTAGGAGGAAATGGAGTTCCTAGACATCTCTGCGCTTGGTACGACATATCAATATACTGCCAAGATTGAGCAGAAAATCAAACAGAAGAATTGAGACTTTGGATATGCGAATCAAAAGCAAGAGAAAGGTGCCCCCAAACTGTAGAACAAAGGAAAAAGACAAGGAATATTGGCCCAAGACAACTCGCCAAAGCCATCAGCAAAGAAAAACACCATGAAGCCGAAGAAGGACACGGGAAAGTGGTGTGAGTTCCATAAGATCTCTACTCACAACACAAGTGAGTGTCCAGCCAAGAAGTCACTAGTGGCCGAGATGAAGGCTTCTGAATCAGATGCATGCTCTGACTCTGAATCAGAACCTGAAAAGGGGAATGAAAAAGGGAAGTATATTATCAATGCGGAGCCCAATACCACCATTTCCACCACGAAGATCCAAAAGGAGGAACTGGAAGATCAGGAGGAGGAGGAGCATCTCTTCCACTCCCATATGTGGATAAAAGGTTCTCTGCCATTAGTTCATTATTGACAGTGGGAGCCAGAAGAACCTCATTTCAGCATATGTCGTGAAGATATTGGGCTTTCCGATCACAACACACCCACAATTGTACACCATCGGGTGGCTTCAATAAGGACGAGATCTTTGCGTCAGCCAACAGTGTCGCCTTCCCTACAACATCAATCCCTTCATGGATGAGGTATTATGTGACATTTATTTTCTTGATGTTTGTGATGTATTATTAGGCCAACCATATTTGTGGAAGCGACATGTTGTGTATGAGTCCCCACCTCGCATTGTTATTGTTACTTTGGGAAATAAGTTGTACAGGATACCAGAGGTACCATCACCTGCCATTTTCTCTTTGGTTACTGCAAAACAATGCAGTAAGTTCATTTCCAAAGACAAGAATTTTTTTTTCCTGATGATCTGCCCTCAGGGAAAGAATAATATTGTGGGCACGACCTCTAGACAGGGCTCCTCCGCACGACAACAACAAATGAACAAGGTCGTGGAGGAGTACGAGGACATCTTCACCTCACCCGTAGGGGTGCCTCTACACTGTCAGGTCAAGCACCCCATCAATCTGACCCTGGTGCAACATTGCCGAATGGATTGATCTATCGATTCTATGCTCTAGAGAACAATGAAATCAAGAGGCAGATTCAGGAGCTACTGCAAAAAGGTCACATATGGCTGAGTTCATTGCCATGTGGGAGCCTGATCATGTTGGTGTAGAAGAAGGATGGGACTTGGAGACTCTGTATTGGTTATCAGGCGCTGAAAAATATCACTATATGGAATAGGTATCCAATCCAAAAGATTGATGACCTTCTGGATCAACTCAAAGGGGTGAAATATTTCAGCAAGATCGAATTGAATTCCAGGTATCACTAGGTACCAATCGAACCCTATGATGTGTGGAAGACTACATTTAAAGTCAAGGAGGGCCTTTTCGAATGGTTGGTCATGCCTTTCAGGTTGACGAATGCTCTCGCAACCTTCATGAGGTTTATGGAAGACATCTTGCGGCTATTCTGATCCAGATTTATGCAGGAACACAATAGAATAAACATATAACCATAAATACAAAGATGCAGCGGAAATAACACTTCATTTCATTAATATCAAAGAGCTGAAATTTGCTTACAAACAGAATAGAAATAAAACTAGCTAGGGTGCTAGTAGCTATCTCCGAGAAGAGATGTGGCAGCTACAAGCCTCTGAACTGAGTTACAATGAGGCTCAAGGGCCTATTTATTATTTAGAAACAATGGGAAATCCTAAACAGCCAAAACCCTAACCCTAGGAGATGAAGCGCCAAAACTATGGGCCCTGTTTGGGTAAATTGGTGTTTCAACTTCCCAGGGACGTAACTTTGGCATACGATCTCCGTTTGACGCGAACCATACCTCGTTAGAAAGATCTATCTAAGGAATACAAATTTTGAGTGGGAAAAATGGTCCATGGACCCATTTTTCTCTCAATTTTCCCAAAAAACATCGTTTAGGGCCTCAAAACGGCTCTAGAAGTTCAGGACCTGAAAAACTGCTAAAAATAGTAAGTTGTGCCAAAACTAAAAAACTGAAAGAGACAATGGTGGGGCCCAAAGTGGAATAGGTGGGTGACCACTAATATCCACCTGGATCATTCCTCCCCCCTTAAGAAGTAATGGTCCCCATTGCGTTAAGTTCCTCCATGAGATATGGAAATTTCTGCTGAACTTGGTCCCTGGTGAACCACTTTCCTTAGTGCAAGAGTTGGCCAGCTTTGACAACCCAATATAGTTGGATCTTCTGTTGGTGAGTGTTATTGATTTGCATGTCCACGATACAATCTGTGGTGGCATGTTCCATGCAGTCTGGGTTTAACTCTATTGATGTGAGTTTTTCTGCAATGTCAGAGGCGTCTAGTAGAGGTGGGAAGTAAGGACAAAGGTGGTCCACATTGAATACTGGTTGCAGAACAAGGAATGGTGGAATAATTAGCTCGAAGGCATTGTTCCCTATAGCCTTGGTGATGGTGTACGACCCGTATCAGAGCGGGCAAAGCTTGCGCTGGGGTCCAGTGAGGCGCTCCTGAAAATGTAGCCATACTTTGTCGCCCACCTGGAAGTTGTGTGGCACCCGATGTTGATCATGGCGTTTCTTGTACTTAGCATTGGCTCTATCCAATATTTCATGAACCTGTTGGCAGATGTGTTGAATGCACTCAATGAAACTATTTTCCTTGTCAGATTCAAACTGGACATGAGTCAAATCGACCTGAGTAGCCGCAAATTACATGGCTACGTCAATGGGACATAGTGGCTAGAATCCCAAGCCCACCTGAAAGGGGCTATGGCCGATTGAACTATGGAGAGCTTGGTTATAAATATGTTGTACATAGGGGAGGCTCTCGTCCCATGTGCATTGATGCTTTGAATTGTACATGTGTAGAATGTGTACAATCATTCTGTTGACGACCTCTGTCTGACCATCTTTTTGGGGATGGAAAGTTGTGGACTTGGTGAGCTTGGTGTCCAGCATTGACTAGAGGCTGGAAAAAAATGTGTTGAGGAACCTACTATCCCGATCTGATATGATAGACTATGGGATCCTAGAGTGCACCCACACTCGTTCAAAGAAGAGTTTAGCAATTGCTTCTGCTGTGATATTCTTCTTACAGGCCGCCATAATGGCCATCTTCGAGAATCTGTTGATGACCACGAAAACACAGTCATTTCCATGCTTAATAGAAGTCAGGCCCGACATGTAATCCATGGAGATGGATTCCCAAGGTCGACTAGGGGTAGGTAGTGGAGTATATCGGCCTTGCTTCTTGATGGTCAGTCTAGCAATGGCACAAGAAGTGCGGGATCTGATGTGCTTCCTGACATCCTTTCAAAGGTTCAGCCAATAGAAATACTTTTGTAGTACTGCTACTGTTTTCTCGACCCTGAAATTCCCAGTGACTCGACTGTAGTGTGCTTCCCATATCATCTTGGCACGCTCACTTGAAGGAACACAAAGGTGTCCCAGGTGACATAAAAGTGCATCTTGGAGGTGGAAATTTGGAACTTACGTACCCCCCAAGAGTGCCTTGTAAGTGTGGCTGAATTATGGGTCGCTCTCATAGAGAAGCATCCAATCAGAAGTCTCGTGCCCACAAGAGTTGAGAACGGTGGTGAGAGCCATGATCGGTGGTCGGCTAAGGCAGTCTGCAACATTATTGGTGCTAGCCTTATTGTACTTAATGTTAAAATGAAACTGTTGCAGATATGTGGACCACTTCTGATGGCAATAATTCTGCAACTTCCCTTGTGTCTGTATGAACTGTAGGGGCTGGTGGTCTGTGTGAATGATTGTTTCCTTCCCCAAAATATAATGTTTCCATTGTCAACAATCTTACACAATGGAATACATTTCTTTGTCATAAGTGGGATACTTGCGAACTGTGTCAAAAAATGTTTCACTGTGATATGCCGCTGGATGTCCCTCTTGAGTAAGAACTGCCCCAATAGCATAGTCAGAGGCATCTGTCTTGATCTCAAATGGTTGTTTCAAGTCTAGTAATGTGAGCACTGGGGTAGAACAGAGGCAATTTTTCAATTCTTTGAACGCCTTCTGTTGAGGTTCCGACCAAAATAATTTCGCTCTCGCTCCTCCCTTGGTGACTTGACTCAAGGGCCAATTGATATGAGAGAATCCCAACACGAACCTATGGTAGAAATTAGCAAGACCCAGAAAGCTGCGAAGCTCTATTATAGTGGTTGGGGTTGGCCAATCCCAAATGACTTGGATCTTGGTTGGATCCACATGCACCCCCCTTTCATCAATAATTTATCCCATATATTGAACCTAGGTCATGCCAAAAGTGCACTTCGCTAGATTGGCACACAACTTGTGTTGTCGCAGTGTTTGGAGGACTTGTCGGATGTGGTGAAGGTGCTCTTCCCAAGTCTAGCTGAAGATCAGAATGTCATCCAAGTACACCACTACACATGAGTTGGTGAATGGCCGCAAGATGTCATCCATCAACCTCATGAAGGTTGCAGGAGCATTCGTCAACCTGAAAGGCATGACCATCCATTCGAAAAGGGCTTTCTTATCTTTGAAGACAACCTTCCACACATCAGAGGGTTCAATTGGTACCTGGTGATACCCAGATTTCAAGTTGATCTTGCTGAAATATTTTTCACCTTTGAGTTGGTCCAAAAGGTCATCAATCCGTGGGATCGGGTACCTATTCTGGGCAGTGATCTTGTTCAGCACCTGATAGTCAATACAAAGTCTCCACGTCCCATCCTTCTTCTGTACCAACACGATCGAGCTCCCACAGGCCGATGAACTTGGTCGGATGTGACCTGTTGATCATAATCAACTCCCTATTAAATTTTCGCAAGCAACCCCGTTTAAATCTTGCAAATCCCCTCCCGTGGCCTAAGGAATCCATTTTCGGCCTACCGTTACCTTTCATGCCCCCAAATTACATTTAAAAAAAAGGCCACAAAACCCATATTTGAAAATCTTTAAAGCCTAGCACCTTTCGGCCAGACCCCTGCACCCTTTCCCTCCACGTAATTCAGTGCTGGAATCAAGGGAAAAAGCACTAGGCGCTTATCAAAGTATATCAGGTGCATTCTGAGCCGTTCGATCAAACCATAGATCAACGTACCGCAGCTCTCCCTCCGTGGTAGTCCCCGCGCCCAAAAACACTGTTCAAAACTGCCCGGTATTCATCGCACCGCATTTCGGAGGCGGGCGGTATTTCTCAAAACGGAGCGATTCCATACACAGTTTGCCACGTGTCCTCGTGTATGGCTCCAAAACCGTTGTTCATCGCACATTATTGATCGGTAAAAGTCACGCAGCAATATCGCTGTCAGCCGTCCGATCTGGGGGTCTTCATCTGACAATCATCTTGCTCCGAAGTTGCATAAGTTTTATATACAGGAAAATAACACCCCTGGCCCACTGTCCATCACCTCCGATGCTCTTTCAATCGTCGATATCCCCATGAGATCGGGCGGTCCACATCTAGTCACATGCACGCCTTGGACCCAGTCTCCCACCACGTCATTATCCCACGTGTGCGTCGCATTTCTCCTCCACCCATTACATATGTCAGTCATAAGTCAAAAATCATTTCTTTTCGTTTAAAACTTTCGCCAGTTCGCCTACCATTATTCCACTGCACTTCCTTTGTCACCACCCTGCATGCTTCCGCCATTTCATCATGTTGCGTCACTACAGAGTCGCCTCCATTGCATCGTCGTCCCCCATGCATTTGTTTTCTTCACAACTTTGTGTTTTTTGCAGGTTTACAGTGATGGAGAATTGTCATAATTTGCAGCATCCATTACAAAAGCCAAGACCGCATCAAAGGACCAGTTTTTCAGAGGCGAAATTTATGATGAAAGTCCGGGGTAGCTGCTGCGACATGACATCCATTAAAGAAACAGGGTTATACTTTGGCAAGCTTCCCAGTGTCATTCAAGAGGCAGATATCATAGATGGAGACATAAATGTTGCGGCAAAGAGTATCAGTGGAAGATCAAGGAATTCAGTGTTCGGCATTGAATATTTTAAATCATAATTCAGGGTTTTGAAGGCAGAGGGTACAATGCACAAGAAAAAATAGCCTCCAGGTTTTATTTCAGCAGAATTTTCTTTCAAGAAAGGACGGAATGTTTATATGATTTTATCTCTATACCGTGTTCCTAAATAGAATTTCACCCATAGCATTTATTTCAGAAATCAGGCCACAGAGTACATGCAACACTTCAGAACCATTTTGCAGTATGGGCGTGCACGTCTCCGCCATTTTGTTTTAATGATACAATTAAATGTTCATCACCCACTTTCTTTATTAGTCTTCTTTGTTTCCTATAAAAACCCAAACTAATAGATTATGGAGGGTTCCAGATTTTATCAGAAAACTATGCAGTGAAAGGCTTTTTGTATACATTTTGTAAAGCTCTTGTATGAAGGCTCAGAGCCCATAGGTTCTCAGTGAGGAGGAGTTCTATTTGTTAAAGAGGATTCTGGTCTTTGGTATTTCACAGTCTGTAACTTTCTCTTATTTGTTATTTTAATATATCATTTCATTTCATCCATGTTTCCTGTATCATGTTTTGGAATGCGAGTGGCTCACTGATTTTTGGTATGGATTCATCCTAGTTGATGCCCATGCTCGGATCAGTCGAGTGCTTTAAATATGGCTCATGCATGATATTCTGTTCCATTACTCATCTAAACCGTATTTCTGCTATATTAGCTTCTTTGGGAGGGTGTTTTTAAAACAACATTGTTGTGTATGGATTCTTAGATTGGTAAGCCCATGCATGGCTATGTTGTGTATCTGGATATCAGCCCAATGATAACTAGTATCCTCTTGATATTTCCTTCATAAGCCCACCCCTTCTGATAATTGATTTCTATGACATATTACTTGAATTGGCCCTCTTTACAGTAAACTGTCTCTTAACTGTCTGTTGCTTTCATATTAGATTTATGCACTTTGTCTCTGCAGTATCCCTTTCTCTATGTCAGTTTCTGAGGGTCTTGGTCCCATTCTAGTTTATTTCCCTGTTTACAGGAGATAGCATGTGAGCTGAAATTGACAACTTCATACATTATATTATACGCTCCTTGCTATGCTAAGATGTCCTAGGCACTAGTCTATTACAACTCTAGGTTGTCTCTAAGAGTGACAACATCTTTATGGCGTCGTTGCCAGGGAACGAAGTTAAGAAATTATAAGATCCCTGGACCTTGAAAAAATCTAATTCACTCTTCAAGTAGGTGAGTATGGAGAGTTGAGAGTTGTATATCCCTCACCTTGGCGACTCCAGATTTGTTCATTTGATAAATCTATTTGCAGTCCTGGCTCCTCGTAAGCCACACCTGAGGTCAGATACGTCTAAGCCAAAGACACCTTTAGTGTCTGACCCTGAAAATATCATACATAGAAGAAATTGGAGGGAAAGAAAATCAATCCATTCTGATATTTCTGAGTTCTCTCAGGAAGACTATCCATCCTCTTCCTCTCAAGAAGTCCAAGTAGAAAATCCCTACTACACTGAGGAAAATCCCGAATATTACTCAGATAGTCCACCCCGAGAGGGTATCATAAATAAAAACAGTCTTCATCCTACTCCTGAGGTCGAAGAGGTTAAGGAAGTAACTGAAGTATCTGTTGTTAATAGACCTTTGTTCCCCTCAACCCCTCAAGCTGCAGTTGAGTATATTCCTATTATCATTCATACTCCACTTCCACCTCCTCCTCCTCCTCTTACTCATCAAACTATTGCACTACCTCCACCTCCTCCAATGGCCAATGTTCCGGCCTTCTTGATGAATAAATATGCTCCCCTGGCATTACCCCAAGTGTTTAATGATATGCCCCAGGATTATCTGAAGATATTGCCTAGATTCAATGGGGAAAACGAGATTGATGCTCAAAAACATCTTAAGAATTTTTGCTCCTTTGCAGATAACTTTAATGTTGAACATTTAGATGTGGTCTTAAGACTGTTTGTGCAATCTCTTGATGGTGAAGCTCGAAAATGGTTTAAGACATTGGCTGGCCATTCTATTACCACTTGGGATAACATGGAAGACACTTTTCTCAGGAAATGGAGAGAGAAGAAAGATCATGGAAATTTTCTCATTGAGTTCAATACACTAAAGAAAATACAAAATGGAGTGTCAGAATTTATCAAGAGATTTAATAAATTGTATCTGAGTCTCCCTGCTGATATGAAACCCCATCAAACTGCTGCTAAAGTTGTTTTTGTAGCAGCCTTTGATTCAGAATTTGGTTTCTCCCTTAGGGAAAGAAAGCCTGCTACTTTGGATGATGCTCAGGCAGATGCACTAGAACTGGAAGCAAAATTTGTCTCCACTGGTAAATCAAAGGGAAAATCTGAACAAGATACCAGAAGAAGAGGCAAAGAGGAGGTATCCACTTCTAGTCAGGACAGAGACTCAGACAAAATGGAAGAAATGAGCAAAATGATTAAGAAAATGTTCAAGCTTGAATTGGAAGCCAAGAACTTAGCCTTCAAGAATTTCTAGAATGCTCCAAACAGAGGTTATAATGCTCAGTACAGAAGACCACCCCTGCAAATATTGCCAAGGGAATCAAAAGAGCAACAGGATCAGGTACCACACCCATTTTATCTGGAAGGTTCAGAAGATGATCCCACTGAAGACACTGCCTATGGTCTGGAGGATGCAAATCTTGCTTTCTCGGATAGAGAAGAAAATGAATGCTCATTGCAAAAAGAAGAAAAGGCTAGAGACACAGAAGACTCAAAGATTGATCACTGTTGTAAGCAATTTGTTGACCTCATGCAAGCACAACTCAATAGAAGATATGACCTCAGATCTTCTAAGAAGAGAAATCATACTCAAGAGCAAGAAGAAGAGCCACATCAGAAGGAAGCACCTGCTTAGGAGGAGTCAACAATGCAGAAAGTCACAAACAAAGGTAAGGGACCTCTAAACAAACCTTTACAGTCTAGTGATCAAATGCCTTCCTCTTCAAAAGCAGTCATTCCCCCTAATGTCAAGTCTGTGTCTAAAGAAGTCAGGCCCCCAGCTGAAAATAAAGAGTCAAAAGAGTTTGTGATAGAAAATTCCCCTCCTGCTTTCAGTCTGCAAAAGGAACTTGAGAAGGTCAAAATCCCAGTCCCCTTGACTGAACTATTGAAACAACCATGATATCAATCTCAAGTCACCTCTTTCATGCTCCCTCCACAAGCACCAATAATCCCAGATAGTCTCAACCTTCAAGAAGAAATACCCATGGTAGTTTTTGGCCCACATGTTGAGGAGTTAGATCCCTCTACTCCTCCCTTCTATGTGTCTCTAGTGATTCATGCCCTGCTACTACATAACTGTATGCTATATTCTAGAGCTTCCCACAATCTTATGCCTCTGTCAGTCATGGAAAAAATAGGATTACAAATCACACGTCCATATAAGGACCTCTATTCATTTGATTCCAAAAGAGTTAAATTCCTAGGGATGATCAAGGATTTGGTGGTCAATTTGGCCCAAGTTCCAGCAAAGAGTGTGGTCATGGATATTGTGGTGGCTGATATCCCAGCTCGCTTTGGCATGTTGTTGTCAAGGTCCCGGGGAAAAAAAATTGGTGGGTCAATCAAGTTAGATTTAACATATGCCATTATCCCAGTTTTTGGTGGCCAGGAGAGGAGATTATACAGAGAAACTAGATTTTTCAAGATGGTTACTAAGGCTGACAACTCTGTTAACTCACCAGTCTATAGTAAAGAAGGATATTTCTCATGATTGATGCTGGAAGAAGATCAATATTATGCTCATGAACCATCCTTTTGCCAGATCAAGACTGAGAAACCCTCAAAGAGCATTGAATCAAAAATCTGGACACTACATTTTGATGGAGAAAATTCAAGAGAAGGTAATGGAGCTAGAATATTATTGATTTATCCTTCAGGAAAATGAGTACCATTATCTTTCAAACTAGAATATGAAGCCACCAACAATGTGGCTAAATATGAATCACTCCTATTAGGATTGCAGACGGCCAGGAATATGAACATACAAAGATTGAAAGTTCTGGGAGATTCAGAACTAGTGGTCAGACAAGTCAGGAATCAGTGTCAGACCAAACATCCTAGGCTAAGGGCTTATATGAATGAAGTTTGGGGCATGGTAGAAAATTTCTTCTTGGCATTCAATATCCAGTTCATGCCTTGAGAATAGAATAGGATGGTTGATTCCCTTGCTGTGGCTGCTAGTACATTTCGACCACCTCAAAACCCTCTTTTAAGATATGAAGTTGAGGCGCGTTATCGGCCTTCAATCCCAGATAACATCAAACACTGGCAGGTATTTGAAGATGAAGAATAGATGAAGAGATTCCTGGAAATAATAGGGGAATTCTCAAATATGGAGATTGATGCTGATGAAGAAGAAGTTGAGTCTGAAGATACTTCAGAAAGAAATTGGGAGAAGGAAGTGGAAGGTAATAAGGTGTTGCAGTTAAAGGGAAAAATTATACCTAGGAGGCTGGTGCCTCTAGAAATATTATTCAACAAGAATGATGTCCCACTGCAGCCAGGCAAAGTGGTAGAAGAAAATTAGGTAGAAGACCTAAATCTGGGTACTGATGCTGACCCCAAAATTGTAAGATTGTCCAAGAGGGTCCCAGAAGAATATAAAAAGCTATATCAGAAATTATTTCAGTCTTACAAAGATGTGTTTGCATGGTCTTATCAAGATTTGAAAACTTTTTACATCAGTATTATGCAGCACAAAATTCCACTGAAGGGAGATGCAAAGCCCCATAAGCAGAAGCTCAGGCAAATCAATCCCCTGTTTTTGCCTTCTATTGAGAAGGAAATCAAGAAGCTGCTAAAAGCCAAAATAATTGTACCAATGAGGTACTCTGAATGGGTGGAAAACCTTGTCCCTGTACGAAAGAAGAATGGAGAAATAAGGCTGTGTGTGTATTTTATAAATTTAAACAGAGCATCCTTAAAGGATAACTATCCACTACCTAAGATGGATCACATCATGCAGAAGGTGGTTGGAGCTTCTAGGATGTCAATGATGGATGGATTCTCTGGTTATAACCAGGTGGCTGTACTTCCAGAAGATCAAAAGAAGACTGCTTTCACCACACCATGGGGTACATTTATGTATGCTAGGATGCCTTTTGGATTGATTAATGCAGGGGCCACCTTTCAGAGGGCGATGGACATTGCTTTTTTTGGGGAGCAAGATAAATTCCTGGTGGTCTACCTTGATGATATCACTGTATTTTCCAAGAATGATATTGAGCACATTGAGCATCTACGTAAAACTTTTGAAAAATGCAGAAGGTATGGTCTCTCTCTGAATCCTCATAATTATTTATTTGCATTAGAATAGGGAAAGCTTTTGGGCCATATTGTGACCAAATATGGGGTGACGATAGATCCTAAGAGGGTAGAGGTTATAAATGGTATTGCTTTTCCCAAAAATAAGAAAGAGGTACAAGTATTCCTAGGGTGCATTAATTTCTTGAGAAGGTTTATCCTTAACTATGCTGAGATAGTTAGGCATATAACATATATGTTGAAGAAGAATAATGAAGTTAAATGGTCCCAGGAATCACGAGAGGCATTTACCAAAATAAAAAAATGCTTTTGTAGAAGCCTCTGTGCTAGCTTGACCAGATTATGATAAACCTTTCATGATTTTTTCTTTTGCATCACCTCATACAATAGCAGGATTTTTATTGCAGAAAAATGAGCAGCCTATTTCCTTTTTAGTCAGGTGCTTCGTGATGTAGAATTAAAGTACAACATATTGGAAAAGCAAGCATACGCCCTAGTTAAATCCCTCAAAGCATTCCATGTATATGTCTTACAGTCCCACATCACTGCATTTGTGCCCGCAGCTGTTGTAAAAGATATCCTTATTCAGGGGGATAGTGAAGGAAAAAGGGGGAAGCGGATTGCCAAAATACAAGAGTATGACTTAGAAATCCGCCCTACTAAGCTGATCAAAGGACAAGGGCTTGCCAAAATATTGTCTGAGTCAAACTATCAAGCTTTGGGTATCAACCTGTCCATTATAGCAAGTGAGGACTCTGAAGATAAAGAAGAACGACAGGGAATTGGAGTAGCTACTCCAAAAACACATATAAAGTACCTCACCAGTCCGTGGTACAAAGAGATAGTAGAATATCTCCTCACACTCAGATTCCCACCAAGCTGTGATAAAGCTAAATACATAACACTAAGATTTAAATCACAAAAATATATAGTCGCTAATGGCCGGCTATACTGGCGAGATCCCTCAGGTATCCTACTCCTGTGTCTCACAAAGAATGAGATAGAGAGTATTATAGAATAATTTCATGAAGGAATCTGTGGGGGTCACTATAGCTGGAGGGCCACAGCTCATAAAATCCTGAAGGATGTTTTCTATTGGCCCAAGCTTTTTGGAGATGTTTTTGCCTAGGTTAGAGCATGTGAAAAATGTCAAAAATTTGCTGAAAGATAGAATATGGCACCTCTTCCCATGATTCTCGTTCACGTGGATGAACCATTCAGACAGTGGGGAATTGATTTCATAGCTGAAATACATCCTCCATCAAGTGGTCAGCATAAATGGATATTAACTGCCACAGATTATTTCACTAAATGGGTGGAAGCTATACCCGCTAGGAATGCCACAGATACTGTGATCATAAAGTTCATGGAGGAAAACATCATATCCAGGTTTGGTTGTCCTACCAGAATAGTGACTGATAATGCAAAGGCTTTCAAGTATGTGAAATTCGTAAGTTTCGGTCAGCAGTATAACATCACACTAAGTCACTCTACAGCCTATTATCCATAGGGAAATGGCTTGGCAGAGTCTTCCAATAAAACCCTGGTGAGGGCATTAAAGAAGGTTATAAATGAGAATCAGAGGAATTGGGATTCCCAATTGAAATTTTCTCTGTGGGCCAATATAATTACCAGCAAGAGAGCAACTGGGAAATCCCCATATGAACTGGTATATGGGAGGGCAGCAGTATTTCCTATTCAATTAGCCCTACCAGTAGCCCGATTCATGCAGGAAAGTCAAGAAGAGCCTGATGATATGATCAGAAGAATAAACCAAATAGTGGAATTGGAAGAAACACGCAATCAGGTAAATCAAAGGCTGACGGAATATCAGGAGAAGATGAAATACCTTTTCAATTAGCATGCTAAGGACTAGAATCTTCAAATTGGTGATCTAGTGCTCTGATGGGACATCCAAAGAGCTGAAAAATGAAAACATGGTAAATTTGATCCACTCTGGTTCGGTCCTTTCAAAATTGTGGAACACGGGGGCAATAATACTTTCAGGTTGGAGAATTTACAGGGCAACTTGCTGGATACCCCTGTAAATGGTCAATTCCTTAAACCCTATTTCGAGTTTTGACTCAGGCCAACAAATCTTGGTGTATCATATTGTATATTAGTTTGCTGTTCATTTTTGTTCAAATAATGTGGGTGTTATTATGAATAATAAGGTGAAAAATGGAGGTGTTGGAGAGCAGAGTCTGCATACATGATGATCAGGAAGGTCTGCGAAGTTCTCGACACATTCAGGGATGAACGCGTCATCCCCAGGTGGAGCCAATGTTGATCATAATCAGATCCCTATTAAATTTTTGCAAGCAACCCCGTTTAAATCCTGCAAATCCCCTCTCTTGGCCTAAGGAATCCATTTTCAGCCTAACGTTACCTTTCCTGCCCCCAAATTACATTTAAAAAAAAGGCCGCAAAACCCATATTTGAAAATCTGTAAAGCCTAGCACCTTTCGGCCAGAACCCTGCACCCTTTCCCTCCACGTAATTCGGTGCTGGAACCGAGGGCAAAAGCACTAGGCGCTTATCAAAGTATATCGGGCGCATTCTGAGCCGTCCGATCAAACCATACATCAACGTACCGTAGCTCTCCTGCCGTGGTGGTCCCCGCGCCCAAAAACACTGTTCAAAACTGCCTGGTATTCATCGCACTGCCTTTCAGAGGCGGGCGGTATTTCTCAAAACGGAGCGATTCCATACACATTTTTCTGTGTGTCCTTGCGTACGGCTCCAAAACTACCATTCATCGCACGTTATTGATCGGTAAAAGTCATGCAGCAATATCGCTGTCAGCCATCCAATCTGGGGGTCTTCATTCGACGATCGTCGCGCTCCGAAGCTGCATAAGTTTTATCTACAGGCAAATCACGCCCCTGGCCCACTTTCCATCACCTTCGATGCTCTTTCAACTGTCGATCTCCCCATGAGATCGGGCGATCCACATCTAGTCACATGCACGCCTTGGACCTAGTCTCCCACCACGTCATTATCCCACGTGTGCGTCGCATTTCTCCTCCGCCAATTACATATGTCAGTCATAAGTAAAAAATCATTGCTTTTCATTTAAAAATTTCGCCAGTTTACCTACCATTATTCCACTACACTTCCTTCATCACCACCCTACATGCTTCCACCATTTCATCATGTTGCATCACTACACAGTCGCTTCCATTGCATCGTTTTCCCCCATGCATTTGTTTTCTTCACAACTTTGTGTGTTTTGCAGGTTTACAGTGACGGAGAATTGTCATAATTTGTAGCATCCATTACAAAAGCCGAGACCACGTCAAAGGACCAGTTTTTCAGAGGAAAAATTTATGATGAAAGTCCTGGGTAGCTGCCGCGACATGAAATCCATTAAAGAAATAGGGTTATACTTTGGCAAGCTTCCCAGTGTCATTCAAGAGGTAGATATCATAGATGGAGACATAAATGTTGCGGCAAAGAGTATCAGTGGAAGATCAAGGAATTCAGTGTTCGGCATTGAAGATTTTAAATCATAATTCAGGGTTTTGAAGGCAGAGGGTACAATGCACAAGAAACAATACCCTTCAAGTTTTATTTCATCAGAATTTTCTTTCAGGAAAGGATGGAATGTTTATATGATTTTATCTCTATACCGTGTTCCTAAAGAGACTTTCACCCAGAGCATTTATTTCAGAAAGTAGGCCACAGAGTACATGCAGCACTTCATAACCATTATGCAGTATGGGCGTGCACATCTCCACCATTTTGTTTTAATGATACAATTAAATGTTCATCACCCACTTTCTTTATTAGTCTTCTTTGTTTCCTATAAAAACCCAAACGAACAGATTATGGAGGGTTCCAGATTTTATCAGAAAACTATGCAGTGAAAGGATTTTTGTATACATTTTGTAAAGCTCTTGTATGAAGGCTCAGAGCCCATAGGGTCTCAGTGAGGAGGAGTTCTATTTGTTAAAGAGGATTCTGATCTTTGGTATTTCACAGTCTGTAACTTTCTCTTATGTGTTATTTTAATATATCATTTCATTTCATCCATGTTTCCTATATCATGTTTTGGAATGCGAGTGGCTCACTGATTTTCGGTATGGATTCATCCTAGTTGATGCCCATGCTCGGATCGGTCAAGCACTTTAAATATGGCTCATGCATGATATTCTATTCCATTACTCATCTAAACCGTATTTCTTCTATATTAGCTTCTTTGGGAGGGTGTTTTTAAAACGCCATTGTTGTGTATAGATTCTTAGATTGGTAAGCCCATGCATGGCTATGTTGTGTATCTGGATATCAGCCCAATGATAACTAGTATCCTCTTGATATTTCCTTCATAATCCCACCCCTTCTGATAATTGATTTCTATGACATATTACTTGAATTGACCCTCTTTACAGTAAACTGTCTCTTAACTGTCTGTTGCTTTCATATTAGATTTATGCACTTTGCCTCTACAGTATCCCTTTCTCTGTGTCAGTTTCTGAGGGTCTTGGTCCCATTCTATTTTATTTCCCTATTTACAGGAGATAGCATGTGAGCTGAAGTTGACAACTTCATACATTATATTATACGCTCCTTGCTATGCTAAGATGTCCTAGGCACTGGTCTATTACAACTCTAGGTTGTCTCTAGGAGCGACAACATGACCTTTCTACACTAGATCCTGAATCTGCCTCTTGATTTCATCGTTCTCTAGAAAAGAGCCCCGATAGATCGGTCCATTGGGTAGCGGTGCACCTGGGGTCAGATAAATCAGGTGCTTGACCTGACAGTGCAGAGGAACCCTTGTGGGTGAGGTGAAGATGTCCCCGTACTCCTCCAAAACCTTATCCATTTTTTGTTGTCATGCAGAGGAGCCCTGTCTGGAGGTCGTGGCCACAGTCTTCTTCTTGCCCTGGGGGCAGATCATCAGGAAAACAAATTTCCTGATTTGGGAAATGAGCTTACTGCATTTTTTTGCAGTAACCAAAGAGATAGCAGCAGGAGGTGGTACCTCTGGTATCCTATACAACTTATTTTCCAAAGTAAAAATAACAGCGCGAGGCCGAGACTCATACATAGCATGATGCTTCCACAAGTATGGTTGTCCTAATAATACATCAGAAACATCAATAGGAGCAACGTCACATAATACCTCATCCATGAAGGGCTTGATGCTATAGGGAAGGTGGCATTGTTGGCTGACGCAGAGATCTCGTCCTTGGTGAAGCCACCTGATGGTGTATGGATGTGGGTGAGCTGTGGTCAGCAAGCCCAACTGCTTCATGGTGTCTGCTGAAATGAGGTTCTTTTGGCTCCCATTTTTGACAATGAACTGTACCGGGGAGCCCTTTACCCACATCTAGGAGTGGAAGAGATGCTCCTCCTCCTCTGGATCTTTCGGTTCCTCCTTTTGGATCTTCGTAGTGGCAATAGTGGCATTGGGCTCCGCATCAATAATCTTTTTCCCTTTGTCATTCCCCTTTTCAGGTTTTGATTTAGAGTCAGAGCATGCATCTGACTCAGAAGCCCTCGTCTTGATCAGTAGTGGCTGCTTGGCCCAACACTCACTTGTGTTGTGAGTGGAGCTCTTATGGAACTCACACCACTTTCCCGTGTCCTTCTTTGGCTTTGTGGTGTTGTTATTTTCTTGTGGCTTCGATAGGTTGTCTTGAATCGCCATGCCTTGGATATGTCATTTTTTCTGTGGTTTGGGAGCACCTTTCCATTGCTTTTGATTCGTAGATCCAAAGTCTCGCTTCTTTTGTTTGAATCTCTGCTCAATCTTGGTAGCATACCGGTATGTCGTACCAAGCGAGGAGATGCCGAGGAATTCCATTTCCTCCTGAATGTATCTGTGCAGACAACTAATTTAGCACCAAATGTTTCTCTAAATATTTGATACCCAACTTTGTGCACAGGGTATGGAACAAATTCGTTAGCTCATGCACATCTTGATCCCTTTTTTGTCACAGCATGGTCCATTGTATGTACTTGTCCTCATAGCTCCCCACGGAACAGTATTGTTCCTTGATGGCGTCTCAGAAATAATTCCAAGTGGGTACGGCTGAGAACAGAGAGGGTTTTGTTTCGTCCTTTTTCTCACAGTGGGTTTCCCACCAGTCCTTGACATGGGGGGCAGCTTTGAGGAGTGCAAAAATAATCTTCTCCCGGTCGGAAAAGTCATGAACAGAGAAATATCCTTCTAATAGATTCAACCATCTATCTACGGCATCAACATCTATTTGACCCTCAAATATGGGAATGTCAAAATTTACTTGTACTTTAAAATGAGTCGCACCTCCAGAGTGGCTGCTGGATGCAGATGCACCACCGGTTGGCAGCTGTTGAAGGATTTGGGCAAAGTTATCCATCATCGCGTTCCTTTTTTTTCGATGGCCTCTTCGAGCAATATTTTGATAGGATCTCCTGCTCCCTCATCTTTCTTTTTGTCCCCCATGGGCATCTGTCGGGGTTTGCGAGGCTGATCTTGCAAAGGTTCCACCAGATCGAGCCCTAACTCCTTATACCCCGACCTCGTTGGGGACATGCAAAGAAGGATCGAGAAAAAGTAAACCGCTCTAATACCACTAATCCAGATTTATGTAGGAATGCAACAGAATAAAATTATAACCATAAATACAAATATGCAATGGAAATAACACTTCATTTCATTAATATCAAAGAACTGAAATTTGCTTACAGACGGAATGGAAATAAAACTAGCTAGGGCGCTGGTAGCTATCTCAGAGAAGAGATGTGGCAGCTACAAGCCTCTGAACTAAGTTAAAATGAGGCTCGAGGGCCTATTTATTATTTAGAAACAATGGGAAATCCTAAACAGCCAAAACCCTAACCCTAGGAGATGAATCGCCAAAACTATGGGCCCTGTTTGGGTAAATTAGTGTTTCAACTTTCCGGGGACGTGACTTTGGCATACGATCTCCGTTTGACGCGAACCATACCTCATTAGAAAGATCTATCCAAGGACTAAAAATTTTAAGTGAGAAAAATGGGTCCAAGCAACATGGTCCATGGACCCATGTTGCTCTCGTTTTTCCCAAAAAAAATGTCGTTTAGGGCCTCAAAACGGCTCCAGAAGTTAAGGACCCGACTAACTGCTAAAAATAGTAATTTGTGCCAAAACTGAAAAACTGAAAGAGACAATGGTGGGGCCCCAAGTGGAATAGGCGGGTGACCACAAATATCCACCTAGATCATATTCACCAACTCATTTGCAGTAGTGTACTTGGCTGGCATCCTGTTCTTCAGATAGAATTGGGAAGAGCACCTCCACCACATCTGACAGGTCCTCCAAACACTACGACAATACAAGTTGTGTGCCAATTTGGAGAAGTGCACTTTTGGCATGACCCAGGTTCAGTATCTGGGATACGTTATTTATGAGTGGGGGGTGGATATGGATCCAAACAAGATCCAATTAATTCAGGATTGGCCAGCCCCAACCACTCTAATAGAGCTTCATAGATTTCTGGGTCCTGCTAATTTCTACCATAGATTCCTGTTGGGATTCTCTCATATCACTTGGCCCTTGAGTCAAGTCACCAAGGGAGGAGTGAAAGCAACATTATTTTGGTAAAATTCTCAACATAAGGTGTTTGTAGAATTAACACATCGCCTCGGCTCTGCCCCAATGCTCACATTACCAGACTTGAAACAACCATTTGAGATCGAGATAAATTCCTTTGACTATTATATTAGGATAGTTCTTACTCAACGGGGGCATCTAGTGGAATACCACAGTGAGACACTATCCGACACAGTCTAAAATTATCCCACTTATGACAAAGAAATGTATTCCATTGTGCAGGCTTGCCGACAATGGATGAATTACATTTTGGGGAAAGAAACAGTCAACCACACAAACCACCGACCCCTGCAGTTCATACAAACACAAGGGAAGTTATAGAACGATCACCATCATATATGGTCCACATATATGCAACAGTTTCATTTGAACACCAAGTACAAGAAGGGAAACATGAATAATGTTGCAAACTGCCTTAGCTTTCCACCGATCGTGGCGCTAACCACTGTTCTCAACTCTTGTGGGCACAAGACTTCTGATTGGTCGCTTCTCTACAACAGAAATCCAGACACACATATGAGACACTCTTGGAGGGTAAAGAAGTTCCAAATTTTCACCTCCAGGATGCACTACTATGTCACCTGGGATACCTTTGTGTTCCTTCAAGTGAGTGTGCCAAGATGATTTGGGAAGCGCACTATAGCAAGGTCACTAGGAATTTCGAGGTTGAGAAAAAAATAGCAATACTATAGGAGAATTTCTATTGGCCAAACCTTCGACATGATGTCAGGAAGTACATCAGATCCTGCACTACTCGCACCATTGCCAAACCGATCATCAATAAGAAAGGCCTATATACTCTGCTACCTACCCCTAGTTGACCTTGGGAATCCATCTCCATGGGTTACATGTCAGGCCTTCCTTCTACTAAGCATGGAAACGGCCGTGTTTTCATGGTCATCGACAGATTCTAAAAGATGGTCGTTATGGAGGCCTACAAGAAGAATATCACAACAGAATCCACTGCTAAACTCTTCTTTGAATGAGTGTGGGTTCACTTTGGGATCCAACAGTCTATAATCTCATATTAGGATAGCAGGATCCTCAACACATTTTTTTCCAACCTCTGGTCAATGTTGGAAACCAAGCTCACCAAGTCCACAACTTTCCATCGCCAAACTGATGGCCAAACAGAGGTCGTCAACAGGATGATCATACACATTATGCGCATGTACAATTCAATGCATCCACACACATGGGATGAGAGCCTTCCTTATGTACAACAAAGTTATAACCAGGCTCTCCATAACTCAACCAACCACATCCCCTTCAGGTGGGCTTGGGATTCCAACCACTATATGCCATTGACGTAGTCATGCCATTTGTGGCTACTCGGGCCAATTTGGCTCATGTCCAGCCTGAAGCTGACAAAGAAAAAAAATTCATTTAGCGCATTCAGCACATCCTCGAACCATTTCATGACATGTTGGAAAGAGCCAACTCTAAGTACAAGAAACGACATGATCAACATCATGTTCCACACAACTTCCAGGTGGGCAACAAAGTGTGGATACGTTTGGAGAAGGAGCACCTCACTGGACCACATCGCAAGCTTCGCCCACTCCGATATGGGTCGTACACCATCACCAAGGTTGTAGGGGCCAATACCTTTGAGCTCAGTATTCCACCATTCCTTGGTTTGCACCCAGTGTTCAATGTGGACTGCCTTCGGCCCTACTTCCCACCTCTACTGGACACCTCCAACATTGCAGAACAACTCACACCAACAGAGTTAAATCCAGACTACATGAAACAAGCCACCATAGATCATATCATGGACATGAAAATCAAGAACACTCGCTAATAGAAGATCCAACTGTATCGGGTTTTCAAAGCTGGCCAAATCCTACACCAAAGCAAGTGGTTCACCAGGGATCAAGTTTAGCAGAAGTTTCCTCATCTCATGGAGGAACTCAACACAATGGGGACCATTGCTGCCAAAGGGGGGAGGAATGATCCAGGTGGATATTGGTGGCCAGCTGCCTGTTCTACTTGGGGCCCCCACCGTTTTTTCTTTCAATTTTTCAGTTTCCTAAATTGTAGTATAATTTACTATTTTTAGTAGTTTTTTGGGTCCTGAACTTTTGGAGCTGTTTTGAGGCCCTAAATGATGTTTTTGGGGAAAAATAGGAGCAACCTGGAAGTTCCTTCAATATTTCTCACATATAAGGTTGTAGTCTTCATATATATCTTTATAACGAGGTATTTTGCACATCAAATAGAGATCATATGCCAAAGTTGCGTCCCCAGGAAGTTGATGTACCAATTTACACAAACGAGGCCCATAGTTTTGGTGCTTCATCTCTTAGGGTTAGGTTTTTGGATGTTTAGGGTTTTCCATTGTTTCTCAATAATAAAAAGGCCCTTGAGCCTCATTGTAACACAATTCATATGCCTGTAGCTGCCACATCTCTTCTCAGAGATAAGATAACTACGCCTTAGCTAGTTTATTTCCATTTTGTCTGTAAACAAATTTCAGTTCTTTGATATGAGTGGAATGAAGTGTTATTTACATTGCATTGTTGTATTTAAGGTTATATGTGTATTCTGCTACATTCCTGCATAAATTTTTATCACTTGGGAAGAACAAATTTGAATTTTTTTATGGGTATGTTAGGTGTGCAAGTGAATCCTTTTTCCATTAAGGGGGAGAGTTGAAATTAATGGAGAAAGTTTGTTTCACGGTTGTGTGTGCATCTTAGTTTAGACTTAGTTATGATTTTTTAGGAGATAGTTTTGATCTCCCTAAATTGAATGTAATCTTATTTATTTTTGATTTTATGATCAACGGAATAGTGGAGTACTGCTTGGGAAGTTTCCAGGTGTAGCTCGTCTCACTTGTGAGCTGCTAGTTTCAGATTGAAGATTATTTCTAATTTGACTTTCCATTTTTTATTTGTACTAATTATCTAGCTTGTTTTGGGGTAGTTAATGGGAATGACTGTATATATGCATGGTTATATCTAATCAAATACATTTGTTGAGATCATCTAAGATAATAAATATAATGGTTGGGCGTTAATTGTGGCACAACCTAGATAATTGTTTCCTTCTTTATATCATTCTGGTACAAAATGAAGGAACATGTAAAAATGTCCCATTTCAAGAGCCACCTATTTCATATCCATATCCTCTAAAGATCAAAATCTAGAGCCTTCTAATCGATATCGATACCTAAGAGGTTAGATTCAATCAAGAACCAAAACACCGAAACTGGATATATTAACAACACAAAGAAAACATCAAAATCTCACAGTTCAGGCATTGAGAAATGGAGGAAAACAAAAACGAATATGAACACCAAGGAAACTATAGCATGGAGTCTAGAGGTCTAATCGCCATGGATGGCTTGGTGGATCTCAAAGGCAAGCCCATTCTCAGGTCCAAAACGGAAAGATGGAAAACTTGTTCCTTCCTTATTGGTGGTTTTGGTGCGTTTATTGGGAGGTTGATTGAAATTTTTTTTCTAATAAGAGTATTCTATCAAGGTTACAAATTCACTTGGAAAATAGTGGAAACTTCTATATGATTTTTGCTAAAATCTTGTAGAAATTTGGGAAATCTGGGTTATAACTCTCAAAATTTAGGATTTTGGGTATCCAGGTGGTTTTTGATGGTGCTGAATCCATTTCCAGCATAAGTGAAACAATTCAAACACTCATATGATCATATTTTTGGAAAAAAAAACTCAAAATTCCTGCAAAAAATAACTTTCCTAGAGAATTTGTGGCCTTTGTAGACAACACCTTTCTTATATATATTCGGCAGAATGTTGGATTCAGTTTGGGTTATGGTATTCCCACAATTATATTGATCATATATTTGATTATATTCTGTCTGGGCACTCCATTTTATGGACAAAATGTTTATAAAGGGAATTCATTTGGTCGCATGGTGGAGGTAATGTTTGCATCAATTAGTAAATGGGGAATTGATGTACCATCCTATTACAACAAACTTCATTAAGTGGAGCCAAAGAGTCTGTTTCTTGAGGAAGATTCCCTATTCATGACACTTCGAGTTGGATGGAGTTTGGTTTTTCTCTCTAAGAAAATAAAGATAAGCGAGGCTTGAGATAACTATTTTTTAGGATTTTGGAATATTTGGAAAATGTAATGAATCATAGGAAATTTAATTTGGACATTCTTTTTTCATATGTTTGGAATATTTATAATTTAATTATAATTTGATGGCTCTATATTTCCTTTATAAAATTGGTAAATGAATTAGGTTTTTTTAGATATTACAATTTTAAAATAGTGTTATTCACTAGTAAGTTTATCACAATGGACAAGCATGTCACTGTAGGGAAACCAGAGTAACTCCACTCAAAATATACTTACAATATTTGAAAATAATGTTAATCACTTATAAGTGTTTATCTGTAAATTTTTTAAAGCACGAATATAGATCTATTTGAAGAATAATTGCACAAACTTGCGAGAATTGAAAAAGAAAAAATGAAATTGAGAATGAATTTGATTCATCAATATTGGTTTTAGAATCAAATCATAAATCAACTAAGTTAAGCTTAGTTTTACATGTAATAACTATGGATAATTAAAGGTAACCGAAGCTAAGTGTGTTTTATGTTATGTTAATGTACACATGCACCACATGCAAGCACTAGAGTTAACTAATTAAAACCACATGCACACCACATGTAAGTACTCGAGTTAACTAACTAAAGCCAAGTGAACATCACATGTAAGAACTATAGTTAACTAACTAAAGTCATGTGCACATCACATGCAATAAATAGAGTTGAACTGAAGTTAATTAACGATAACTATGTGCATGTACACCAACAAGCCCCCTTAAGCAACTTAGCTGAGTGTGATGCAAAATGATTGAGTCCCGACAACAAGGCCATATTAGGTACCCATATACAATGCATGAAAAAAGGAAATAGGGAAACCTAGTGGGAAGGAAACCCCCCCTAAAACTATAATGCAAAAAGTAGAGAAAAGACAACTATTAGGCAGTGGTGTCCTTCTCCCCGAGACAATCTCGTAGAAATTGAAACATATTCTCAGTGAAACTCTTAGTGAAGATATCGACAGTCTGATCAGAACTAGGATAGTACTGAAGATCAATGATCCCATCATGAATTAGTTCTCTAATGAAGTGCATGTGGATCTCGATGTGTTTGGTCCACTGTCCATGCAATGGATCTCTGCAAAACTTTAGAGTACTTTTATTATCGCACTAGATGACAATTAGACAATGGACACTAATCCCAAGCTCAGATAGGAAATTTTGTAGCCAAATTGCCCAAATAGTGACATTGAATGCTCCTTTGTACTCGACTTATACTGATGATAAAACAATGGAAACTTGCTTCTTGCTTGACCAACAAATTGGGCTGGATCCTGTACTAAGTACATAACCGGAGGTGGACTTGTGATCAATGTTGTTGCTAGCCCAATATAAATTTTTGAATGATCTAGGAGCTCCTATACAAATAATGAGGCAAATCAAGTGTTTTGACTGAGGTAAAATGCATCAAATTCCTGATGTGATACCTATACAACCTGGAGAATATTCCTTCCATGTGAAGCACTTAATTATGAATATCATCAAAGAAGCATAATTTTTTTTGAGGTGTCTAAAAGGAAAAATAAATTATGGCTCCTCTCTAGCATGAGGCTTGAGGAATTGCTTGTAGTTTTCAATATTTAGGTCCATGCCCTTGAACCACTGCTCTCCATGAGAAGGGATACCTGTAGTTGAAGAAATTAGGTAAGATGATAGGCTTATATCCATACCTACAAGTGTGAAATTTCCCATATTTTATCTTGTTGCAAATAGGTTGGATAACTAAAGATGATACCCCCCTTCCATAAGCCTTTCACAAAATCTCAAACACTGAGCTCTTTCAAAGCACCTTCTGGCCAATGGTGAAGCATTAATCTCATGCATGGTCAAGGGATATAGCCTGAGGTGGTTCCCTCCTTTTAGGATATTCTTGTCACTTTCCATTGTGTTTGTCACTAGAACGATGAAAATCATAGGGTGTTAATGAAATGAGTGAATGAATGGAAATTTGAAAAAATAGAGTGTAGGAAAGTGTGAATTGGTGGATGAAATGAAGGGTCTTGAAGATGAGAAAAATTCTAGAAAAAATTTAGTAGGGTTTGTTGCGTGTTAGCTTCAAGTTGTAGGTGGAATGAGGGAAAATTAGTTTGATGAATGTGTCAAAATGCCTAAAACATGGGATATTCCCAATTTTGACTATGAGAATTGCTTGTGCAATAGTAGGGTAAGTTGGTAAAATGAAATGGGGGTCATGGGGTTAAATAAAAATTATGATAAAAATTGAGTGGATAGGTTAGTGTCTTAAATCCATAATGAAAGTGGAATGGAGAAAAATGGGTAATTTTATGGTGGTCAAAACATCAAAACAGAGGAAATTCTCAGTTTTAGACTGTGAGAATAACTAGTGAAAAAGTGTTTTTGGTGTTTTAGGGCCATGAAGCTAGTTAGACAATTTGATAAAAATTCAATGAGGAGTATGGCACCTTAGCTCCAGAGTGCAATTAAAATGAGGGAAAATGGATGGGTTTAGCGTAGTCAAAATCCTAAAACATATTCAATGCCCAAGTTTTTCATTGTTTTCACTATGGAAAATAGCTAAAATTAGGGTTTGATTATACTAGGAATGTTAGGGATGGTAGTGTAGATGATAGGAGTGTGGTGGTAAATCATAGGGGATGTATGGGTTATGGTTTACCTGATGGGGTTAGGTTTTATTTAATGGGTAGGCTAGGGTTTAACAAAAATAAAATAAAAATTATATGTATGACAATGAAAATATAGAGACAACGTAAATGAGATGAAAAGATTTAAAATCTTCTAAATTAAACTAAACACCAACATTAAGATTGAAATCTTACCTTGTATGGAGGCTATACAAATGGATGGATCACAAGATTTGAATGATTTGGACGGTTTCGAGCTCAAAAATCGGGAAATTTCTTCTTTACAGAAGAATAACAACACTCTACAGGAGCGTAACAACTGTGTATGCAGCACCTTCGCAACACTCAAAAAGGGTAACACAATGTTGCATAGCACTCTCAGAAGCATAACACAACAGCTCGAAAGTGTAATATGATGCTTTCGGAAGCGTAACAAAGGTAATATTTGAAGGATTGCAAGTGATTTTAATGGGATTTGAATGTTGTGCTTTGGAATTTAGGGACTATGGAGGGTAAGTGGAGTGGAGAGTTGCTCTCACATACATGGAAAGGGTAAAAATGAATAAAATGAAAATTCCTTTTCCTTTTCTAAACTGAAGATGACCCTTTACCTTTTACCTTTGACACTTACAATAACCTTTTTGAACTTTTTTTCACTTGAAAGTGACCTTTTACTCCTTCAAGTGAGATAATAAGGTAGAATGAACCTCTTTTTCATTTTTTTGAAACTTGAGGTGACTTTATGGACCTTTGATGATACATCAAGACACAATGTTCCTTCCTTTTATGGGACAAAGCTTCTCCCTTTTAATGAGACAGTAAGAGTGCTTTTTTAAACCTTTGAACTTTCACATTTGGAAATGACCCTTTTCAAAACAAGATGAGGTGTTTTTGAAAACTGGAAATGAATTCTTTGTTATTTGACTAGGACAATAGGTGAGATTGACCTCCTTTGAACTCTTTGAAAGTTGAATTGATTTTTTGATCTTTTAATGAGACAGTGAGACAAAATTTCTATTTTTCATGAGACAGTAAGACAGGAATGAGTCACTTTGAACTTTTTTGGAACTTCAGCCATATGAAACAAAATAGGTGGTCTTTATTTCATCTCTTAGATGTGCTTTCTCCTTGCTTTAGGTTTTATGAGTGGAATGGAGGGTTGTTGCCTTGTTTTAAGTGAAAATTTGAATAATTTTCAAAGGCAGAGATGAACCTAGACAATGACCTATATGAGATGGAGTGACCAGACCCTAGACCCTTTAAATGATGATGATGTAGATGGTGACCTTCAAACTAATGATGGTGATGAATGAATTGAAGGAGCAGAATACATGATTTAGACCACTTCAGTGACCAATATTATTTTAAGAGAAATGGTTCGAAAAAGTAAGAAAAAAATGACCTTTGACTTTATGGAAAACAACTGAAAGAGTTATTTTATCATTGACATACCTGAGCTAACAGGTCTTACAAAATGAAAGAAAATACAACACACAAAAAGAAAACAAAACCAAAAGATAAAACATAAGGAGTCTAAACCAAAACATGATGCAAACCAAAATGAGAAAACGCAAGACAAACTATAGAAAGTAAATGCATAATGGATGTGCAGGAACACTAATATGGAATTAGTCCTACTCCTAACCTAACTAGCTAAAAATTTGGGGTCACTTATAATGAAATTTCCAAAGTAGCCACCGTAGTTTCTCCCCACTTGAATACAAAAAGATATGATCTCTTAAAGATGACATAAAGAAATTTACAACATAACAAATAAAAACTTAAATAACTTTCACAACAATTTTAAGGTATTTCCTGTCAGCAGAAAGATAGGCCATAGCCCCTACATCTAACCATTTCACATTCTTACGTTATTTATGAAAACCATCATTCAAAAAACTTAGAAATATTCTTTTGAATGTGTCTTCAACTACAAAAAACTCCTTAGAAAGCATGCATAAATATTTAAACTTGTTATATGCGATGGGGATTTCCAAGTAAGATTGCTCCAACCATTTAGCAATTGGATCATAAAATTCGTGCGAATCCTCTTGAAAACCCCTGAAATATTTGGAAAGATGAATTTTTAATTATAGGCATGGGATTATGATGAGAATATTGTGAGGAAAAAATATATCTAATCATATTCATCATGTGTGTCAAGACAATGAGTACTTTCCATAACTATCAGCAAGTGCAAAAGCACCTAAATTTCTTGACAAGTACCTGATAGTGAGATATTAAACCGTAAACATCAAAGGAAGTAAAACAATTGTCATTGGATGTGTTGATGGGAAAATATAAAGTTGAATGACAATCATTAGAGACAAACTGATGATCAGATGGGTTGATTAAAGCATCAGACTCCCAGTTTTTAATTAATAGGGATAAATAAATTTGAACAATTTCACAAATTCTTTGTAGAATAGAATCATCTTCCTCCCATGATGAGTGTAACAAACTATTTTCTTGTAATTGGTTACATATTGCACTAGCATCATAATCGTTGAAAGAAGTAAATAGCGACACTAGTATAGAAAACACATGAAACCAATCAGGGTAAAATGAGTGAAGAATAATTTGATTTGTCAGATAATCCATGCATTCGCTAGCGCTCAAGAGGATTTCAAGTGTGATGAAGAAAAATATTAGCATCAAAATATTCATAAGAAGGATTAGGAGTTGATTTTTTGCAAAATAATGTGATAGTTATGACTCCTTTGACCAAATATATTATTTATAATAATCAACTTCACAATTCCATGCTTCTGGGAGAGATACACTCTCCAAAATAGAGTTAAGAGAAAGAGTTTTGCATAAGGATGAATCAACTTAAATAGAAACTTGAATCTGATCAGAAATTGAATCTTGAAAGCTTGAAGTATTAAATCCACAATACGAAACTTTGGGGAAAAATACTGGGGGGGGGGGCGGCGAATCAGTATTTAGAGCTCACTGAAAACTCTTAATTTTTCTTTACAAAATTCTATACGCAACTTTAATTATCCCAACTCGTGTATACACGCGGATATATTTAAGAAAAATTGCGTATGTCCAGAGATCTTATTATGCAGATAATTCTTTACTTAGATCATTGCATCATTCATTCATCAGATGTGTAGTAAGCAGTAAACATGTGCAATAAGAACAAAATAAATCATCACACATAAGAAACACACATGAACACCAGGATTTAAGGTGGAAACCCAATTCGGGAGAAAACCAACGTTGCTGTCATCTCTATCTTCAATATTTATTATAAAGAAAACTGCTTACAATCTTGTACTGGCGCAGACTCATACCAGCATGCAGGCACCCACCAGCAGAAAGCTACAACCTTCTCTCATTCTCCAGCTACTACTGGAAGGGAGCTCCAACCCCCTGATCTCGTTTACCAGCCACCACTGGAAGGGAGCTACAAACCCCTCACTAAAGGCTTCAACCCTCAGCTCCACTGCAGACCTCGTTTCATCAATTTTCACATTGGATCCAATAGCTTCCACACAACACACCTTGTAGGCCTATTTTCATCATATTTTCAGACTAGACCCACTCCACACATTTAAGCTCAAAGAACATACATCAAATTGAAACTTATAACCCCATAAATTCATTCATTGAACCATCAACCAATCAACCAACAACCAACAACATAATCAGTATTCAAACAACCGAGATCTGTATGAAGACATTATTGATAGACAACAGTAATACAGAAAAACAAATCAGAAATTTGTTTCCACACACTTCAGCAAAACCCTAGATGCCATACGCGATTTTACTTCATTGAACCCACATATATATGTGCTTTCACTGAGACAAACCTACGTATAGATCTGCAACTATTTCAAGACTGACCTTAGATTCCATACATGCTTTTGCTAAAACTAACCTGCGTATATATGCGCTTTTGCTGAGACAAACCTGCATATAGATCTACAACTTTTTCAGGGTTGCGCAACTCTTTAGAATAAATAATCAGTTCAGATCTTACTCTTCACTTCAGAAAACATTCACCAGATCACATATCTAAACATTCCATAAACAGATCTAGAAAATACATAGTCATTTCAGGTCTAGAGATCCTGATCCATAATTTTATTCATAAGTGCATTATTAATTCATATATATCAATAAATTGCAACCCATTCCATGCAGATATACTTCAGAGTGAAGTATTCATTCAATACCCAGACATTTGCACACCTTTGCCCTATGATCTTCTTCTCTTTATATATATTTAGCCTTTACCAATACCATGAGTCAAAACCACACAACTGCTGATGGTATTATTGGATGGAATCAAATAGTCAATAGAGTGTTGAATATTGTGGGATAATACCATGGTAGTGCCCCTTGGTATCATAATTTTAGAGAATAAAAGGCATACGTGACTTGGAGCGTTCGTTTCCACGTGTATACGCAACTTCTCTTCATAAAAATTGTGTATATATTAATTCTGAATGTAAACGTGGGTTTCCTTCACAAAAGTATCATATAAATTGCATCCATATGCGGGTTCCCTTCATAAAACGTGCGTATACATTGAGAAATATTTCCTATTTCATTTTTCTGGCACTTTCTGGAATTCCTTTCTCTGGCACATCTGAACTGACCTGTAGAAACATCATTTTTACATCTTTACTAAATAGGTTGCTATCAAGAGGCAACTCATCAAGTAGGTTTCCATCAAGGACAACTTCATCAAGTAGGTTTCCATCAAGGACAACATATTGCATCATATTTCCAACAATCTCCACCTTTGGACTTGATGGCAACCATGATGGTGTTTGATCACCACAAAATATATGTATGTTAATCATAACCATTATTCAAACACCAAGATGCTCTCCCCCTTTGACATCAAGGGCAAAGGGTAGATCAATACCAAAACAAGGTTTCATTTCCCTTGTAGAAAGAAGAGCTTTGTAGATCTGATGTGCACTGAAATTACCATGCTCCCCCTGAGTTCATGCTGAATCTTCAGACATATTTTTCAATGAAGTACATGACTCAACCTAGTATGACCTTTCCTATCACCAAGGACTCATACCAATACATCAAAGATCTAACCAAGTGGAATTACATATTTGACTTAACTACCCAACCAAGTGGGTTTACAAATTTGAACAAGTCCTTACATGACTTAATATAACAATTTTACATCATAGGTATCAACATGACCTTTTCATCAAATTACAGATATGACTTTTTATAACCAAAACCAAAGAATCTCAAACATGATATCATAACACAGTAACCAATCAGAATGCTAAAAATGCATCCTTTTCCACAAGACAAGTGCTCCCCCTTAGCTTGTGCATCCTGAACACCTGAAAACACCACAACTGTTCTGAAACGATGACCCAGAGAATTTCGGTTAGTAAAACCCAATACGCGGTTTTATGCATAGAAACTCGTGTATATACGCGATTTTTCTTTATGAAACTCACGTACCAAATTTAATCTTCTGAAATCAAGCAGATCTAATATGAGAGGTGGAGACAACTCCCAGCTTCTGTCGAAGATATTCGAATGCTTCCCTGGGAAGAGGTTTAGTAAATATATCAACAACTTGTTCTTTGGAAGGAACATACTCTAACTTAACCTTTTGTTCAAGCACTTGTTCACGTAGGAAGTGATACTTGATAGGAATGTGCTTGGTCTTCGAATGCATAACAGGATTCTTTGAGATGCTAATGGCACTTGTATTATCACAAAAAATGGATATGGGAGGTGAACATTTGATTTGAATGTCTTGTAAAGTCTGCATCATCCAAATTAGTTGTGTGCAACATGATGCGGAAGCCACATATTCTGCTTCTACTGTAGATAATGAAATAGAACTTTGTTTCTTGCTGAACCAAGATACTAATCAGGGCCCCATATAGAATGCACCACCACTAGTGCTCTTTTGATCATTAAAATTTCCAGCCCAATATGCATCTGTGTAAGCATGAAGAGTGAGATCATCATTCTTTGGATACCATAGACCAAGGTCTTGAGTCCCTTGTAGATATTTGAATATTTGTTTTACATCCTGAAGGTGAGACTCTTTGGGATTAGCTTGGAATCTTCCAACAATCCCAACTTCATGCATAATGTCTGGTCTTGTCCCAGTGAGATAAAGTAGACTTTCAATCATGGATCTGTATTCTAGTTGATTCACCGTGGGAGAATCATCATGAGAACTGAGGTTACACCCAGTTACCATTAGTGTACTTACAGGTTTGCAATCTTCCATCTCATATTTCTTCAGAATTTGCTTAAGATATTTTTCTTGAGATAACAATTATGCCATCTATTGCTTGTTGCACTTGGAAGCCAAGGAAAAATACTAGTTCCCCAAGTAAAGACATTTCAAATTCTTGCTACATAACATAAGAAAATTTCTGACTCATGGATTCTTCATTACTTCCAAAAATGATGTCATCAACATATACTACTACAATCAATAGTTTATCATTTTCAGTTTTTGTGTATAAGTTGCTATCAGTAGATCCTTTTGAAAATCCTTGTTGATGAAGATATTTGTCAATATGATAGTACCATGCCCTTGGAGCTTGTTTGAGACCATATAAAGCCTTTTTAAGTTTACAAAAAAAAAATTCATCATTGCCCAAAATGAATCCTTCTGGTTGTTCTATATAAACTTCTTCTTCTAGATCACCATTGAGGAGAGCAGATTTAACATCCATTTGATAAACTTTGAATTGTTGAAAGCTTGAAAAGGCAAGAAACATTCTTATGGCTTCAAGTCTAGCTAGAGGAGAAAATGTTTCTTCAAAGTCTATACCTTCTTGTTGAGCATACCCTTTACAAACAATTCTAGCTTTGTTTCTAATAACATATCCATTTTCATTTAACTTGTTTTTGAATATCCATTTTGTTCCAATAACATTTTTATCATGAGGTATTGGAACCAATTCCCAAGTATGATTATTTTCAATCTGATCAAGTTCTTCATTCATGGCTTGAATCCAACATTCATCTTTTCTAGCTTGATTGACATTTTGTGGTTCAATAGTGGATAGAAATGCCAGATAGCTAGGAGATCCTACAAGAGTTCTTATTTTTTGGACACCTGATCCCTTTTCTCCCAAAAATTTGAGATTCTGGATGATTCTTTTGAACATACCTGGATGGAGCCTTTTCAGATAGATCTTCTTCTGTTGCTTCATTCAGTTCACCTTCTATATTTTTGCTATTTGATACAGGAAGATATACATCATCATCATCTTCATTTGTTGTTGGCATTTCCCCTTTTGGAGCTGAGAGAGACTCATCAATTACAACATCAATGCATTCAACAATCTTTCGAAGTCTTTTATTGTAACATTTATATGCTTTAATTCTAGAAGAGTATCCAAGAACTAGTCCTTCATCTGCTCTAGGTTCAAACTTACCAAGTTTTTCATCATCGTTCTTGATAAAACATATGCTTCCAAAAATTATAAAATTCCTTACAGTTGGAAGATTACCATACCAAAGCTCATAAGGATTTTTATCACTGTTCACATGAACATGAGCCTTGTTAAGAATATTTACAGCAGTATGTGCTGGTTCTCCCTAAAATGTGTCAGGTGTTACAAAATCATCAAGCATAGCTCGAGCCATTTGTTGAACTGTTCTATTCATTTTTTTTGCTACGCCATTTTTTTATGGGGTACTAGCTACAGAAAACTGCCTTTTTATGCCATGTTGTTCACAGAAATCAAAGAATTCATATGATATATATTCACCTCCTCAGTCAGATCTAAGACATTTGATTTTTAGATCTAATTCATTCTCAACCAAGGCTTTGAAGATCTGAAATTTTTCAAATGCTTCATCTTTGTGTTTTAGCAACCCAATCCAACACATTCTAGAGAAATCATTAGTAAGCAGAATATAGTATTGTTCTCCACGGGGTGAATTTTTCCTCATAGGTCCACATAGGTCGGTATGAATGAGTTCAAGAGGCTTACTTTTTAATCCTTCTTTGGCATTGAATTGCAATTTGGTTTCCTTACCGAATTGGCAAGATTTGCATATGGTACTTTCAGGCAGAGTAATGTTGGGAAGATCATGAACAGCTTTAAGTCTGCTAGATTTTATGATTTGAGAGAAGCTCAAATGCCCCAATATTATATTCCATAACCAATTTTCTGAAGATTTACCCAAGTAACATTGTTCTTTACAACTTTTCAATACATACAAATTTCTTGGTGTTCTAGTTCCTTTTATTATTGTTTTTCCTGTGTCAAGTTCACGTACCACACATTCTTTTGAGCTAAAGACAACTTCAGTTCCTTGATCACACATTTGACTTACACTTAACAAGTTATGTTTTAATCCATCCACATACATAACATTTTTATCTTTCACCTTTTCCTTTAGAAAAACATAATATTTTCCCTTAATGGCAGCAGGAGTATCGTTTCCAAAAGTAGCATTCTTTTCTCTTTCTAGAGCATTTTATGCATGAAGTTTATTTCTGGCACCTCTCATGTGTTTTGAGCATCCGATATCAATGTACCATTTATTTTATTCTCCTTCTACAAATAAAGCTATGCCACAGTTCTCAACCTGCAAGTCCTTCTTTCTCCGTACCTTGGAACTTGAAGGTATATGCTGTTTTGGCTGTAGTTTTCTCCTACATTCAGATTCTTCATGACCAAAGTTATTGCAATAAGAACATTCAATTTCATTTTTAAGAGAATAAAAGTTGTTATACGTATTCTTCTTTATTTTGGTCTCATTTCTTTCCTTTCTTGCTTCTCTAGTCATGATGGTTTTGTATGCAACACATTGAACAACTTTATGACCAAAATTATGACATGAGAAACATTGTCCATTAAAGAAGAAATTTCTGCGATCATGGAACCTTCTATTTATGTTTACCTGTTGATAGGTATTTCTTGGAAAGATATTTTTGTTATTGTTCTTTGTATTAAGGTGGTCATGCTTTACCTGTAAAGTTTCTTTGTTCCCTTGCTGAGTGACAAAATGTTGTAGGCTGGTTGTAGCTGCATTTAGATAGTTCGGTGCTGAAGACTGAGAGGATTCTCTGACATATCCAAGACCTGTCTTTAAAAGAGGAGAACATTGTACCTTGATAATTTCATCGAAGGTTTCAGATCCTTTAGCAAATCTAAGATTAAAAATTTTCACTTTCTCAATTTCTTTTCTTAGACTTACTATTTCACATTCTAATTTCTCATTGTGTTTCTCCTTTTCTACAATCTGATTCTTTAGATTTTCTATGGATATTTTGTTTTCTTTCAAACATATTCTGAGCTGATTGATTTCTTCAAGAAAATCATTATCTTCTAGGGCATCAATAAATGTATCCTTAGCCTCACTAGAATCTTTTTCAAATGCCATGAGAAGTCTAACATCTTGATCAGATTCTCCTTCTTCACTATTTGATAACCCATCACTATCTTCATGAGTATAATAAAATTTTCTATTGATAAACCGATTCTTATTTCCTTTTGCTACTTCCTTTCCTTTTTCATGAATTTCCTTATGAGGATATTTTGCAGCATAATGAACAACTCTTCCACAAGAAAAACATTTAAAAAGAATATTACCTCTGAACCTTCTAGTGCCAAGTTGTAGCTTCTTTACAAAATTTACCTCATCTTCTTCTGAAATATACCTTGATCCTTTTGTTTCTTGTACTTATTTTCCTTTTGCAGCAACTCTAAAGACAACTTCTTTGACTTCAGATGGACCTTCTTTTCTCATTTCACAAGAAGTTAGAATACCATGAAGTTGAACAATAGTAAGAGTTTGTATATCCTGCTTCTCTTCAATAGCAGACACTTTTGACTCAAATTTGGAAGTTATAGATCTTAAAACCTTTTCTACCAGAGTATTGTCAGTTATGGTTTCACCCAAATTTCTCATTCGATTTACAATATCATCGAGATGTAAAAAGAAACTGGAAATGCTCTCCTCATTATGCATCCTGAGATTTTCATATTGAATTCTGAGAGTTTGGAGTTTAGCACTTTTTACATTTGTATCACCTTCATAGCTTAGAATGATTTTGTCCCATATCTCCTTTGTTGTATTCAACTGCATGACTTTGAAAAATTCTAATTCAGTCAGTCTCCCCAATAATGCATTGACCGCCTTTGCATTAGTTTCATAGTTATTTCTTGCCGTTGCATTTGTTGGAACTAAGGTTGGATATTGATAACCTCCTTCAACTATAGCCTATACATCTGCTCCAAGAGACTGAAGATAGGATCTTGTCTGTGTCTTCCAGAAGATTAAATTGTTTCCATTGAAGAGAGGAGGCCTTATAGATGTTGTCCCATCTTGATTTCTCATCTTGGTTGATCTTCCTTCTAGCGGCTAAGCTTCTTTAGAAGGACCTACTCTGATACCAATTGTTGGGAAAAATACTAAGAGGGGGGCGGTGAATCAGTATTTAGAGCTCACTGAAAAATTTTACTTTTTATTTACAGAATTATATACATGAATTTAATTAACCCAACTCATGTATACAAGCATATATCTTTAAGAAAACTTGTGTATGTCCAAAGATATTATTATGCAGATAATTCTTTACTTAGATCATTGCATCATTCATTTATCAAATGTTTAGTAAGGAGTAAACATGTGCAGTAAGAAAAGAATAAATCATCACACATAAGAAACACACATGAACACCAAGATTTAAGGTGGAAACCCAATTCGGGAGAAAACCAGCACTGTTGTCGTCTCTATCTTCAATATTTATTATAAAGAAAACTGCTTACAATCTTGTACTGGCACAGACTCATATCAGCACACAGGCACCCACCAGCAGAAGGCTGCAACCTTCTCTCATTCTCTAGCTACTACTGTAAGGGAGCTCCAAACCCCTGATCTCATTTACCAGCCACCACTGGAAGGGAGCTACGACCCCCTCACTGAAGGCTTGAACCCTCAGCTCCACTGTAGACCACGTTTCATCAATTTTCACACTGGATCCAACAACTTCCACACAACACACCTTGTAGGCCTCTTTTCATCATATTTTCAGACTATACCCACTCCACACATTTAAGATCAAAGAGAATACATCAAACTAAAACTTATAACCCCATCAATTCATTCATTGAATTATCTACCAATCAACCAAAAACCAACAACATAATCAGTATTCAAACAACCCAGATCTGTATGAAGACATTATTGATAGACAACAGTAATATAGCAAAACAGATTAGAAATTTCTTTCCGCACACTTCAGCAAAACCCTAGATGCCATACGCACTTTTACTTCACTGAACTCGCGTATATATGCGCTTTCACAGAGACAAACTTGCGTATAGATCTGCAACTATTTTAGGACTGACCTTAGATTCCATACTCGCTTTAACTGAAACTAACCTGTGTATATACGCGCTTTTGCTGAGATAAACCTACATATAGATCTGCAAATTTTTCAGGACTGTACAACTCTTTAGAATAAATAATCAGTTCAGATCTTACCCTTCACTTCAGAAAACATTTTCCAAATCACGAATCTAAACATTCCATAAACAGATCTAGAAAATACTTAGTCATTTCAGGTCTAGAGATCTCGATCCATCATTTTATTCATAGGTGCATTTTTAATTCAGATCTATCAATAAAATGCAACCCATTCCATGCAGATATACTTCATAGTAAATTATTCATTCAATACCCACACATTTTCACACCTTTGCACTATGATCTTCTTCTCCATATATATATTTAGCCTTTACCAATACCATGAGTCAAAACCACACAACTGCTGATGGTATTATTGGACAGAATCAAATAGTCAATAGAGCACTCAATATTGTGGGCTAATACCATGGTAGTGCCCCTTGGTATCATAATTTTAGAGCACAAAAGGCATACGCGACTTGGAGCATTCGTTTCTGCGTGTATACGCAACTTATCTTCATAAAAAATGTGTATATATTAATTCTGAATGTATACGCGGGTTGCCTTCAAAAAAGTAGTGTATACATTGCATCCATACGTGGGTTCCCTTCATAAAACCTGTGTATACATTGAGAAATATTTCCTATTTCATTTTTCTAGAACTTTCTGGAATTCCTTTCTCTGGCACATCTGAACTGACCTGTAGAAACATCATTTTTACATCTTTACTAAATAGGTTGCTATCAAGAGGCAACTCATCAGGTAGGTTTCCATCAAGGACAACTTCATCAAGTAGGTTGCCATAAAGGACAACATATTGCATCATATTTCCAACACAAACATATTTCAAGAAAGAATTTACATCTAGTGAAACCACACAAAGATAAGTATTTTGCAAGGAAAACTAGACCTGACTCAGTTCATGGATCTTACAATATTTTCGAGATCCTGACATAAACATCAATGGAAGTTGAAGTGCCTCGCCTCCCTGGAAAGTCCCGAAACTTTCAAGGATTGTAAAATCACATTTTTAAGATTGAACTAGATCATGCATGGTGTGAAGTCGACTACTTTCTGTTAAATTTCCATGACCTTGGTCTCTAGGATAGAATATTAAAATATATGACACTACCAAACCAAGAATCTCAACAAAGCTACTTAGCACAACAGAATAATAATGCAGTAAACCAATCATGTGCACAATAAGAAAAATAAAAACAATATATGTAACCCAACTTCGTTATATTATAAACCTATAATAAAACAGTCTAGGGCTCCTTTACAAGGGATAATTTCCATCAATTATCCACAAGTACAAGAATACAAGATACAACAACAATCTCACTTATCTAGTGCACAATCACAACCTCTATGTTGTATCTCATCATGTAGCTACTTCGCTTATGTTCTACTCTCTATTTTCATGTTAGTCCATCAAGGAATAACAAATAGATTCTCTAGGAGGGTTTCCACTTATCATTGTTGCAAGTCACTTTTGCTACAATGAACACGGGCTCATCCAATATTCTCTTCTAGGTTGGCCAACACCTAAGCTCCAATATTCCAATCTAGTAGCTTCTTTCATCCACCAAATAGTGACACATTAGGCACAACAACTTCACCCAAACTTCAGTGTTAAAACTCCCTTTATGACTACTTGTAAAGGGCCACTTTGGACACCAACACGTTGCCCTCCAACAATCCAATGATGCCCAATACCTCTGTCAATAATCCACTATAGACTTTACTCCTATTTATGGCTTCTAACCAACCAAGTCATCCCTAACACATGGCTTGCACATGATGCAACGTTTCCACACTTGGACACCACCCAACTAGAAAACAATCCATTCTTCACTCAAAAAAATCATCATACCAGACTATACATATTATTGTCGCTTCTTTTCTAGTTAGGAAACCCAATTAATTGTTGTTGTAGCCCACAAAAACACTCCAAAAATAATTTAGAAGCTGTGAAATTCCTTCCACAAGACCCTCCTACCTTCGTTGCTCTTTTCGGTTCCCTTTTGTAGCTTGTTAAGGATTGCATTCCTCAGCAACTACACCTACAGGACTACAACCAGGTTTACATAAAAATATTAGGGTTGCAACTTAATAAATAGATAATATTTCCCTCCAAAATCCATGTAAAAGATTTCATATCATTCGTTAACTTCTACGAGCTTATCCTTCTCTTAATCAACCTTGTAATGGAGTCAAAACCAAACAAAACAGTCCTCCACAAATTTTCCTTCTTCTCTTAAGATCTCAACTACCTTTTTGTTGAGAATTCTATGAATTGTTGCACATTTGGATGAATTAAAATTACTTCTATCACCTTATATTTATACAAATATAAAGCCTACAGGAAATTATTGAAGAGACATATCTTTTGGACAAGTTTACCTCAAGCTTACATGACTTGACTGTCCAAAAACCCACCATTATCTTAAAAAATTCATATCTCATCGTAGACAACTCGGAATTCGACGACTCTTGTTGCAATGGATTATCCTCAATTCCCTATATCATCTCTATCCATCACATGTTTAAAATTATCCATGGTCTTGG
This sequence comes from Pinus albicaulis, assembly GCA_034641835.2. Classification (NCBI taxonomy): domain Eukaryota; kingdom Viridiplantae; phylum Streptophyta; class Pinopsida; order Pinales; family Pinaceae; genus Pinus; species Pinus albicaulis. Next base: position 864,710,657 of record CM076579.1, read on the forward strand.
CCCAAATATCGATGGGTGAAAAACCCAAACCTTTGGTTTCAAACCCACAATGAACCATTGTGTTTCTCCAACCTCTAAACCCAAAACCCTAGGTCTTGGAGTACCTCCCAAGCTACTCAAAAATCAACACTCCCTCTTAGCGAGGCAGGTACTTCCAAGACTAGGAACTAGCCCATCATCATCATCATCACTACTTGCAACACTCACCCACCTCCTAGAGCTCACAACAATAGTTATCCCTGTAGCATGAACTACGCCTCTCTCAAAAGTGGAATTATCACTAGAAGCATCCTACTTCTTATTATTCACCTAGAATGTCTTCCATTCTCTCCATGATTCCTTCTTGGTAGTTGTACAAGCACCCTTGCTCCCCACTAACCATGCACTCTTCTCAATATGCAAAGTCTCCCTCTGAACCTGAAAACTCCCTTTATAAATCGACTCTCCCTGAGTCTCTAGAACATAGAATTTCTTCTCTGTAACCTATACATGCTCCTTTGAAGCCTGCACCTACACCTGCTTCTCTGGAACCTACACTTGGTCTTCTTTCTTCTTATTTCCATGATCCATAGGCTTGCCCATCAAATTGTATATATACCATGCTCTCTAACTCCAAGCACAATACCTATGGAGTTAGAGCCTTTGGGCCTGAGTTTTTCCTTTGCATCCTGGAATAAGACCTCAAGCCCCTTATTATCAATCATTGAGATAGATGTCACACTATATCTAAGTTCTAGTACAAACAGTACATCATGGACCCGCATCATTAGTCCTGACTCCATCCTAAATGGAACAACTCTCGATCCTCAAATCTCTTTTTGATTCTTATCTCCCAACACCATGTGAAAATTTGAGTCCCATTTAGATATAGTTTTGAAAACATCCTATGACCCAACCATATGTTTCGACACACCATTGTTCATGTACCATCTCTCCTCATTGATAGTACCCAGTGAGAAATGAGAGATTATAGAAAAGTTCTCCTCCAACCTCCTAGTGAGATCATTTATCTTAGTAGAAGTGGCAACATCGATGACCTGCTTCCCTTTCTTATTCTTTTCATTTTTTATCTTCTTCTTCATCGAACATCTCAACAAAAAATGACCCATCTCGCGACAGTTGAAACACTTGATCTTACTCTAGTCCTTCTTTCTCTTACCCTCCATTGTTGTTTTAAGTGCCATGTCATCATCTTTCATTATCTTTGGATGAATATCCTCGTCTTGCAACTCTTCCCAACTGAAGTTGTCCCACAGCCTACTTCAATATGGCAACTTGTCCCTGGAAATGATCCCCTTGATGAATGGCTTCCATTATGGAGTAAACCCTTTCAAGGAAATCCTCATCATATTTGAATCTGAAATAGTCACATCAATGGCATCAAGCTCATCTTTTACCTATGACAACCTCATTAGATACGAAGTCACTCCTTCACCCTGCAACATCTTGGTGGACTTCAACTTGTCCTCCAATACCAATATCTGGTTCTCGTTCTTATTCTGGAATAAATTTTGAAGATTCATTCACATTTCATGAGGGGAGTTCTTCCCGTACAAGTGTGGTATTATGGAATTATTCACACCATCTAGGATGATCAATCTCACCTTCTTATCCAATTCTTCGTATACTTATAGCTCCTTAGGGTCATTCAATTTCTTGATGGATTTCTCAGCAAAATCCCAAATCTTGTTGACCTATAAGACCAACTTGATCCTTTCCTTCCATGGACTATAGTTGGACAACCCTTCCAACCTATCCTCGTACCAAAGACCAACCTGCAACTTTGACATTGTAGTGAGCCCTTCACCTACAATGTGACCAAATCCCTCTTAAGTTGTACTTCAGTCTATGCTCTTTTGATTAACTATCTCTAAAAGTAGCTCAGACATGCTATGACACCATGTCAAATTTCCACGACTCTTGTGTCTAAGATAGAATCTTAAAATATTTGATGCTACCAAACCAATAATCTCAAGAAATTTATTTAGCATAGTGGAAAGATATAACAGAATAAACAAATCATGTGCACAATAAAAACAATAACAAAAATATATGTAACCCAACTTTTCTATATTCTCAACATATAATAAAACAGTCTAGGGTTCCTTTATAAGGGACAATGGCCCTCAATTATCCACAAGTACAAGAATACAATATACAATGACAATCTCACTGCTCTAATGCACAATCACCTCTATGTATCATTTCGTCATGTTGATCCTTCGCTTTTTCTCTACTCTCTAGCAACCCCTTATTACATCAAGGAACAACACATAGAGTCTCCAAGAGGGTTTCCACATATCATTGTTGCAAGTCACTTACGGTACAACGAGCACAGGCTCATCCAATATGCTCTTCTAGGTTGGCCAACACCTGAGCTCCAATCTACCAATCTTGTAGTTTCTTTCATCCATAACAGAATAACACATTAGGCTTAAAACCTTCACCCAAATTTCAACGTTCAAACTCCCTTTATGAATTATTTTAAAGGGATACTTTGGACACCAACATGTTTCCCTCCAACAATCCAATGATGCCTAATACCTATGTCAATAATCGACTGTAGAATTTTCTCCTAGTTAGGCCTTCTAACCACCCAAATCATCCCTAACACATGAATTCCACAGGCCGCAACTTATCCACACTTGGACACCACCCAACTAGAAAAAAAATGAATCTTCACTCAATAAAATCATCATACCTGAATGTACATATTGTTGTAGCTTTTATTCTAGTTATGGAACCCATTCAATTGTCGTTGTAGCACACATAAACACTGCAACAGTCATTTATAGGTTTTGGTATTCCTTCCACAATACCATCTTACCTTCCCTGCTCCTTTAGGCTCCTTGTTGTAGCGTGTTAAGGATAACAAACCTCACAAACTGCAGCCAGGTCTGCATACAAATATTAGGGTTGTAGCTTAATAAAACATAGAAGACTTCCCTCCAAAATAAAAGCACAAGTTTCTAGATCATTTGTTAAGGCCTGCGACCTTCTCCTGCTCTTACCTAGCCCTATAATGGATTCAAAACCATATAAAACAGTCCTCCACAAATTCACCTTCTTCTTCTAAGATATCAGTTTCCTTTTTGTTGAGAATTCTATGAATTTTTGCACATTTGGATGAGTTAAAAAGACTTCCATCACCTTATGAGTTGATACACTCTACCAGGTTGGAGGAATTCCATTAGGGGCTATGAGATGTGATACAACTCTTCAAACAGATTTATATCACCGGAGGTTTGCACACCTTCATTACAAAACCGTTCCCAAAGCAAGGAAGGTGGTGACAAGGGTGCCCGAACTGAGATATGATCATGAAGGTATATGTCAGGGTTATGCTAAAGGGAAGCATACAAGGGGATCATTCCCCTCAAGTGTCACAAAGATAACTGATATCTTGCAGTTGATACATTCTGACTTATCTAGTATGCTGCCTGTGACATCCTTGGGAGGATTTTCCTATTAAATGACTTTTACAGATGACTTCTCCCGCAAGACCTGGATATATTTTTGGAAGAAGAAGGAAGAAGAATTCAAATGGTTCCGTACCTTCAAGGCCTTTGTGTAAAATCAAACCAAGAAGAAAATAAAAGTTTTGAGGACCGATAATTGGACTGAGTATGAGTCAAATGGGTTTAATGAATTTTGTAGAGAAGCTAGCATTAAGAGGGATACCACAATTGCATACACTCTTGATAAAAATGGTGTTGTTGAAAGAAAGAATAGGACCATTGTGAAAGTTTCCCGCGCCATGCTATGTGACCAGGGTCTTTTGAAGTTTCTATGGGGAGAAGCTGTGAACACTACTGTGTATGTTCAAAATAGATGCCCACACTCCGCTCTGGACTCAAAAACTCCCGAAGAAGTCTTCTATGGTAAGAAACCTAATGTTTCTCATTTTAGAGTTTTTGGTTGTCCTGTTTACTTTCATGTGCCAAAAGAAAAGAGAAGAAAGCTAGATGCTTCCGGAAAGAAGGGAATGTTTGTGGGCTAAAGTGAAACTTCGAAGGCATATAGAATCTATGTGTCTGGTCAAAGAGAAGTGGAGATATGCCACGATGTCACCTTCGATGAAGATTATGCCCTCAAGAAAGTAAGAAGTCCTCCTAGCTCCAACGAAGACAAAGAAGATGAAGAAGCAGGGAAGCTGGAAGAGCCGAAGGATTACCTAATGCCCGATGTTGAAGGACCTATGGATCCCATTGATCCACCTATTTCAAATAAGAGAAAACCCTCATGGCCAAGAGACATATTTCCCCAAGGGGGACATTCCGTGAAATAAATAAATCAAAGAGATACCAAGGGTATCTAGCAACCATGAGTAGGATAGTAAAATTTGAGCTTGGAACATTTGATGAAGCCATAAAGCATCAAGTTTGGAAGGATGCTATGCATGAGTATGAGTCCATTATGAAAAATTATGTCTAGGAAGTAGTCCCAATACCGGAGGACAAATCTATTGTCACCTATAAACTAGGGTTGGTTTGAAACTAGGCTAGTTGCGTAGATCTCATATTCTTGATTCCAGCGTCGTGAACAGTTTGAAAAATCGATGTCGTATGAGGAAGATATCAAGTTTTGATCGAAATTCCAAATAGGTAAAATGGTGATAGTTTGACCAAGTTTGACTGGGATGCACAGTCAACAAAAAAGGAATATTCCTCGAGAATATTCCCTTCCACCGGGCCAATAGTGGTTTGACAAGTGTCACAATTTATTGGTAGTACGGTTTGGAGGGTCCAATTAGAGGTTGCCACGTGTCCAAACCTGAGGCCGCCATGTGACCCTGCAAATGCACATTAAAATTTTGTTAGGGTCCGCAAGAATTGACCCCCAGACCTCCCATCGGGCACACGCACGACTTACGGACTGCTCTATGCTTTGGTTCTTAACATCTATGGGCAAAGGGTTATATTTATGTTGTATTAAAAATCACATTGGGGGTTGGGAAATGTTGGTGGTCCCAACGCTCCAGTGGTCCCCGCGTCATATGTATCACATGGAAGAATTTAAAATGTCAACCAATCGCGTGGTTTATTGCAAAGCCGACAGCTCAACCGGAGTTTCATCCTTTTCAACTGCAGTTATATGCGAGAGTTCCGTTAACCGTTTGCAACTAACGGTTTGGGGGTGCGCATGTGGCCACTACCCAAACTGTCACATTTATTATGTAGTCAGATTCGGTGGAACAGTTAGCGGGCACACCATTTTTCGCTGCCTATGCCAATTTTAACTCCAGTGAAGTGGTGTTCTCCACTTTTAGTGGAGTTTTCCTAGGTGAAACTAGGAAAAAGTGTAGGAGGACCAATTTTATACCATTCTTAGTGAAGGAAGAGTCATGTTTGACTAATTGGAGCATTCTGGAGCCATTGGCGTAGAGAAAACATCCATTAGAGAACTGTAACTACATGTACTAGGAAAATTTTGAGTATAATGAAAGATGGACAAGCCATTAGGAGCTGGACCAATAGATGTAGCCCAAGAGGGGTGAACTGCTTCATCATGCTTGCTGTGTAAATTTCATGTGGTGACTTATTTCTCTATTTTACACTGTTGTTCAGTGTTATTTAAGCTTTTTTATGCTTATAATTCAATAAAAATAAACTAAAAATCATGAAACAACTCCTTAATCCTTATGCAAACTAAAGAGGCAATTATGCACATGTTTTTAAATAGAAAAGACACTTAGCACAAAAAAACTAATACAGTCATTTCAGATCAGATTGGTATTAGAGCTGGATTTTATTCTCTGGTGTTGTTTACTGTAAAGAATTGTTTAACTATTTGCAAGTTTTATATGCTTACAAGGCTCAAGCTCAAAAGAGGAGAAGGCAAATTGGTGGAAGCAGAAGGGTCTCAAAAAGAGCCAAAGAAAACGAGAGCAAGATTTCCACAATATCCACCACCTAGTTCACCTCTTAAAGAAGAAGAAGATCCATTAAGCATGGCTCATGAGGAAGGAGAAATCCATGAAGAATTTGACCCTAAGGAGGAAGAAAGAGTGTCCAAGAAATCATTTCTTGACATGACTGAGATGGTTAGAATCCTTTATCAAGAAAGGAATGAGAGACTGGAAGGATAAGGATCTAAACTTCACAAGCAAGGACAAGGATCTAAACTTCACAAGGAAGGACAAGGATCTTCATGAGGTCAACATGATGAAGAAAAGTCAAAGAAGGGAAATGGAGGCAATGGAGAGCCATCATCCTCACCCTCATCATCATCATCTTCTACTTATTCTTCAGTATATCAGCCACAAAATTCTAATAGCACTGGTAAAAGTCCTTTTTAAAACTTGATGTTAAGTTCGAATTGTCAATGTTGAATGGTGAAGTAAATGCAGAAAAGCTCGATAATTGGATTACGCAATTGGAGGTCTATTTGAGAATCCATAACCTTCAAGATGATGATACCAAAATTCAATTAGCTTCTTTGAGAATGGAAGATGCAGCTCTTGGTTGGTGGGAATACAAGACAAAGGAGGAAATCAAGAAACATGGTAATATTATTCTATCATGGTCAGATTTCATTACTGTTATTAAGCAACAGTTTTATCCATTAGCTCATATGCAGAAAGCCATCATGAACTAGAAGAACTTTAGGAAATTAAAGGGACAAAATGTACAAGAATACACCCAAGAATTTAGGAGAAAAGCTTTCTTATTAGGGGTGGAGTGCAGAGTCAAGATACTTTGCTAAAGTACATAGGAGGCTTACATAGCTACCTAAAACATACTATTCTCATGTTTAACCCCACCAGTCTAGATGAATTTTTTATTCAGGCCACACATATAGAAGCTAGAGGGAAGAACATTTTTGAAGAGGGTAGGAAGAAAATTTTTAAGGGTAAATCCAAGGAAAAGACCTCAAAAGGTAAAAACGAAAAGAATGCATATACTAAGAAAGAGGGACAAAAAATGATTTGTAAACATTTTTCAAAAGAAGGCCATGATGAAAGTCATTGTTAGAAACTACATCCTAAATTGAGAACAAATAAACCCAATAACAAAGGGAAATGGAAAATTGCTACTACAACTCAACATGATTTAGGATCTATTTCAGGTGATGAAACTAAAATTATAGCCATGGGATTGAAGAACATGAAGGTAAAAGAAATTGAAACTAAGGGCCCAGTACCAGTACATCAAACTGTCGCATAAACACTCCAAATGAAGAAGAAAGAATAGAACTATTTCATGTGAGGGTCATATCCAAGCATACCAAGATTGACACATTGTTTGATAGTGGGTCACAAGAAAACTTAATCTTTGAATATTTGGTTAAGAAACTTAACCTTAAGACCATACCACATCAAAAACCATATCCATTGGGTTGGATTTGTAAGGATGCAAATCTATAGGTTTCAAAGAAATGTATATTGAGGTTTGCAATCACTGGAAGATTTTTTGACACAGTCGAATTAGATGTGGTTCTGCTTGACATAACTGGTATTGTATTAGGGAGTCCTTACATGTATGACAGGAAAGAAATCTTACATCACCATGAGAACAAGTATCATTTATTAAAATATGGCAAGGAGTTCATTGTAAGATAACATCGCAAGAAGACAAACATTGCTATGGTAAATGTTGGACAAGTGATCAGGTGATCATGTCCAAGTTGAAAAAATGCTCAAAAATGGAAATTCTCAGAATTGGTTGCAACCTAAATGACCAGAAATGCCTTCTTGTTGCAATTCTGGCACCGTGAATGGCACTCAAATCCGACATCGTATGTGAAAGTTATGAAGGTTTGAAGTCTCCTTCAAAAATCCAGTTGACCAAAGTTGACTTTTGACTTTGGAAATATTAAAAAAGAATATTCCAAGGAATATTCTAGGAATATTCCAAGGAATATTTTAGGAATATTCCTCAAAATATTCCCTGGAATATTCCATTTGGGCGAATGAAGGATAGACAAATGGAATTCTGTGATTGGTTGAAGGCTTGACTTTTCAGGATTTCAGCCAATCAAAGGGTGCCACGTGGCAAGCCCAGAGGCCGCCACGTGGCCCCAGGCCAAAGTCAATGTTGTGTATGTTAAAAATTTTATGGGTCTGCGAGGTTCGAACCCTGAACCTCACCGCAACAAGCACAACGCCCAACCAACTCTCCTATCCGTATGGTTCTTAACTATGGTAGCGGAGAGTTTATATTTAAGTTTTGATTTAAATCTGGTTGGGCAGAAAAGGGGGCGAGCCCCCTCCACACTTCTGAGGCCATGTGACCTCGCCCTGTGACCAAGAGTCAACTGTACAACGAATACAGCGGCGGTTAAACAAACTGGTTCATGTGATAGCGCATACACAACATTTATGGTAACGGTTTTAAAAACCATTAAGGCCAACGTTAAATCGGCGAGTTAAACAGAGGTGGTCACATGTGACCGCCCCATCACAAAGGCATTTAATGCTGGAGTTAAACTGTCCACCAATTTTGGAGCGAAGTTCGATAAATTTAGAACTTGTGCCATTTTTAGCGGGATTAACTGGAGTTACCCACATTTAGTGGGGTTTTCAAGTGACATTGGGCATAAATTTGTCTTGATCATAACTTCTTCAATATTGAACCAATTTGGGCCATCAGGGAAATGGAGCTATATTGGGCTATAATTCACTGTTTAAGGTGAAACAAAAGCCATTTTAAGCTTATTTCTATCTTCTAAAGTAATTTTCACAGCTGGTTTTTCCTGTTTAGGCATATTTCTCACTTTATAACCAATTTGAGAAACTTAATAGAGCAAGTACATGCCCTTTGGGAGCCTTGGACCTGGCAGATGTAGCCCAAGAGGGGTGAACTGTCTCATCATGTTGTTGTGTTATGTTATGGTGAAGTTTATCTGCTGTGTATTTCTGATTTAAGATGTTAAACTGTAATTTTAATTAACATTCCCTCACACATAAACTCAAAAACAATTACCAAAAACACTTTTTTTAAATTGCAAGACATGGAGAATACCTTGCACACTTAATTTAATGGAAATGGATACTTTGCATAGCATTAAAAATAATTCCATTTTCAGATCAGATGGTATCAGAGCTTTGGATTTGAGCCTTAGGAGCTATAGTTTTACTCAGAATTTGTTTTGTGCAAAGATATAGTTGATTGTTTGCAAGTTTTGATGCTTACTAGGATTAAACTCAAGAGAGGTGAAGGACACTTGGTTAGTGCACAAATTAATCCACAACCAAGAAGGGCCAGAGAGCCACCTCCAAGAGCCATTGAAGAAGCCTCAATAATTTCTTCAAGAGAAGGATAAGCTCCTGAAGACATTGATCCCAAAGAAGAGGAACGAGTATTCCAAAAAGCTTTCCTATATATGAAAAAGATGGTGAGAATAATATACCAAGAAAGGAATGATAGGCTTGTTGGAGAAGGGTCTAGACACTAGAAATAATGAGAGGGTTCTTCAGGAAGAAAGAAAAGTGATGACAAGTCAAGAAAGGACACGGAGGAAATGGTGATCCACCATCCCCATCTTCATCCTCTTCCTCTACATTGTCATTCTCGAATTCGGTGAATCAATCTCACAAGTCTAAAACCTTTGGTAAAAGTACATTTTTAAAGCTTGATTTAAATTTGAGTTTCCTATGTTTAATGGTGAGGTCAATGCAAAGAAACTTGACAATTGGATCAGACAGTTGAAAGTTTATTTGAGGATACAAAACCTTCATGAAGACTACACCAAGATTCAGTTAGCCTCTTTAAGAATGGAAGGAGCAACATTGGTATGGTGGGAAGCCAAGACCAAGGATAAAGTTAAAAAACATGGTAAGATCACTTTATCATGGGCTGAATTTATTTCCGCAATTAAGTAGAAATTTTATCCATTAGCTCATTTACAAAAGGCTATCATGAATTGGCAAGGTTTTAGACAACTTAAGGGACAAAGTGTTCAAGATTACACTCAAGAGTTTAGAAGAAGGGCTCTATTGTTAGGAATTTATTTGCATAGTCAAGATGCTTTGCTGAAATATATAGGTGGTTTACACAGCTATCTTATTCATATTATCCTTATGTTCAATCCTACTAGTCTAGACGAATTTTGTGTACAAGCTACGCATTTAGAGGCTAGAGGTAAACAATATTTTGATGGGAATATGGATAGTGAATTTAAAGGAAAATGGAGGAAAAGAAATGAAAACTCTAGGAAAGAAAAATGAATTTTTTTTGTAAAAACTGTTCCAAAACAAGCCACGATGAAGACCATTGCTGGAAACTTCACCCGGAGTTGAAACCAAAAAAATTTAAAACCAAAGATAAGGCCAAAGAAAAAGGAAAAATAGTTGCAACTGCTGAACAAGAATTAGGGTCTGAATCAGATGATGAAACTAAAAGCATAGCCATGATACTAAAGAACATAAAGGGGAAAGAGGTTGTAAAGGAAACAAATCCCAGTTTTAGCACTTTAAACTGTCACATAGAAGCTCCAAATGAAGAGAGGAGGATAGAGTTGTTTCATGTGAGGATAATAGCCAAACACACAAAGATAGACACACTATTTGACAGTGGGTCACAAGTGAATCTCATCTCAGAAGACTTATTCAAGAAGCTGAAACTTGAAACCATTCCACATCCCAAACCATATCCACTTGGTTAGATTTGCAAGGATGCTAATTTACAAGTTTTAAGGAAGTGCATGTTGCGCTTCATCATAACAACTCATTATGTTGATTTGGTTGAACTAGATGTGGTACCACTTGATATTACAGGTGTGGTGTTGGGTAGTCCGTATTTATATGACAAAAAATCGATCTTCCATCGCCATGAGAACAAGTATCATCTGTTCAACGATGGAAAGGAGTTTATTGTGAGAGCACATCGAAAGAAGCTAGAGTCTCCTTTAGTCAATGCAGGGCAATTGAAAAGGCTTGTCAATGTAATTCAAAATATGACTTTGTTGATGATTAAGAAAAAATATTTTGTACATAATCCTTTTCATGTTAATGCTGATGTAAATGATGATATCTTTCAGTCTGAAAGCAGGACGTCTTTGGAACAAGATGAAAAGATGTTGCAGAAAGTGTCTTTGGTGTCGATCGGTGCAGAGGACAAAGTGTTGGTGCAAGGTGGTGAAAAAATACAAGAGAGGGTAAAGCATGCAAGCAAAGAGGGCACAAATTTCAGCATGGGTCATTGCGGGTTTCATAATGGCAGATTGGTATGGCGAGAAAACTTGGTCGGGATTCGACACAAGTACATGGCTCATTCAGAAATTTTTTTCCATAAGGACAGTTGGCAAGGTGAATCTCAATTAGTTCCCTTTGAAGGTATACCATTGTAGGAGCAGTATGTTTTCTACAAATTATAGTTGTTGTTCTGCAAATTTCAAAAATTTGCATCATGACTCAATCAAGGTTAGCAATAGTCGGTCCGCGGATTCAAGGAAGAATTTATATTTTTATGAGAAGCTCAATTTGATGAAATCAGGAAGATTTAACTGGTTCAAGGTTGGAAGAGTGGAGAATTAGTCTCCTCATCTTCAATTTCTGTAATTCAGAGAGCTTTTGGGGTCCAAAAGCTTCCCATTTGGGAGGTGTGATTAGGTGATCATGTCCAAGTTGAAAAAATTCTCAAAAATGGAACTTATCATAATTGGTTGCAACCTAAATGACCAGAAAGGCCTCATCGCCATGATTCTGTTGCCGTGAACGGCACTCAAATCCAACGTCGTATGTGAAAGTTATGTAGGTTTGAAGTCTCTATTATCCTTCAAAAATATAGTTGACCAAAGTTGACTTTTGACTTTGGAAATATTAAAAAAAGAATATTCCAAGTAATATTTTGAGAATATTCCTTGGAATATTACACAAAATATTCCCTGGAAGATTCCATTTGGGCGAATGAAGGATGGACAAATAGCATTTTGTGATTGGTTGAAGGCTTGACTTTTTTGGATTTCGGCCAATCAAAGGGTGCCGGCCTCCAGGCTAGAGTCAATGTGGCGTATGTTAAATTTTTTATGGGTCTGCGAGGTTTGAACCCTGGACCTCACCACCACAAGCACAGTGCCTGAACAACTCTCCTATCCATATGGTTCTTAACTATGGTAGCAGAGAATTTATATTTAATTTTTCATTTAAATCTGGTTGGGCGGCAAAGGGGGCCAACCCCCTCCACACTTTCAAGACCATGCGACCTCACCCGGTGACCAAGTGTCAACCATCCAGTGGATACAGTGGCAGTTAAAAAAACCGGTTCATGTGACAGTGCATACACAACATTTATGGTAACAGTTTTAAAAACCGTTAAGGCCAACGTTAAATCGGCGGGTTAAATGGAGGTGGTCACATGTGACCACCCCATCACAAAGACATTTAATGCTGGAGTTAAATCGTCCACCAAGTTTGGAGCGGAGTTCGATAAATTCAGAATTTGTGCCATTTTTAGCAGGATTAACTGGAGTTAGCCCACATTTAGTGGGGTTTTCAAGTGACATTGGGTAGAAATTTTTTTTGATCATAACTTCTTCAATATTGAACCAATTTGAATGAAATTTTAGTCAATTTTGGCTATTTTGAGAATTATGGAGAGTTTGGGATAGGTTGCAGAGTGAACAGAGGTGTTCTTCAGCCATTGTTTCTTCATGGAAGCTTGAAGATCCACTAGGGTCATCAGGGAAATGGAGCTATATTGGGCTATACTTCACTGTTTAAGGTGAAACAAAAGCCATTTTTAGCTTATTTCTGTCTTCTGAAGTCATTTTCATAGCTGGTTTTTCCTGTTTAGGAATATTTCTCACTGTATAACCAATTTTAGCAACTTAATAGAGCAAGGAGATGCCCATTGGGAGCCTTGGACCTGACAGATGTAGCCCAAGAGGGGTGAACTACCTCATCATGTTGTTGTGTTATGTTATAATTTGCATACTTAATTTAATGGAAATGGATACTTTGCATAGCATTACAAATAATTCCATTTTCAGATCAAAAGGTAAAGAGGCTGGTAAATTCAAGTAATAATTTTGTTCTTCTTCCTCCAATCAGAGTGCCACGAGGAGGTTGAGAGGCGAGGTTTCGTGGTGGCACGTGGTACCCTGCACAGGCCACATGAATGACTCACCACCTCACATGATTTATTGGGACATGAACACACACCCGATAATAATGCCCACCGTAGGAGTAGATAACAACCACAGGGGAATGTCAGGTAAGTCTTGGAAACAACGTCAGGATCGAATGTTAACGTAGGTTGCATGCCAGAGAGGTAGCATTGATCCCGAAAGAAAATAAGAAGAAACTGTAGCAATGAAGGTAGAAGGTTGGCATCGGCAGCTGGTCACCTTGTATGTTCTGTGTCTCCTAAATTTTTTAACAACCATAAATGTAACTGTAAATTGGATTTCTCTCTTCAAAAATCCCTCTGAAATAAGTTGTTTTACCGTTCTAATGTCTTTTCCATGCCTACAAATTGGACATAGAATGCTTCATTGTATGCATGCGACCTGTTAGTCTCCTATACCAATAGGTGTCATTTTTCATGATTGTCTTGATTGAAATATGGAATATGTTCAAACCTTTTTCTTGAGCAAAGGTGTTCCATAATCTTGAAAAACCAAAAAATAAAAAATTTTAAAAAATGTAAAGAGGGTATACCCTAAAAGAAAAATCAAAGGGTAAGAAAAATAAATTGGTCAAAAAAGTGAAAGAAATGAACCCAAAACAAAAAATAGACCAAGGAAAGTGTGCAAATCCCAAATGCCACTACTATTTCATTTTTGTAAATAAGCAATTGTGTGCAGCTTGTCAAACTTTTGCCACAATTTATGAAAGGTCAAATTGTTTAAACTTGACTTATTCATATTTCAATTTCATGTTATAGAATAGAGAATAAATATCTGACCAAACAGTTTAATCTTGGCAGATAAGTAGATAGGTAGAGTTATTAAAAGGTGCTCAACAGTTTAATTTGAGCCCTTGGATGTAATAAGGGTAGAAATAGATAGATTTATCATGTAAAAAGAAAAGGTTGAAAAGGGTTTGCCAGTCCAAATGCACCCTAATAAAGAAGAGAAAATGGTAGTAGTAGATAGGGTAGGTAGATGGTGTTGCAAAGTTTTATCTGATGAATGATGCTGCTAAATGTTTTTGATCCTTTACTTTTATCACAAATATTGCAAGCAGGAAATACACTGGAAAATCACAGCAAGAAAAGTCAAAATCATTAACTTCCCTCATCACTTTCCCCTTAAAAGTTTTACTAATTTCCCCAAAGTACTAAGGTATTTGGAGATCAAAAGGGCTCAAGGCATTTCCTTGACTTTTGGAGGGACCGGACCCTCGGCCTAATGATCAAAAAGACCTAAGTACTTGAGATAATTCATCATTATAATCATTCATCTTTAACCTTTTCCTAAGTAAAATCTCTTTTGGCTTAGGAAAATTATGCAAAACTCCATAAAAATCCCTCAAAATAACTTACTATTCTAAGTTTAAGTGTTGAAGATGAGATATTGCAATTTACTTCAGAAATTGTCACTTTCTTAGATATGCAAAGTTTTTTTGAGTTCCCTTGTCCCTTTGTCATATTTACATTTAACTCTATTTACTAAATCCCTAGTGAAAATGCCTTGTCCTAAGTATATAACTCCTTTTATATAAATATTCAAAAACCCCTATATTATAAAGTTTAACCAAAATATTTACTTCCCAAATATTCATTAAAAACCCGCTTCATACGCCCTTTGGTTAAATATATCCTTATATCATAGTCCCACCCCTATGGTAATTAAATAATGTTTATCTATTACCATATAAATAGAAATATCGAAATAACGTTTAAACATGTAATTCTATATGTTTAACACAAAAAGACTAAACCCGAAGTTTTATTTTTAAAACCAAGACTTCGGAAAAGCCCCTATGCCACCGTGGCCCATCCACCTGGCATTCCACCCAATGTTTCAACCACAAATCAAACCCCGCCGCGACCCCTCTTTCCATTTTACCATGGGATTAATTAATTATTAGAATTAATTAATAACCAACTACCTCCACCAATCAACTCCCGCCCGGGGTGATTAATTAACGATAAATATATTGGGCCCGCACCATTTAACTTCCCACCATCTCCCCATCATTTCAACCGTCGGATCGTCCATCCAAAGATCAACGCTCCTCGGCAATTCCGCTACCCATCCTTTGTCAGAGTTTTAACGCGCGGGGACTTGGTGGTATTTGACTAGTCTCCCGTCCACGTGTCGATACTCTAATGGAATCGCTGCCTGCTCGTCCAATACAACCTTTGTCCATAAGCGGTGCAGGGACTAACCGCTTACTGTCCGGCCCCCCTGCCCCACGTCAGCCCGTACCAAAGTGACGTCACTCCTCGAAAAACTAAAAACCCCTTTTGACTTTGGAAATAAAACAAATTCGTGTGTTTTTGTGTTATTTTCATTATTTGAAAACGACTGCACTTTCTGCTACGAATTTCAAATTTCCACTGAAATCCACTGTTCAATGTGATTTCGCTCCAGATTTCCGCCAGACCTGTGTTCAAACGTCCTCCTGCTACCGCCTGATAACTGTTAAAAGCCAGCTTTCCTCCAAGAACAGGTATTTATCCTATAGCGCTTCGAACTTCAAAAGAAAGTCTATTTTCCTTGTTTTCCACTGGATTAGTGATTAAATCTTATCACTGAGATCATTCCCTAAGGTTTTAAAACTGTGAATTGTTCCCCTGAAACTGCAATTGTGTTAATTTCGTTCATTTAAATTGAAATTGCACCCGGCCTGTGAAGAAAAACCAGAAACCTCTATTTTGAATCCACAAGAACTAAAATGGAGGCCCCAACAGCTTTGAATGTAACTCCACTGAATGCCCCTCACCGAGAGTTAGAATATTTACCTTTAGTAGATAAAGATTTCCAGATTAAAGACTTGCATTTTGATGAAAATCCCCTTCTGAGTTATTGTCGCTGCAGAGACGAGTACTCGAAGGGGCAAGATCTCATTGGGTTGTGGGAATCTAATCTCCCCAGATATCTCATCCCCTCAGTCATTTCTTTCCCAGAAATCATCCACTATTGCCATTCTAACTATGATCCCACTCAGAGAGCTATAATATCCCCTGACCAGAGTGTTCTTTTCCACATTACTCCCCATGCTATCAATGCAATGCTACATTTTGAACTAGGTCAAGAACTAGCACCTTTGTCTATAGAAGCACTGATTGAAAATTCTAATCAATTGACCCCAGAAAAATTGAAGTCCACTTGCCAGAATTTCATGTTGGCTGAACATCAACCTAAGGGACTTCCTCCCTATAGTTTTTATTATTTCACTAAGTTGGGAAGGCTCATCCTAATTATGATATCTTTTGTCTTGGGTTTCAATACCAGTGAATATGTTGACGAGATAACCCTGGTGTTGCTGTCTATTTTTACTCCTGGGCAACCTCCTGAAGTTAAATATGACTTTGCCTCCTTCATAGCCAATAAGATCCATGATCAGTTCATGAGGCTAGATGATGAGAAAGTTTTCAAATATTCCTCAATTATTTATCATCTCATTATCTTCTATCAATCAGAAAAGTTCCCTTTCCCTGTTAAAAAGCTTGATGCCAAGGGAAACCCTAGGTCAGTTATATTTTGGTCTCCCATAATTCATTCTTCCTATAAATCTCCATATTCCTATACTGAGTTCATAGATCTTTTTGTATATCCTGCAACTACCTTGTTGATAGGAATCCCTCCTCCAAGGCTCAATAATGAAATCAAGAAGACCTTGCAACTTTCAAGGACTTATAAAGTTGGAGATTGATTTTTGCCTGAGAATTTTTGCCTTGAAATATTTCAGGCAAATGAATAATTCAGATATGATCCATTTTTGTAGTGTGAAGAAGAAAGCCCAATTGAGGATCAAAAGTCAATTAGGTCCTTTCATCTGCAACTCTATGGAGGCCGAGCAAGAAGCAGAAAACATACTGCAAAACCATTGCAAGTTCCAAAGAAGTTTTCGTTGGGTTCCTTATGACCCATTTGGTTTTATTTGTGAAAAGAGAATAAAGAACAAGTCATCCCCTTATATACACCACAATATTCCTCAAATAGAACAATATGCCAATCAAGATGAATGGGTAGAAAAAACACTAATTGAGGAAGAAAGTGAAGAAGAAAAAATGAACAGAAGAATGAAAGATCTTGAGAAGAAGTATGACCTAGAATCTTGTGACCAAGTGCAGGTACCTGATATTGGCACTTCTTCAGTAGCAAATCTACAGCAGACATTACAGGAAGGCAGTTCACCAGTGGTAGCAGAATC
This sequence comes from Pinus albicaulis, assembly GCA_034641835.2. NCBI lineage: Eukaryota > Viridiplantae > Streptophyta > Pinopsida > Pinales > Pinaceae > Pinus > Pinus albicaulis. The sequence goes on from CM076579.1 coordinate 864,727,923, forward strand.
AAAAGGCAAAGGAAAGGAACCTGAAATTCAGGTCATTGAAACTTTAGTCATGGCAGAGAAACCTCAAACTTCCAGAGCACCTGACCAAACACAAGTTTCTCCCACTCAGGTAAAACATCCTAAAGTTTCATAATTACAAACTCCATCCAACATGGAAATAGGAAAGAAAAGGCAGGTTCCAGACACTACTCCTCCTAAAGAGCCCTCAGGAATACATCAAGCCAAAAAACATAAACCAGATCCACTTCCAGATGTGGAAATCATAGATGAGGTGTTTGATGATGGAAGAGAAGACAGTCAGCTAACTGGTTCTCTTAGTGTGACCCATACAGAGTAGAAAGGAAAATCTTTTCATAAGCAGTTGAGTACAGAAGTATCCTCCTTTAGGCCACCAAAAACAGATACAGGGGATATAAAAAGAACTTTCATCAATAGAAAGGAAAAGAATGATCCATTAAGAATGAAGGTATATGATCAATATTTGAAAATGGCTCCACATAATCAGGAAAGGTTAATGTCAGCATTTGACATTTCACAAGGCAAAATGATGATGAGCCACTTCAAGTCAAAGGTGCCAAAACCCATGAAAGCAGCTGATTATATTAGAACAAATTTTGAGGTCCTGGCAAAGGACATTCATCCTTTGGACCAGATAGAGCTGCATAAACAAACTGGGGAAATGGTGTATTCCACTCTTACTAATAAAGCCATGGCAGCCCTAACGCTGCAAGATTCTTTAAATAACACAAGCGCCCAATTGCAAATTGAGAAGGCCTCTTCTCAGGCCAAAGATAACATAATAAAGTCTCTGGAAGACATAATTATCAGCTTGGGTCACAACCCGAAAGATATTAAAAGAATTGAGGCACTAATAAAGAAGAAAGATGATGACATAGCTGCACTGAGAAAGAAGCTAAAATTTCCAGCCTCAAGGCACCCTCAGACCCAAGAAGTTTTGAAGGAGAGTTCACAAGAAGAGGTAATGGAGTTGCTCTTAAAAGTAACTGAGCGACTAAGTGAAACAGAGAAGGAATTGGAACAAGCTTTACAGGAAAAGGAAGCTATCAAGAAGACACCCACCATAGAAGCTACTACAACCACAGGTACTACAACAGCAAAGCAACAAACAGAGCCAGAACAGGTAAACACTTCTGGTTTGAGTTCTGATGAGTTAATAAAACAAATGGAAAGTTTACAATTAAGAGTCACAGAACTTCAAACCACAAAGTTACAATTAAAAGATTTGGAGCAGAAGTATGATACATCTAAAAAGACAGTTGCTGATAATACCAGGGAAATCAAAAGATTGGACAGATTAGTTAAGGCTTTGGAAAAAGATCTTTCACTAGAAAAGCCTATGAAGGAAATAAATGAAATTCTTTGGGGTAATATAATTGAGTTAATAAAAAGTATTTGGCCCTCTATTCAAGAAATTTTTAAACAAAATGACCTGATTAAAGTAGCTCAGGAAGAAATAAACAGAACAAGAGATGAACTAAGAGGTAGACCTGAGCAGGCCAATCAACTTATTCAATTTTTGAACACCCGAACAAAACAACAGCTTGCAAGACTAGGAATTGAAGACAGGACCGACACTATTTTGATGATAAAAAGAGTTTTCATCAAAAGAAATTTTATGCAGAATTTAGAAAGGAAGTGTTCAGATATTTTGGATGATATTAATGCTTTCAGAGAAAAATTTCAAGTTTTGTTAGACAGTGGGTTACCCAGTCCAATGCTCTCACAGGACCAAATAATGGAATTAGAAACCTATGTCAAGAAAATAGATATCCATGCTCAAAATACAATTGCTAGTTCTACCAGTTTGACAGAAACAACGTTGCCAACAGGGAGAAATATCTATGACAGGTTGAAGAATTTATTTCATCTTGAACATGAAATAAAGTATTTGTTTCCTAATGAGCCCAATTTTTACAAACTCACAGAGGCTGATAAGACATTGAGGAAACTTAAAAGGACTATGATACCAGAAGATCAATGGTGGAATGACCTATTGGAAATTCTATGAAAATTATCTTCAGTATGAGAATTTTATCTTTTTACTATTATGTGAAAGATAAAAAGGAGCACAAATGAAAGAGTATCAGTTGAACAAGTTAAAGAGTATCCGTAAAGACAAAGAGTATCAAACAAGCAAAGAAATTACTCCAAGGGACAGCACCGAGCCCTATTTCAACACTTACCTCCAGCACATCAGCAAAATGAGGGAACAGCACATCAGCAGTTACCTATTATTCTATCCATGAGACCATTTGTCTCCTGTTTATTTGTAAATTACTCCTTAGTCACCCTAGATTATTGGCTAGGTTAGTGTGAGATTTTTTCAATTATTTTTTGTATAAATAAACCCTCAAAGAGAGTATTAAGGGTGGATTCTAGTACTTTGCTGTAACATTGAGATTTTCGGAATAAAAGCATTTTGGAGAAATTTATTCGTGGCTTATTGGATGACGATTTGAAGCTCAGGACTTTTTGCAGGATTCATGTGTTGGACTGCAGTTCAATAAGTCTTTCTACCCTTTGTCTTAATTTTTATATCAGTTTATAATATCATTATGTCCATTTCTGAATAATTTACATAAAGGATTGAATCAAAATTTACTTAATTGTACTCTGATTTCAGATGTGATTGTTCTTAATGTTTTCCTCTAAATTGGTTATAAGCATGAACTCGTAAATGCTCTTGCTTTGCTAATTTAAACATTGATGATTACTATAGCAAAGAATTCTTCATTGCTCTTTGTTTGTAGTCATCTCATTTCTTTCTTTTGAACATGGTGAAAGATTCTTAGCTGCCTTTCATCCCTTCAAAATCATCCCATCCACTTTAAATTTTTAAGGATTGTTCTCTGTCTAGCTACCTTGCCCTGTAAAACCATCTTGTGTGTAGAATAGAAATCCAGTAAAGCCATCCTTTGACTCCATAGCCCAATGGACTGAAAACTTTCAACCTTGCCCTTAGTTTGTGGATTCCACCATTTTTTCAAACAAACTCTTGGATTTATAACTAGCCTAAAACCTTTTAAGAACAAAGATAAATTATAAAGAGAGAGCCCTCTCTGGATGCAGATTGGCTAGATTCTGCATCCGAAGGTTGGTTTGTGGTTACCTCGGGTATACTTTCCTTTTCTTACAACTTCAAGGAAAACCTGAGTGATAACATAGTGGCGACCATACTGGGGAATCTGAATCATTTTATTGATACTATTGTTTGATTTATAAGATATAGACAGAGTCTGAAGATCAGCCAGGTAGCCTTTGAAATTGCTTTTGCTCTGCAATTGCAAAAGTAAATAAATGCTGCTTCAGTCTATCTCTGATTTAGCTTATATACTGAACCTTAGTTTCAAAATATTCAATCAGATTCTCTAGTTTAACATATCTTTGAGAAAATTTTAATCATACATCATTATTTCTTGAAGAATTTGTAGAAGTTGTATTTATTCTTTCAATTAAAATCAAAAAATCTAAAAACACATAGTCTAGGAAAACTGGCTTCAAAAAGGATTCGACATACTAGGTCAAACCCTGACCCCAATCCACCACCAATATTTGAAAATCCAAATCTGATTCCTAGGATTCTAAGAAGACAAGGAAGTCAAGAAAGTTCTGAAAGAGGAAGTCAAGAGAGTTCAGGAAGTTCTAGACCACTTTCTAGATCTGCATCTTGTCCTGTGAAAATTATATATATTGATGAAATTCCTTTTGATGCACGATTTGAAACATCTTTATTCGTGAATTTTTCTGAAACTGAATTATCCAGATTAGTTCCAGATCCATTGTTCTTTGAAGATTTGCAATACAGATTTGTTTCACATCATCTTGACAGAGAATTACATAACTCTATTCAGACTGAACAAACCTTTGAAGAAAGTTCAAACATCTCTGTAATTACTGAAGTATCTCCAAGTTCAGTTACTTTTTCTCAAGCTTTTCAAACACCTGTCACCCCTTCTACTCCTCCATCTCCTCCTGCCAGACCATCAACTCTTATTACCCCACTATATCTTCCAATGGCCAATCGATATGCCCCTTTACAGCTACCAGCCAACCCTCCTGCTTTGCCCCAAGATTATCAGAGTAAGATCACACCTTTTGATGGATCAGGTACTTACACAGCACAACAACACACCAAAAGGATGACTGATTACTTTGAGTTCTATGAAATTGACACTGATAATGTCCGAATGAGAATTTTCGTTCAGAGTCTTACTGGAGAAGTTAGGACATGGTTTAGGGCCCTTGCTCCAAATACTATTGCTGATTTACCAGCTTTATATAGGGAATTTTTGAACAGATGGGAGAAGAAGAAGGATCCTCTTCAGATCCTGTCAGAATTCAAAAAATTAATAAGAATACCTAATGAAACAGTACAAGATTACATCATTAGATTCAATGAAGCATATAATGCAGTTCCTCAAAACCTAAGACCTCCACCTGACTCCGTATTGGTTAAATTTCCAGATGGTTTTGATTCTGACATTGGTTATTCCCTTAGGGAAAGAGCTCCCCAAACATTAGAGGAAATGCAAAGCATAGTGGTGAGTGTAGAAGCAAATCTGATAGAAAAACAAGCCAGAGCAAGAGCAGAAAGAAGAATTCCTTTGAATGAAGAACCTTCAGCTTTTGAAAAGAAGCTGGATGCAATCATTAAAGGTATGGAAAGATTAGGAGACAGAGTGGAGACCATTGAAAGAAAATATTCTACTGATAATCAGAATGTTGCAAGAAACCCAAACTTTAGAAGGAATCTGAATCAAAATATTGGAAAGAATGTCCCTGACCAAAACATTAGGCCACCTTTCCAAGAAAACTTTGTTGAAGGTTCAACTTCTGAAGAACCTATAGAAGATGTAGAAATAAACAATGTAACTGATGACAAAAATGAACCAGAAGTCTTCCTATCCCAGGATGATCAAGAGAATCATATCCTTGAAACATTCCAAACTCATTCAGGTGAGACTTTTGATTTTAAGGAAGGCTATGACACAACAATTTATGAGGTTCATAAATAGTACAATTTGAGAAGCAGACGGATTGATGTGCCAGAGAATAGCAAACAGAAAAATGCAAAACAAAATGTCAAAGGTAAAGTTAACATTCCCCCTGTACAAAACATTCCCCAAGTACAAATTCTGTCTAGGATAACTCCTAACCCTTCAAATCCAATAATTGAAGATGTCTCTGACAACCAACCAAACAATAAACAACAATCTAATACTTTTCCTCCTGTGGGAAATGTAGAAGAAACAGTAGAAGTTAGTTCAGATACCCCTTCAAAACAAAATTTCATTCACGAAAAAGAGAAAAACATTGAAGACCCAAAAAATAGAGAAAACCCAACTGTGCAAAACACTAAAACTCAAACAGAAAAACCTTTCAATCTAGAGGCTGAAATAGGCAAACTAAAGATAGTTGTTCCTTTATCAGAATTGGCTAAACATGATGTCTATAGAAGTCAAATTACCAAGTCCCTAAACATTAACATTACTAGATTGGATGATTCAGTAAATATTCTTGATGATCAACCCAAACTTCTTTTTGGCCCCGAGGTAAATGGCAAACCAGAAAGTGGAGGAACTCCTCCATTTTATGTAAGCCTGAATGTTCATGATAAGATACTCCATAATGCAATGCTTGATTCTGGAGCATCTCACAATTTGATGCCAAAAGCAGTAATGGAAAGATTAAATCTAGATATTACCAGATCGTACAAAGATTTGTTTTCATTTGATTCTAGTCAGGTAAAATGTTTAGGTTTGATTAAAGATTTGTGTGTTACTTTGGTACAATACCTTGCTAAGTCTGTTTTGATGGACATAGTAGTGGCTGATATTCCACCTAAATATGGTATGTTATTGTCTAGATCTTGGGGTGCTAAACTTGGAGGGTCTATTCAATTAGACATGTCATATGCAACTATTTCAGTATTTGGTCAGCCTAAAAGACTTTACAGAGAAACATTGATGAAATATTTAGTTAGTAGCCATGAGAAGCCTGAAAACTTCCCTGTTTACTCTATACATTCAGATATGGATTCTTTTATTTTATAAAATGATGAGTTAGATCTTCCTACTGAAATAGAAGCTCCAGAATTGGAAACCACAAATAAAACTACTGTTAAAATTGAATAAATTTCTGAAAACAAAGAAACACCAGTTGATCAAGAAAACCAAAAGAAACTAAACAAATAGCTCCTGTTAAGAAACATTTTAAAACAATTGATGAAGATTATGAACATGAAATTCTATGGCATTTAGAGTTTGATGGCTCAGTAAACAAACTAGGGGCAGGAGCTGGGATTTGGTTACATAATGTTGAAAATAATCATGCAGAGGGTCATGCTTATAGGTTGAATTTTAAATGCACTAACAACATGGCAGAGTACGAAGCTCTTTTATTAAGGCTTAAACATGTCAAGAAGTTAGGAGCTATTAGGGTATCAATCATAGGAGACTCCGAACTAATCATTCAACAGATTAAAGGAGAATGTTCAACAAAAGACATGAGACTGAAACAATACAGAGAGACAGTTGTAGAAATTCTCAACACATTTCTACAAACTCAACTTGCCAAGATTCCCAGAAAACAAAATTTGCATGCTCACAGCCTTGCAATGTTTGCTAGCACATGCAAGTTACCTTTTGATCCTAATCATCAGTTTTCAGCTGAGATTAGACATAGGCCCGCTATACCAGACAATCTTTTGAATTGGCAAGTATTTGTTAATAATAATCAAATCAATAGTTTTTTGACACTTCAAAATGAGTTTTCTAACTGTAATATAGATGAATACATAACCATTGAGGAATATGATCAAGAAAAAGAACAAAAAATAGAAATTTCAAGAGAAAATGCAATTCATATGTTGCACCCAACCACATTCACAGAAAAAGACATGCAGAATCTGAAACACATGGAATCTGATGAGATCATAGAAGATGAGACAGAAATCATAAATCTGAAAGATAATCATTTGCCCAAAGGATTAACTCTGTTGGAAGATCTATTTGACTCAAATGATATTCCATTTAGACCTAAAATGGAACCTGTTAAGGCTGATATGGAAGAATGCAACTTAGGAACCCCATAAAATCCCAAAATGGTTAAGTTGTCCAAATCTCTTCCAAAAGATCAAAAGGTCAAATATGTTGAACTATTAAAAGAATTCCAGGATGTTTTTGCCTGGAGTTACGAAGATCTGAAATCTTATGATACATCCATCATTCAACACACTATACCTTTGAAACTGGATCAGAAACCTTTCAAACAAAAGCTTAGAAGAATAAATCCTGTTTTATTACCCTCAATTGAAAAGGAAATTAAAAGAATGTTTGAAGCATGGATTATAGCTCCTATTAGATTCTCAGAATGGGTTTCTAACCTGGTACCAACAAGGAAGAAGAAAGGGGAAATTACACTGTGTGTTGATCTAAGCAATTTGAATAAAGTTTCTTTAAAGGATAACTATCCTCTACCAAAAATGGACCATATTCTACAAAGGGTAGTAGGATCTTCTAGGATATCTTTACTGGATGGATTTTCAGGGTACAACCAGATTCTGGTTCATCCTGATGATCAGGATAAAACAACATTCACTACACCATGGGGTACGTTTAAATATGTCAAAATGCCATTTGGACTCAAGAATGCAGGAGATACCTTTCAGAGAGCAATGGATATTTCTTTTGCTAAAGAAATACATGATTTTCTGGTTATTTATCTAGATGATTTAACTGTTTTTTCTAAAACAGATCAAGAACATTTAGATCATTTAAGGCAAGTATTTATAAAGTGCAGAAAATATGGGATTTCTTTAAACCCTAAAAAGTCATTATTTGGTTTGGAAGAAGGAAATATTTTAGGCCATATCATTTCTAAATATGGCATTAGGATTGATCCAGAAAGAATACAAGAAATTTTACAGATACCTCATCCTAGAAACATAAAAGAGTTGCAAGCATTCATAGGAAAAATTAATTTCTTGAGAAGATTTATTTCTAGTTTAGCTGAATTACTTAGATTGCTCACTAACATGCTAAGGAAATATTCAAGCATTGACTGGACTGTAGAATCCAAACAATCATTTGAGGAAATTAAAATGGCTTTAACAAGGACACCAGTTCTTACCAGTCCCAAATTTGATAGAGATTTCATTATTTTTTCATTTGCTTCTGAACACACAGTTGCAGCTGTTTTACTTCAAAAAGATGATCAAGGGTGTGAAAAACCAATAGCATTTTTTAGTAAAGCACTTAGGGATGCATCTTTGAAATACAATATTATGGAAAAACAGGCTTTTGCATTGGTAAAAGCAATTAAAGATTTCAGAGTTTACATATTATATTCTCATGTGATAGCTTATGTGCCTAATGCTGTAGTTAAAGATATTTTGACTCAAGATGGCATTGAAGGTAAGAGAGGTAAGTGGATAGCTACCATTTTAGAATATGATATTGAGATTAAACCAACAAAACTCATAAAAGGTCAAGGTTTGGCACAACTCATGACTGAAACTAATTGCCAAGCCTTAGACATTAACGAACTGGATGACAATCAGGAGATGGCGACTCCACAGATCAGTCAAGCTTTCTTAGATTCACCTTGGTACACTGATATCATTCATGTTTTATTAAACCTGCAAGCTCCTCCAGGGTTGTCCAGAACGAAAAGAAGATTTTTAAAAATGACATCTTTGAAATATTGTATTTTAGATAGCACTCTATTTTGGAAAAATCATGAAGGAATCTTGTTGAATTTTCTATTAAAAGATGAAACTGATAAAGTTCTTAATGAATTTCATGCAGAGGATTGTGGAGGACATCTCTACTGGAAATCAACTGCAGAAAAAATATTAAGGGCTGGTTTTTACTGGCCAACATTATTTTCTGATGTTAAGAAATTTGTAACAACTTGTCATAAGTGTCAGATTTTTGAGGGAAAAAGAAAGTTGTTACCTCTGCCATTAAAACCAAATTCCACAGAAAGACCTTTTCAACAATGGGGATTAGATTTTATTGGAGAAATCCATCCCCCTTATTCAGGGAAACACAGATGGATTCTTACTGCCACAGAATACTTCACTAAGTGGATTGAAGCTATCCCATGCAGACAAGCCAATGATTCTGTGATTATAGGGTTTTTAGAAACCAACATACTTTCAAGATTTGGCTGTCCAGAAAAGATTATAACAGATAATGCTGATGCATTTAATTCAAAGAAAATGATTAGTTTCTGTAGTAAATATCATATTACTTTAGGCCATTCAACAGCTTATTACCCTCAGGGTAATGGACTAGCAGAATCCTCCAATAAAAGCCTTATCAATATTATCAAAAAGTTATTGGAAGAAAACAAAAAGAATTGGCACAAGAAACTGACCAATGCATTGTGGGCAGATAGACTTACAACTAAGAAATCAATTGGGACTAGTCCATATGAGTTAGTTTATGGCCTTGAAGCAAGATTCCCATCCTCTTTAGGAATTCCTGTTATGAAATTACTTCAGGAGGCTCAAGTGGAACCAAATGACATTCAGAGAAGAATTAATCAAACAATTCACTTACAGCAAACCAGGGAAGAAGTATACCAACGATCTCAAATCTTACAGGAAAAGCTAAAGAAAATGTTTGATAAAAGGACTAAAGCAGAAGATTTTCAACTAGGTGATAAAGTCCTAAGATGGGATTCTAGAAGAGAAGAAAAAGGGAAACATAAGAAATTTGATTTCTTGTGGAAAGGGCCTTACATCATACATGCCTTGCAAGGAAACAACACATACTTTTTGAAGGAATTTGACAATTCAGAAGCTGAAGAAGGACCAGTCAATGGTCGAATGCTGAAGCATTATTTTGATCCTATTTACTAGAATGTTTTAATTTTTCTAACTTGTACATAATATATCCTTTTCTAATGCAGTTTTGATTGGATGGTGACTTCTTGGAGTTGAAGCCCGAAGTGAAGGCCCTAAGCTTCAAAAGTTTCACTATCATAAGTACAATAAAGCTACCAGAAGAAGGAGATTACATAGTTCAGTTTGAATACATGTTGAGGCAACTGACTTGCTGTTCTTGACTTTTCACAAGGAAAAGCCATCCCCAAGTGGAGCGAGTGTTAGTCTCCTATACTAATAGGTGTCATTTTTCATGATTGTCTTGATTGAACTATGGAATATGTTCAAACCTTTTTCTTGAGCAAAGGTGTTCCATATTCTTGAAAAGCCAAAAAATAAAAAATTTTAAAAAATGTAAAGAGGGTATACCCTAAAAGAAAAATCAAAGGGTAAGAAAAATAAATTGGTCAGAAAAGTGAAAGAAATGAACCCCAAACAAAAAATAGACCAAGGAAAGTGTGCAAATCCCAAATGCCACTACTATTTCATTTTTGTAAATAAGAAATTGTGTGCAGCTTGTCAAACTTTTGCCACAATTTATGAAAGGTCAAACTGTTTAAACTTGACTTATTCATATTTCAATTTCATTTTATAGAATAGAGAATAAATATCTGACCAAACAGTTTAATCTTGGCAGATAAGTAGATAGGTAGAGTTATTAAAAGGTGCTCAACAGTTTAATCTGAGCCCTTGGATGTAATAAGGGTAGAAATAGATAGATTTATCATGTAAAAAGAAAAGTTTGAAAAGGGTTTTCCAGTCCAAATGCACCCTAATAAAGAAGAGAAAATGGTAGTAGTAGATAGGGTAGGTAGATGGTGTTGCAAAGTTTTATCTGATGAATGATGCTGCTAAATGTTTTTGATCCTTTACTTTTATCACAAATACTACAAGCAGGAAATACACTGGAAAATCACAGCAAGCAAAGTCAAAATCATTAACTTCCCTCATCACTTTCTCCTTAAAAGTTTTACTAATTTCCCCAAAGTACTAAGGTATTTGGAGATCAAAAGGGCTCAAGGCATTTCCTTGACTTTTGGAGGGACCGGACCCTCGGCTTAATGATCAAAAAGACCTAAGTACTTGAGACAATTCATCATTATAATCATTCATCTTTAACCTTTTCCTAAGTAAAATCTCATTTTGCTTAGGAAAATTATGCAAAATTCCATAAAAATCCCTCAAAATAACTTACTATTCTAAGTTTAAGTGTTAAAGATGAGATATTGCAATTTACTTCAGAAAATATCACTTTCTTAGATGAGCAAAGTGTTTTGAGTTCCCTTGTCCCTTTGTCATATTAATGTTTAACTCTATTTACTAAATCCCTAGTGAAAATGCCTTATCCTAAGTATATAATTCCTTTTAAATTAATATCCCAAAAAACCCCTCTATTATGTTTTAACCAAAATATTTACTTCCCAAATATTCATTAAAAACCCGCTTTATACGCCCTTTGGTTAAATATATCCTTATATCATAGTCCCACCCCTATGGTAATTAAATAATGTTTATCTATTACCATATAAATAGAAATATCGAAATAACGTTTAAACATGTAATTCTATATGTTTAACACCAAAAGAATAAACCCGAAGTTTTATTTTTAAAACCAAGACTTCAGAAAAGCCCCTATGTCACCGTGGCCCATCCACCTGGCATTCCACCCGACGTTTCAACCACAAATCAAACCCCGCCGTGACCCCTCTTTCCATTTTATCATGGGATTAATTAATTATTAGAATTAATTAATAACCAATTACCTCCACCAATCAACTTCCGCCCGGGGTGATTAATTAACGATAAATATATTGGGCCCGCACCATTTAACTTCCCACCATCTCCCCATCATTTCAACCGTCGGATCGTCCATCCAAAGATCAACGCTCCTCGGCAATTCCGCTACCCATCCTTTGTCAGAGTTTTAATGCGCGGGGACTTGGTGGTATTTGACTAGTCTCCCGTCCACGTGTCGATACTCTAATGGAATGGCTGCCCACTCGTCCAATACCACCTTTGTCCATAAGCGGTGCGGGGACTAACCGCTTACCGCTCGGCCCCCCTGCCCCACGTCAGCCTATACCAAAGTGACGTCACTCCTCGAAAAACTAAAAACCCCTTTTGACTTTGGAAATAAAACAAATTCGCGTGTTTTTGTGTTATTTTCATTATTTGAAAACGACTGCACTTTCTGCTACGAATTTCAAATTTCCACTGAAATCCACTGTTCAATGCGATTTCGCTCCATACTTCTGCCAGACCTGTGTTCAAACGTCCTCCTGCTACCGCCTGATACCTGTTAAAAGCCAGCTTTCCTCCAAGAACAGGTATTTATCCTATAGCGCTTCGAACTTCAAAAGAAAGTCTGTTTTCCTTGTTTTCCACTGCATTAGTGATTAAATCTTATCACTGAGATCATTCCCTGAGGTTTTAAAACTGTGAATTGTTCCCCAGAAACTGCAATTGTGTTAATTTCCTTCATTTAAATTGAAATTGCACCCCGCCTGTGAAGAAAAACTAGAAACCTCCGTTTTGAATCCACAAGAACCAAAATGGAGGCCCCGGCAGCTTTGAATGTAACTCCACTGAATGCCCCTCACCGAGAGTTAGAATATTTACCTTTAGTAGATAAAGATTTCCAGATTAAAGACTTGCATTTTGATGAAAGTCCCCTTCTAAGTTATTGTCGCTGCAGAGACGAGTACTCGAAGGGGCAAGATCTCATTGGGTTGTGGGAATCCAATCTCCCGAGATATCTCATCCCCTCAGTCATTTCTTTCCCAGAAATCATCCACTATTGCCATTCTAACTATGATCCCACTTAGAGAGCTGTAATATCCCCTGACCAGAGTGTTCTTTTCCACATTACTCCCCAGACTATCAATGCAATGCTACATTTTGAACCAGGTCAAGAACTAGCACCTTTGTCTATAGAAGCATTGATTGAAAAGTCTAATCAATTGACCCCAGAGAAATTGAAGTCCATTTGCCAGAATTTCATGTTGCCTGAACATCAACCTAAGGGACTTCCTCCCTATGGTTTTTATTATTTCACTAAGTTGGGAAGGCTCATCCTAAATATGATATCTTTTGTCTTGGGTTTCAATACCAGTGAATATGTTGATGAGATAACCCTGGCTTTGCTGTCTATTTTTACTCCTGGGCAACCTCCTGAAATCAAATATGACTTTGCCTCCTTCATAGCCAATAAGATCCATGATCAGTTCATGAGGCTAGATGATGAGAAAGTTTTCAAATATTCCTCAGTTATTTATCATCTCCTTATCTTCTATCAATCAGAAAAGTTCCCTTTCCCTGTTAAAAAGCTTGATGCCAAGGGAAACCCTAGGTCAGTTATATTTTGGTCTCCCATAATTCATTCTTCCTATAAATCTCCATATTCCTATACTGAGTTCATAGATATTTTTGTACATCCTGCAACTACCTTGTTGACAGGAATCCCTCCTCCAAGGCTCAGTAATGAAATCAAGAAGACCTTGCAACTTTCAAGGACTTATAAAGTTGGAGATTGGTATCTATATCAAAACCATTCAGTCATCAGAATCTATGGATGTGAATTACATCCATTCAAGTTGCCAAGATATGTGCCCATGAGAATTTTTTCCTTGGAATATTTCAGGCAAATGAATAATTCAGATATGATCCATTTTTGTAGTGTGAAGAATAAAGCCCAATTGAGGATCAAAAGTCAATTAGGTCCTTTCATCTGCAACTCTAGGGAGGTCGAGCAAGAAGCAGAAAACATACTGCAAAACCATTGCAAGTTCCAAAGAAGTTTTCGTTGGGTTCCTTATGACCCATTTGGTTTTATTTGTGAAAAGAGAATAAAGAACAAGTCATCCCCTTATATACACCACAAGATTCCTCAAATAGAACATTATGCCAATCAAGATGAATGGGTAGCAGAAACACTAATTGAGGAAGAAAGTGAAGAAGAAAAAATGAACAGAATAATGAAAGATCTTGAGAAGAAGTATGACCTAGAATCTTGTGATCAAGTGCAGGTACCTGATATTGGCACTTCTTCAGCAGCAAATCTAGAGCAGACATTACAGGAAGGCAGTTCACCAGTGGTAGCAGAATCAAAAGGCAAAGGAAAGGAACCTGAAATTCAGGTCATTGAAACTTTAGTCATGGCAGAGAAACCTCAAACTTCCAGAGCACTTGACCAAACAAAAGTTTCTCCCACTCAGGTAAAACATCCTGAAGTTTTAGAATTACAAACTCCATCCAACATGGAAATAGGAAAGAAAAGGCAGGTTCCAGACACTACTCCTCCTAAAGAGCCCTCAGGAATACATCAAGCCAAAAAACATAAACCAGATCCACTTCCAGATGTAGAAATCATAGATGAGGTGTTTGATGATGGAAGAGAAGACAGTCAGCTAACTGGTTCTGTTAGTGTGACCCATACAGAGCAGAAAGGAAAAGCTGTGCACAAGCATTTGAGTACTGAAGTATCCTCCTTTAGGCCACCAAAAACAGATACAGGGGATATAAAAAGAACTTTCATCAATATAAAGGCAAAGAATGATCCATTAAGAATGAAGGTATATGATCAATATTTGAAAATGGCTCCACATAATTAGGAAAGGTTAATGTCAGCATTTGACATTTCACAAGGCAAAATGATGATGAGCCACTTCAAGTCAAAGGTGCCAAAACCCATGTCAGCAGCTGATTATATTAGAACAAATTTTGAGGTCCTGGCAAAGGACATTCATCCTTTGGACCAGATAGAGCTGCATAAACAAACTGGGGAAATGGTGTATTTCACTCTTACTAATAAAGCCATGGCAGCCCTAACGCTGCAAGATTCTTTAAATAACACAAGTGCCCAATTGCAAATTGAGAAGGCCTCTTCTCAGGCCAAAGATAACAGAATAAAGTCTCTGGAATACATAATTATCAGCTTGGGTCACAACCCGAAATATATTAAAAGCATTGAGGCACTAATAAAGAAGAAAGATGATGACATAGCTGCACTGAGAAAGCAGCTAAAATTGCCAGCCTCAAGGCACCCTCAGACCCAAGAAGTTTTGAAGGAGAGTTCACAAGAAGAGGTAATGGAGTTGCTCTTAAAAGTAACTGAGCGACTAAGTGAAACAGAGAAGGAATTGGAACAAGCTTTGCAGGAAAAGGAAACCATCAAACAGGCATCAACCACAGAAGCTGCTACAACCACAGGTACTACAACAGCAAAGCAACAAACAGAGCCAGAACAGGTAAACACTTCTGGTTTGAGTTCTGATGAGTTAATAAAACAAATGGAAAGTCTACAATTAAGACTCACAGAACTTCAAACCACAAAGTTACAATTCAAATATTTGGAGCAGAAGTATGATACATCTAAGAAGACAGTTGCTGATAATACCAGGGAAATCAAAAGATTGGACAGATTAGTTAAGGCTTTGGAAAAAGATCTTTCACTAGAAAAGCCTTTGAAGGAAATAAATGAAATTCTTTGGGGTAATATAATTGAGTTAATAAAAAGTATTTGGCCCTCTATTCAAGCAATTTTTGAACAAAATGACCTGATTAAAGTAGCTCAGGAAGAAATAAACCGAACAAGAGATGAACTAAGAGGTAGACCTGAGCAGGCCAATCAACTTATTCAATTTTTGAACACCCGAACAAAACAACAGCTTGCAAGACTAGGAATTGAAGACAGGACCGGCACTATTTTGATGATTAAAAGAGTTTTCATCAAAAGAACTTTTATGCAGAATTTAGAAAGGAAGTGTTCAGATATTTTGGAGGATATTAATGCTTTCAGAGAAAAATTTCAAGTTTTGTTAGACAGTGGGTTACCCAGTCCAATGCTCTCACAGGACCAAATAATGGAATTGGAAACCTATGTCAAGAAAATAGATATCCATGCTCAAAATACAACTACTAGTTCTAGCAGTTTGACAGAAACAACGTTGCCAACAGGGAGAAATATTTATGACAGGTTGAAGAACTTATTTCATATTGAGCATGAAATAAAGTATTTGTTTCCTTATGAGCCCACTTTTTACAAACTCACAGAGGCTGATGAGACATTGAGGAAACTTAAAAGGACTATGATACCAGAAGATCAATGGTGGAATGACCTATTGGAAATTCTATGATAATTCTCTTCAGTATGAAAATTTTATCTTTTTACTATCATGTGAAAGATAAAAAGAAGCACAGATGAAAGAGTATCAGTTGAACAGGTTAAAGAGTATCCGTAAAGACAAAGAGTATCAAACAAGCAAAGAAATTACTCCAAGGGACAGCACCGAGCCCTATTTCAGCATTTACCTCCAGCACATCAGCAAAATGAGGGAACAACACATCAGCAGTTACTTATTATTCTATCCACGAGACCATTTGTCTCTTGTTTATTTGTAAATTACTCCTTAGTCACCCTAGATTATTGGCTAGGTTAGTATGAGATTTTTTCAAGTATTTATTGTATAAATAAACCCTCAAAGAGAGTATTGAGGGTGGATTCTATTACTCTGCTGTAACATTGAGATTTTCGGAATAAAAGCATTTTCGAGAAATTTATTCGTGGCTTACTGGATGACGATTTGAAGCTCAGGACTTTTTGCAGGATTCATGTGTTGGACTGCAGTTCAATAAGTCTTTCTACCCTTTGTCTTAAGTTTTATATCAGTTTATAATATCATTATGTCCATCTCTGAATAATTTACATAAAGGATTGAATCAAAATTTACTTAATTGTACTCTGATTTCAGATGTGATTGTTCTTAATGTTTTCCTCTAAATTGGTTATTAGCATGAATTCTTAAATGCTCTTGCTTTGCTAATTTAAACATTGTTGATTACTATAATAAAGAATTCTTCACTGCTCTTTGTTTGTAGTCATCTCACTTCTTTCTTTTGAACATAGTGAAAGATTCTTAGCTGCCTTTCATCCCTTCAAGATCATCCCATCCACTTTAAATTTTAAGGATTGTTCTCTGTCTAGCTATCTTGCCCTGTAAAGCCATCTTGTGTGTAGAATAGAAATCCAGTAAAGCCATCCTTTGACTCCATAGCCCAATGGACTGAAAACTTTCAAACTTGCCCTTAGTTTGTGGATTCCACCATTTTTCAAACAAACTCTTGGATCTATAACTAGCCTAAATCCTTCTAAGAACAAAGATAAATTATAAAGAGAGAGCCCTCTCTGGATGCAGATTGGCTAGATTCTGCATCCGAAGGTTGGCTTGTGGTTACCTCGGGTATACTTTCCTTTTCTTACAACTTCAAGGAAAACCTGAGTGATAACACGACCCTTGTCCATAGTTATGTGGCTAATTTTGAATTTTCGGATAGTTTTCAGTCGATTTTTTCAATTGCAAGGTTAAGGGTTCTGGGATTTTATAGCATGCAATCTTTAACTTTTGGTTGAAGAATTCCTTGGTCATTCTGATTTTCCCAGGCCCCATGGTGATACCCTACTTTCGAACCCCCCGTAATGTCTTTCCTTATTCAGGAGTTGTGTTAACATTGGGGAAGGGCTCTCGTCTCGCAATGTCAAGAAGGTATTTGGGTTGGCATGTCATCCAAAATGCTTCAATATCGCAATTGTATGAGACAGTTAACATGACTAAGCATGAACGTACCAGTAACAATATGGGAGGTGGAAATAGGTCCTACTCTCAGACTCATTCTACCATTTCCCATTTATATTGTATGCAACGTTGTAGGGTTTGTAAGACATAGTCTACTTGTGGGTTATTCTGGGGGGGGGGGTGAAAACATCCATCTGGGGTTCTTGTTCATGTATTTTACGTTGCATTCTAGTAGTTTTATGGGGTGATTGAGTCGAAATAGGCCACATTTGAGTTTTCATTTGAGTCTTCCTTTGCTCATAGGATTACGACTTTCTAGGAATACCTTCTCTGACATTTTCCAAAGGAACAGAAAGGTTGTGGGCCCCACCTATTGTAACATCAACACTGTTATTGACTTCCTTTTTCCTTACACAAACCCTGAAAAAGTTAAAACAGTTTTTCCCAGCTCTCTGTCGGATAATCCAGGGAAAAATCGAATCCTGGTTGTACGAGGACACACAGCAATGACAAAAGGATAGACTACCAAGAAGCAGGGTAGGGAAAAAGGAGAGAAAAATCAGGTCAAAACTATTGCAAGCGAGGCAGAAAATCCATGAAATAAGTTATTGAAAACCTTTTCGAAGCTTACACCACAGGAAATCCTCTCCAAGTCCGCAATCTCATTCAGGGATGGGAGAGAGAAAGTGGGCATAAAGAAGAAGACATAGAAATGCAGGAAGAAGAAATGGACTTCATAGTTGATCCAGGGAATACTAGAGGATGATTATCCCTCTTCCACCAGTCTACTCAGGCTTACTAAAATTTTAAATGTGTTCTAGAAAATTCTGTGATGAGCATGCAATAAGTGGGAGGAGATCCACATGTGGTCTCTCAAGTGATTTCTGTACTGCAGGATATCAGAAAGGAACTACAAGACATTCGGGTATCTCAGCATCATGCAACAACAAGACTTGGAAGAATTGAGAGTAAAATTCAAACAATGCACCAAGTGGACATGTCGGGGTCCAGAGTCAAAGACCCTGCACCGATTGATTCCTTGTATGGCTGATTAACTAGTCCTCTTTTTTTATGTTTCATGTTTTTAGTGGATAGCATTTATATTTTTAGGTTGTTGTCAGACTTTGGTAGATATAATAGTATGGAGTTAATATTCTATAGGAGGAAAAAGAAATTTCAATAATGTATGGATTTTAACTTGCTAAGATGGCCAACAGACCTGGTTCCCTTTGGGCAAGTTGAGGTTATCGCATTTTGATATGTAAACCTACTTATATTTTGATAAATAGAAAAATGGAAAGGCACTGCTAAACTTACAAAAAAAAAAAAATTGTTCTTCTTATGATTAAGCCTAAAGCTGATATTAATCATGAATATTTTGAGGGATGTGATCCTAAGTTGAAATCAGATTTACATGATGTGGTTAATGGACATCATGAGATGTTTCAGGAGCCAACCAGATTTCCTCCAAAAAGGGAAATTCAACATGAGATTCAGTTGCAACAAGATTGTCCTCTTCCAAACATCGTTATGTATCGCATGTCGATAATGGAGAATGCTGAAATAAAGAGGCAAATCAAAGAGATGTTGGATAAAGGAATCATAAGGAAGTTCACCCATAGTCTTGATACCAAAGAAAGATGAGACTTGGCACATGTGTGTATATTTTCAAGCTTTGAACAAGACTACGTTAAAAAATCGTTACCCACTCCCAAGAATAGATGATTTTCTTGATCAACTGAAAGAAACAAATTTTTTCACCAAGTTAGATTTACGAAGTGGATATCATCAAGTAAGAATTGCAGAAATTGATATTTGGAAAACTGCATTCAAAACCAAACAAGGACCCTTTGAGTGGCTATTTATGCCTTTTGGTTTATGTAATGCACTAACAACTTCCATGCGGGTTATGGATAATGTTTTGTGACCATTCCTTGATGACTTTGTTATTGTGTACTTAGATGACATTTTAATTTTCAGAAAAATAAGAGAAGATCATGTCTTGCATGTGAATAGAGTGCTTGATATTTTGAAGAAAGAGAAATTGTTTCTTAAGATGTCAAAATGTGAGTTTGGAAAGAATTCTTTGGTCTATTTGGGACATATTGTAGGAGGAGGAGAATTGAGGATTGATCCTTCTAAAGTGGAGGACATTGTGAATTGGCCCACACCCAAAACATTTACCGAGGTAAGAATTTTCTTAGGTGCAACTCAATATTGGAGGAAGTTTATTGCTAACTTTTCTTCCATCACAGCTCCTATGCATGCAGTGACAAGTGTGAAGAAAGGCTTCCAATGGGGAGGAAAAAAACAACAAGATTTCTAAGATTTAAAAGAAAAGATCAGTCCAGCTCTATTCCTTGCATTAACAAATTTGAAATAGTCATTCGAGATACAAATCGATGCTAGAGATTATGCCATGGGCATAGTACTTTTGCAGCATGGTAAGCCTATCGCATTTCATTCATAAAATTTTAATGTTGATGTGAATAGTTATCCTACATATGACAAAGAATTATATGTGTTGGTACAAAGTGTCAAGAAGTGGAAACATTACTATATGGGTAAAGAAACTATTGTACACATTGATCACCAACCCTTACAGTACTTGCAGTCGCAAACAAAATTGCAGCAATCAAGAAATTTCAGGTGGATGGGATTTCTTCGACAGTTTCAAAAAAAGGTATATTCAATAAAGTTGCAGATATTATTTCAAGACCAATCATTAGTGCATCTACTTTACTCAAAAATTATTATGTTTTACATGAGAGTTACATAGAACAATATGCACATGACATTGATTTCCAAGATGTGTATTCTAGTTTGAGTAAAGGGAATCAAGTTGAAGAAAAATATTATCACATGCATAACAATTTGTTGTTTCATTTGGGCAAGCTATGTATTCCACATGGAGAGAGGCTAAGTGTCATGAGAGAAGCTCATTATTCTCTTATTGCTGGACACTTTGGGGTAAGAAAAATAGTGGCGCAGCTACAGAGGTATTGTTATTGGCCTCGCATGATAGATAGTGTGTCACGTTTTATAAGAGGTTGTTCTATGTGTGCAACAAGTAAGCCTAGCAATATGAAGCTTGGATTGTACACGCCACTACCAGTACCATCAAGGCCATGGGAGATTGTCTCCATGGACTTTGTTGGAGGTCTACTTATGTCAAGAAAGCAACATGATTATCTTTTTGTATTTGTGGATAGATTCAATAAAATTTGTATACTTATGCCATGTAAGAAAACCATTACTGCTGAACAAAATGTTGAACTTTATTTTCAAAATGTTTGGGTTCATTTTGGATTCCCGACTTCCATTTTTAGTGACAGGGATTCCAGGTTCATTGGGAATTTTTCGTCAAATATATGGAGAGTGATGGACACAAAATTGAAAACGAGTACCACTTTTCATCCACAAACAAATGGAAAACTGAGATGGTGAACATAACAGTTGTGCATCTCTTGACAGGATATTGCAACAAACATCATAATTTGTGGGATGAATATATCCATTATATTCAACACGCTTACAATTGGGGAAACCACTCTTCAACACAAACCTCACCTTTTGAAGTATGCTTTGGGTATTTTCCAAAATTTCCATTAGACTTCATCTTTGGGAAGGATGTTGCAATTGATGGCCATAGTGACATTGATAAGGCTTGAAATTTCACTGAGAAAATTCAGATTATACATCAACAAGTTCAAGAAAAACTTGAGAAAAGTTGAAGAAAATACAAAGAGAGGCATGAAAAACACCAGGTTGATCACAAGTCTCAAGAGGGAGATGAGGTATGGTTTCACATTAGCAAATAAAGGATGCAAGGGGAAGGTAAAAATCTCAAACCCATTCACTATGGTCCTTTCAAGATCATAAAAAAAGTTGGTAACAATACATTCCAACTTGACTTGCCTTCTTACATCCAAATGTATTCAGTTGCTAATGTTGAAAACTTATGCTTGTATGAGCCACCTTTGGTCGATGATCAAGGAAGTGATGTTCAACTACCTTATATTGAATATTTCTTGCCAGAATTTCTTGATGAGCTCAAAGAAGATACAATTCTTGACAGGAGGACAAGAGCATCAAGAAGGGGAAGTGTTGACTACCTTCGAGTTGGGCTCAAAGTCACTAAACCAAGCAAGGGAAAATGGATGGAGGTTGGAAAGGTGAGGGAGTTGTACCCTCATCTACTGAAGAGGTAATCAAGTCTTTTGGGGTCCAAAAGCTTCCCAAAGGGGAGGAATGGTCAGGAGTTCATAAATTTTACTCAAAATTAAAACTTATAGGATTGGGTTGAAACTAGGATGGTTGCGTAGATCTCTTCTTCCTGATTCTGGCGCCATGAACAGTTTGAAAAGCAGATGTCATATGAGGAATATATCGCGTTCTAATCGAAATTCCAAATAGGTAAAATTGTGACATTTTGACCAGGTTTGATTGGGATACATAGTCAACAAAGTAGAATGTACAGTCATAAAAAAGGAATATTACTCAAGAATATTCCTTTCCACTGGGCCAATCGTGGTTTGACAAGTGTCAAAATTTTATTGGTAGTACGGTTTGTAGGGTCCAATCAGAAGCTACCACCTGGCCAGCCCTGACGCTGCCATGTGAGGGTCCACAGGAATCGACCCCCGGACCTCCCATTGGGCACGTGCATGACTTACCTACTGCTCTATGCTTTGGTTCTTAAAATTTATGGGTGAAGGGTTATATTTATGTTGTATTAAAAATAATATTGGGGGTTGGGAACCGTCGGTGGTCCCCACATCATATGTATCACAAGGAAACATTTAAAACATCAACCAAGTGCACATTTTATTGCAAACCTAATAGCTCAACCGGAGTTCCAACCTTTTCAACTATAGTTATATGCAAGATTTTTGCTAACCGTTTGCAACTAACGGTTTGTGGGTGCACATGTGGCCACCACCCAAACCGTCACATTTATTATGCAATCAAATTCGGTGGAACAGTTAGCGGGTGCACCATTTTTGGTGGCCTATGAAAATTTTAACTCTAGTTAAGTGGAGTTCTCCACTTTTAGTGGAGTTTTCCTAGGTGAAACTGGGCAAAAGTATAGGAGGACCAATTTTCGACCATTATAAATGAAGGAAGAGTCATTTTTGACTAATTGGAGCATTCTGGAGCCATTGGTGCAGATAAAATAGCCATTAAAGTAGTGTAACTACATGTAATAGCAAAAATTTGAGCATATTGAAAGATGTACAATCCATTGGGAGCTGGACCAACAGATGTAACCAAGGAGGGGTGAACTACTCAATCATGCCTGCTGTGTAAATTTCATGTGGTGACTTATTTTTATATTTTACACTATTGTTTTGTGTTATTTAAGATTTTTTATGCTTATAATTCACTACAAATCAACAAAAAATCATGAAACGACTCCTTAATCCTTATGCAAACTAAAGAGGCAATTATGCACATGTTTTTAAACTGAAAAGACACTTAGCACAACAAAACTAATGCAGTGATTTCAAATCACTGAAGGAAGTGTTGAAAATTACAAGGAAATATTTGTTGCTCGAGGCTTCTCTCAAAAGGAAGGCATAGATTATGATGATATATTTGCACCTGTGGCCTGCTATACCACCATCCTATATATTATTTCCCTCTACATCAAATGGATGTGAAGACTGTTTTTCTGCATGGATCTATAAACGAAGAAGTGTATGTGGAGAAACCTCTAAGGTTCGAAGGCCAAGATAGAGACACCCATGTATGTAGGTTGAATAAATCCCACTACTGATTGAATCAAGATCCCAGGGCTTGGTATGAGAGGATATATTGCTACTTGATGAAGTTGGGCTTCACTCTAAGTAATGTTGATCTGAACCTTTATTTTAAGGTTGATAGAGAAAGGCAACTCATTTTGGTTCTCTATGTGGACGATCTCTTCTTGAAAAGTGTTGATCCTCTCATTCATCAAGGTAAGAAGGAGCTAGCTTCTGAGTTTGAGATGAAACACATAGGACTAATGCACTATTTCCTAGGCTTGGAGGTCTAGCAGAGGCCAAGCGAGATTTTCCAATCTCAATGAAAATATGTTGTAAAGTTTCTGGAGATATTTGGTATGGTGGATTGTAAGTCTGTGTTGACACCGATGCATCTCAACTTTAAGAAGTTGAGTGGAAATGTTGTTGGGCTTGTGATAGAAAATCCCACTGGGTATCGACAACTCGTGCGGGCCCTGATGTTCTTAGTGAACTCTCGTCTGGACGTATGTTTTGCAATAAACACTTTGAGTCAAAATATGGTTGAACCTCATCACATTCACTAGATTGGTGTCAATAATCTGTTGAGATATCTTTTTGGCACAATCAACGATGAGATGAGATACACTTTCGGGAGTTTGAGACTCCATGGATATACTGATGTCGACTGGGCTAGCAGTGTGGTGGATCGCAAGAGAACATTTAGATGTTTCTTCACCTTGGGTTCAACTACAATATCTTGGATGAGCAGGAAGCATAAGTCAATGGCTTTGAGCACCGCTGAGGACAAATACATTACAGCGAGTATGGTCTGTTGTGAAGCTGTTTGTTTGCGAAATATTTTTGGTGAGTTGTTCAAGCATGTGATAGATACCACAGTTATTCTTTGTGATAACCAAAGTGGGATACTTATTTCTGAGAATCTCGTGTTCCATGATCGATTTAAGCATATTGATATCATGTACCACTTTATCCGGTATATGGTACAGCGAGGTGCCATAAGGCTCGATCATAAATGAATTAATGAGCAGGTTGCAGATAATCTCATGAAGCCCCTGGGGAATTTCAAGCTCCTAACCTTTAGTGAAGAGCTTGGAATTGTGGAAAGACCTTATTCTAAGGGTCCTGCTTGAGTTGGAATATAAGCTTTGGGAGCTCGAAGGGGCTTGGTGATAGCTTCTTGGAGTTATAAGCACATACAGGGCTAGGCTTTCCAAACATTGTTGTGCTTCTACCCCACCGTTATGATATTGAGTTGGTTCACCTCTCTTTGATCTGCGCCTCGCCTGCATCCTACCCATGGAGTTTCGAACTCATGGGAGGTACCTCTCAATTGGACAATGAGGTGGGAAATGTGGATAGATACCATAGCAAGACCGATGGATGCATCGGAGATTGTTGTACTCTCTATGTCTAGGATGGCACATGCCCAACACCTTGATCTGGGATCAAGTATGATGAGGTTTTATCCTCTAAACTGACTTAAGTTCAGTAAACTAACTTCGGGTTAGTATGAAACTCTTTTGAGTCCGAGCTAGGTTTTTAACTTTAAGATGAATTTGGGTTAGCTATGTGTGAAGTCTTTGTGACTCATCTTTTGTTCTGAAATAAAGAGCCAGCAAAGCAAGTTATGACGAGATGACGCACCATGCTTGGTTTGGTACATGATGGATGGCACTTGTGGACAAATGGAGTTCTCCCTAGTTGAGATGGAGCGTTAATTTTGGGAAACTAGGTCCAAACTCCATGCTTCACTGCTCATATGACAATGGTCATATTTTTGTTGGATTCCTCTTTCAGAGAGGTGCAAGATTTATCTAAATATCATCTTGATCGCATAAGCAAAACATTGATTTTGAATTTATTTTCGACTTGTGCAAGGTCGAACAGATTTATCCCACATGCCTAAGAGATGTGTCACACACCCTCATTGATGGATATAAGTTGGAGAGACTTGGAGGTCAATTTATCATCATCTCATCACACATTATATCTTTGTGATCTGATTGGTTTGATAGCCTTCGGAGACCTTTTTCTTCTCACACATCTGGAGCGAAGCTGCTGTTTTTATGAGCTTAGATGTTTAAGGATTTTTTTTTTGCGTTGATCTGTTTAGGGCTTTAATGTTGTAGCGTTTAACAACGTTGACTATGGTCAACCCTTAGATGTTTCACCTCAATATTATACAAAAATTTAGATTTTAGGAGGTCGTATAGCTGGGCACTAAAATCGAGGAATTTTAGGTTGTTTGACTGAAGCCCTAGTTTGTTGTGTTGACTTTTCTAAAGCTACCTGTGTTGAATTTTATGTGTTGTCCTTGGTTTGACTTACGTTGACCTGTGATGAGCTGTCTTTGAGGGTTGTGGGTGTGACACTTGAAAGTGTTGGCTGACCGAGAAATAATTTTTTGGTTGAAGCACCCTCCTGATCGTCGTAATGCAACAGTATCTCATATCTTTGCTGGACATAAAGAATTGTAAATTTGATCTATATTTGGCTTGTCTTCTATTGATATATTATTGTGTTCTATCAGCATTTTAATTTCAAATTTATGTGATTGATATTTTGTATTGGGCGTAAGAAATATTTAACTAAAAGTGCATCAAGCATAGAACACCATTGTTATCTAAATTTAACAGCTTGAAGATTCCCACTACGTAGTTATGCAAGGAAAGAGGAAAAGGAATTATGCAATTGAGGGACTCAAGGACTCAGTCAGGGGGCTTGAACCTTGAGACTATGCAATGTGAAGTTGAAGGAGGTCTGGAC
Source organism: Pinus albicaulis (assembly GCA_034641835.2). Classification (NCBI taxonomy): domain Eukaryota; kingdom Viridiplantae; phylum Streptophyta; class Pinopsida; order Pinales; family Pinaceae; genus Pinus; species Pinus albicaulis. The sequence goes on from CM076579.1 coordinate 864,753,920, forward strand.
AGAGGGATTGCACAATTGAAGGACTCAAGGGCTTAGGCTGGAGGCTTGAGTGTTGAGTTTTCCTACTACACAATTCTAGGAGGCAAGGATACCAAGTGATAGCGCAATTTCAAAGTTCAAGAGCCCAAGGCTAAGTATTTAGGACTGAGACTCTGCAATGCATATTTTAGGTTGAGCTGGTGAGAAATATTGTGCAGTTTTGGATCTTAGGGGTTGGGCTTAAGCACTGATACTACATAATGCACAGTTCTGGAAGGCATAAATTGCCCATTTCATAGTGCCAAGGGACAAGGGTGTTTCTTGAGGGTTGATACTACACGATGTGTAGTTCAGGCTAGGAAGAATGAGGCTGAGTGGCCCAGTCAAGGAGTCTTCCTACTTGGACTAAGTGTTGGATCAATGAGTTGAAGATGAGTGAAAGAGAGACTCTGAGCATGATCACACATTTATATCACTTGATGATACTGGTGGGCCCGAATTGGGGTACTTTCCACCCTATAATCACTTCAAATTATGTCACAATTTGGGAAATTCTGCCTAATCTGAACAATAAAGGATTAAAATATTTATGAAAACTAGAATAATAGGGCTAACGATAAAAATAATGTTTTTTAATAGGAAATTGACATATTGTGTCTATGTATTCAGGAAGGCAGAATAGCTGAACCAACGGTAGGCGGAAATACAACTAACAGATGCAAACTTATGGGATCTCAGTAACTCCCAGAAGCCAACAGAAGGCAGACAAACGGATTTGAGCCCAAGAAATAAAATGATAGCCATGCACAGCGGGCTATCGTTTGAAGAATACTTCCTCATTGCATGAAATTTCCCTTAAAAGGATCAGGGATGAACTAGATGTGGAGTCAGAGTTAATTGGGAATTTTCCCTCTGTAATCAGCGTGTCAAGACAGAGCTGTCATATTGTATTTCTAAATTATCCTTTGAGTTTTGATGTTTTGAACAATTACCTATTGAGGTTCTCATCGTGTTAGAACTTCTAGTGGTCTGGGCCCAACCTCTGGGAGTCTCTGCGCTAATGCTATGCTGCGCGTTAATTACAGAATCCATGTTTAGTCATCTAATGTGATTGTAACATACTCCTTTACTTAATAAAGCTACAGTTGTTTGTTCTTCAGAATAGTTTAGTGTATGTATTTTCTGATTTAGAATAATCACATTTCACATTTTTTGGCTTATGATAACACTTCGTCACCAATATAGGCTTTCAGTTCCTTTTAGTACTTCTACAATCGATTTACAAGTCACAAGATAGTTATTACTCGATGATACTTATCTTTGTAGATTACATTACTCTGATGATACGGTAAAGCAATCATTTGTTAATTACTGTAATTAAGTTAGTTTACCAAGAGTATTCCATTGCAAAATTACATGAGTGATTACTATACAATTTAATTAGGCTACTTCATTTAGACTTCTGCTCAATTCGTTTGTGATTGGTGTTCAATTTGTTTATGATTATTGTTCAATTCGTTTATGATTTTTGTTTAATTTGTTTATGATTGTTGTTCAATTCGTTTAAGCTTGTTATTCAATTCACTTAGACTGTTGTTCGATTCATTCAGATTTCTCTAGGTCAATTCCCTTAGGTTGTTGTTCAATCATAGGCTTGATAGAATAACTAGCCATAACCCACCAAATCATTCCCCATTAAGTTGATTGAATTTAGGAGGCTAGATAATCCTTTCTCAATAGAGAGTATCTATCAGTCGATCTCACTTGCATATATTGTGCCAACACTCTTGAAATAAGAAGACTTACTCCGGGTTCATAATTAAATGAAGAGTACTAGGGTTGCCTATAATGAGCCACCTCTGTAACACCAACATTTTTGGCACTGTTACCGGGGAGAGTGTTAAGAGTGATATCCTTTATTCACCTTTCTCTATTTCTGTGAGGAATTGGGTATTAAAAACAAGAGGTAATAACCTGCGTACCAGTAAGAAAAATGCTTGCTCTATAGCTCACTTCTCTGCAAATTTGTTCAAAGACAAGTAGAGTAGGTGCTCTTGTTTTACAAATAGGAAGAAAAATATGGAAACAATTCGAACTAACTCTCAAAAATCCTCACAATCCCAAGGACTAGTGATCCTTGGAAGGGTAACATATATAGAAGAAATCATTAAGAGAACTGAATCTTAGGCATCCGTAGGGCCTAGAACTATTTCCATTCAAAAACCTATCATGCTCCTGCAAGCTACAGCCTCACCATCTGTGGCCCACGCCGAGATTCACAGTGAAACAGAAGGAGTTGAGCAAAGCCTTCAAATTGCCAATCATATGGGCACTGACCCTTCGAGAGAGGGAGGTTCTTGCAATCTACAAGAAGGGGATGGAGAAACTAGTGGCATAATTGAAATAGAATCTCTAGAGCCTAAATCACTTGAAAGAGTAGTCAAGACATAGGTACTTACGATCCCAGAACAGGGAAGCGCTGTAAAACCTCCTCCACATTCTCCTCCTAAGACCCCTCGGATCACTCCTCCAAAACAGGAAATCCCTGAATATTTCTGGCACCTCTTCGACCAAATGGAAAATAATCAAAATCAGAATTAGAGGCAGACATCCACATTGGAATACCCCATTGTTGATCATGTTGTAAATGCCCCTATGAAAGCCATTCCATTACACAACATTCCTACCTTCCATGGGTTGACCACGGAAGAACCTGATGCATTCCTATTTGAATTTGATGTCTTATGTAGGGGGTATGACTATACCACTGATCCTCAGAAGCTGAAACTATTTCCCTCTACCTTAAAAGGAACAACACTATGCTGGTTCATGGGGCTAGGTGGGGGAACCATCAATAATTGGGACGAAATGAAGAACATGTTTCTTAACAAATATCAAGACTATTGTCAAACCCGAGACGTAAAAGATGAAATATTTAATATGTTTTCAAAAGACAATGAAACATTAGAAGAATACATATAAATATTTCCATACAATTTACAAAGATCCCCATATACCACACTGTTACATAGTAATTTGTCACTGTCCCTACAATCCCCCATCCTACACATTGGAGGGCTTATTCCGTGACCTGTGAACAGTGACATGACCTGAAACCACTTTCATGGCATCCCCCTTGACAAGGAAAATCATTCCCCTGAAGACAATTTCTTGTGAAAAGCCCTAAAAATAGCATTTTTAGCCTTGGCGTGACTAGCCAGTTCAGTCCTCGGGCCAATGGGGGAAATCCACCAAAGAGGGCGCGCCAACTGGTGCTCTGTCCTAGTGTATCACCCTTGCTAGGCTTAATAAGGAGTGTTTTTTAAAAATAAATGGTGGAAGTTTGATTCCAACCAACTCTTGAACGAGTCTCTAAAATGAGTTGGGAGGTTTGGCTCCGGATCTCCATGTAGGGAAAGTGGTTTTCCACCTATCTGGAAGCTTCCTTGAGGATAGGGCCAATCCCATCATTGTAGGGATCCCAACTCCCCTTCCACCATCTATATAAGCTTGTCATTTTCCCTTTGCAAGCTAGCCTGAATATAGCTGAATCAATTGTAAGGAGATTATCGTCAGACAGCCGAAGAGAGAGAGACTTGTCCTTGTCCCGACAAGCTTTACCGAGACGTACTCCTCTGTCGATTTGCCGAAGGAAGATCCAGCGTCAGAGCTTAGGTTGTATCTTTCTTTGTTCTGATTAATAATAAGCGACTTCGATTATGGTTCCACTCAGATGTTCATGTTTTATGTTATGAGTTGTATCTTCTATGAATGATAAATAATTGCATGTATTAGGTTTTACGCTTGTTTGTTTGTTGTTTCTTATTGTACGTGCAGGTGTTCGATCGCATTGAGCGAGAGAATTGTGATCTTCCAAAGCAGGGGACGAAAGCGCCATCTTCTCCACAAACGACGACAACGGAGGACTTAAGGTAGGCCTCTTTTCACATCTTGGTCCTTTGCAATTAGGAACTTGCGTCTTAGCGTGACTCGGTTGTTGCTAGACCCGATCTGGGCTAGTAGGGATCGCCTCTATCCGCAGAGGGGATTTACTTCTCCAACAAACTAGTGACTCCACTAGGGAGACATTGATTGGAGTTTGTCTTGTCTTTCGGTTGATTTTGGTCTTTTCCTTCTTGATCAACTCTTGTGGTTCGCTCTTTTTCAGTGTTAAACTGTTGTTTAGCCTCACCATCCCTGATCTGCTTCTGGATTGCTCTTTTTCATATTTTCCATTAGTAAACTCGACTGGCTTGGCTTTTTCTCTGACAGTCGCGTCAGCTGGCACATGTTGCCTGTTTATCACCCACGCCAATCCTGTTCTGGCGCTAGTTGCAGCCTAATAATCGCGCCAATCCTGTAAGGTGCTAGGGTTTGCTCCTTTTTGGGCTTTCTGAGCTTGGTTTGTGGTTTTGGTGTTACTTTTTCGACTGCCTGAGTGTTCTGGAGCCTTGTTTGACTGACTGTGACCTTCATCCTCTAGTTGTTTTCCCTCTTCTATCGATTTTACATTCTAGCCCTAGGGCATCTAGGTGCTATAGTGTGTCGAGCCTCCTGTGGGAGTTTTTGGTCCTTATTTGATCAGTAAATTTTTTTATCGCTTCTTTGCATTCATTTGGTGGTTTTCCACTGTTGTATTGCGTTATTTGAGCGATTGGCTTCTTCTTCATTCAAATTCCGCTTTGTCTTGTTTTGAGCCTAGATTACATGGTTCATTTGAGTCTTTGGGATTTCTCTTAGATTTGAGTGACTTCTTTATCAATTTGGGATCTGATTGTGTGTTTCACATTGAGTGAAATTTCTTGTTTTTTCAACTTTGCTACCGCTTCTCAAATTGTTCTTTGCATTGGCTTTCATTTTTTTTAGTGCACTTTTCTCTTAAACATTGAAAATACAAAAAATCTCTTTTTCTTTTGATTAGTTAATGTAAATTGAATCTTTTCTGTGTTATTAGTGATTTGTAGCCCTGAAAGAAAAGCTTTTGGTTTTCATTAGTGTGCATTAGAGACACTAGTGGTTGTTTTCTGATCAGTTTGTTATTGTGTGAAAGCTCTCGACCTTCCCGTAGTTAGCTATTCATCAAACAGAATGATACATTGTGGCATGTAGTGTGCATTTAGGAGATTTTGAGACATAACATTCGGTAGGGCCTGGAAATTTAAACATAATTTAAGATCAACATTAAAATTTATTCAATTTACCTTAAGGCAACATTGAAACATTAACGAAATATTTAGAGTTCTAGGCTAGTGACGTGTTCCGGCGTCGTTAAACCTAGAAGCTGTCGTTCACCTCTTGGCTTTAGATAGCACTAGTACGGACTTGTGCTCCCCGTACCGTTGCATGTATAAAGGGAGACCCCACTAGGTTGCTATCCTTTATTCGTAGGAAGTCAAATCTGCCACCTTATACCCGTGATACACCGGACACAACATTCGGGGAGATTTCCTGCATGTACGTCAAGTCCTTGGTTGATTTCTCTTTCATTTTGAAACCAAGGTGTATATTGCAGTTCACGGATATCTAGTACACCCTTTGCCTAGATTACCAGAATAGTCATTTCGATATTTTTTGACTTTGTAAATTTGAAAGGATCATCAAGCGCTTATCCTTTCACACTTGTTTCAAAACTGAAAGAGATAAAGTCACCTTTCATCCATTTTTCGACTCTTAAAACATGAAACAGTGAAGTTTCTAAGTTTCAAAGCGGTAAAATAAATCACCTATGATCACACGCCCTGTTAAAATTTTCTTGTTGGTCGTTTGATTGTGTGCCTTGATTTTTCTTAGCCAGTGTGTTTTTTTGATCTCTTCCTTTCGTCGTTACTGTCATAGTGGTGGAACCCTCAGTTTCGTCTACCGGTAGTCCATATACAAACGATTCATCAGAGGTCTCTCAATCCTCTGCTAAACCTCAGTAGCCCATTGTCTTCGAGTTTCCTGAAGGGGGACCGGTACTATCTGAGCTTCCCTTTGGAGGACCAGTTGAGTTCAATTGGCCCTTATATGATGCTTGGTCTGGATTCGAAGTAGGGGAATACTTCCCTCCTCTCACATCGGGTTTGCCTTTTCTAGCTGCAGTTATTCCTCCTAGTCCTCGTCGTTTGCTACAAGATCTAGTGGCAGGTTCAAATATGAGCTCATCCAGCCATTCTCCTAGTGAGGAAATCCCCATGTCTGGTGAAGATTACCAGTTGTTCCCAGAAGACAACCCTGAGTTATCTGTCATGTCTTCGCCTGGTCCTTCACTTCCAGCAGGGTATAGATCCTTAAGTCAGATTATGACCGCTTTCGCCTCTATGGAAATATCAACTCCTTCTAAGAGGCCAGTTATTCCTTCATTGGGGATGTCTCTTAGGACACCCATTATGTCATCCCCTCAGGTCACTTCAATACCTGTCAGGCCCACTATCTGCGTGGCCGCATCTATACCTGCTGTTACCACTTAGTCCGTAAGGACCGCGTCGCTTCCCGAAGACGTCTATATAGCATCTGCTATTCTGGAGAGAATTTCTCCTGAAGAGTATCAATTTTCCCTACAACAATCAAACCCCGAGGTCAGTCAATCCTCCCAAGATTCCAACAGTCCGTATTTTTTGCATTATGCACAGGATGGTACCCCCGTTTACATTTTTCCATATCAATACGATGATTAGGGAAACCCTTTACGTTTACCCGCTCCAGAGGCTTATCTCCATGGTCAAGGTTTTCCGTCTAACCAGGCTGGGAAACCTTACAACCCGCAAGGGCAACCCTTCCAGGGCTAACCTTCGGGCTAGCCTGGTTATCTTTATGACCCGCAAGGACAGCCCTTACAAGGCCAACCTTCGGGCCAGCAGGGGTTGTTATACGGTCCGCAAGGACAGTCCTACAACCCTTCAGGTCAACCTATCCAGCCTCACCCTGTGGTCCAACCTGGGCAGCCTCAAGGACCCACAGGTCAATCGGGGTACCAACCGGGGCCGTTTTACGGTCCCGGGGGAAATTCCAACCTTCTCAACCTATGGTGCAACCTCAGCAACCTTAGTATCCTATTGGTTTGAATGTTGCACAACCAGGATCATCCTACGGTCCTGTTGCAGGTCAAACCAGTTATCAAGCACAACCTGGCCCCATTCTGCCACCAGGCCAACCGACCCATCCGGAACAGCTTGTTGTCCCACATCAGCCAGGTTAACTTGTACAACCTATGCAACCTGTTCACTCAGGTCAACTAGTTCAACCAGGGCAGCCTATTCAGCCAAGTCAACCTGTCCAACTAGGGCAGCCTGCACATCTTGTCAACCCTGCTCAACAGCCGATTTATTCGATGGCGCAACTGAATCAACCAGTGCGCCCTACTTATCAGGCTCAGCAGGGCCCCACTTATCAGCAGCCTGCTCAACCCCAAGGCGGTTATTATCCTCAAGGTCAATCGCGATTAGTTTACAACCCGCCCCAAGGTTCCCATTATTATCCTCAACAACCAGGCTATACCTATACTCAGCAGCCAAATCTGCATACTACTCAAATGGGGCTGACATATAATTAGGGTCCATACCCTAGTTATCAACCCCCATACACTCTTTACCAGCAACCGTATCAGACTGGTTATATGGCCTATACCCCCTATGGTCAGAATCCTCAGGGAAAGAACTCATGGGGGCAAGGATATGCTCAACCAGGGTAGAGTGTACGTACAGGTCCTTATTGAGGGCCTGGCATGCCTTTCAATCTGCAGTTACCGTTCTTGGCCACCTTGGAATTACCGGACGTTTCTAAATTAAACAATGATCCAATTCTTCACAATCCTTATTGGCCTTCGGTTCCGACCAAGGTACTCGGCGACTATCCTAAGTTTTAAGGTAAAGCTGGAGAGGACCCCCAAGCTCATGTAATGACCTACCATCTGTGGTGTTCATCCAATTCTTGGGTGGATGATTCAATTCGTCTACGTCTCTTCCATCACACTCTTACCGGTGTTGCCGCTAAGTGGTATATAGAATTACCCCGTGGCATCTTTCAAGACTTCAATACGTTAGCTATGGCTTTTTTGACTCACTTCCAGTTACTGGTTCACTATGAAGCCAGGACGCATCTCCTGACTTCTTTGAAGTAGGATAAAGCCACCCACATATCCGATCATATTCATGAGTGGGGACGTCATCGTAGATTGATCAATTTTGATATACCTGATCAGCTACTCACTCATTGGTTCACCACCTCCTTCATTAACAAAATCACTCAAGATATTGCTATGGGGGCATGTGTGACTGAAGAACAAGCCATCGCGCATGCCCACTACCTAGATCTAGTGTACTCTCAGTCTGGCACGCTTTATGATATTTTAACTCATGCTCCACAGCTGGGAACCTCAAAAGCACCACCTACCCCCATGGTGGATGGTGTTATTGGTTCCTTTTCTCGAAATTCTCGGAAATCCTCAAATGGGAAGCAAAAGTCCAATTCTTCCAATAATTCTTCTCTTCCCACCCCTCCAGATTCTGGAAAAATTGCGGAGGTCAACGTCATTCAGGCTAATCCTACGGCAAAGGCCTCCAAAGGAAAGAAGAAGGGAAAAGGAAAATCCAAACCCAATTCCCCAAAACTAGAGTCTTCTAAACCTCGTACTGATGACGGTTCCCAACGTAAACCAAAGTACCCCTGCCTTATTTTTGAAGGAGACCATTATACCAATGATTTTCCTTGATGATCTGAAGTTAGTCAACTTCTGAAAGGCTCCAAAGGGACTTCGACAGTTCTTAAAGAACCGTTCCCATCTCAACAGACCCAGATGGTTGAGCAACCTTCACCATCTGCACCATTTGGGTCCTAGGTCTTTATGACGAATGGTGCTGCACTTGTCTCAATTGCTACGCGTTTGAAGGATTATGCTAGATCATGCCAGGAAGCTGGGAAGGAAGTCATGGATGGTCCACCTCCCCCACCTGTCTCTGGTCCTTTGGAAATTGAGAAGCCCAACGTTGAACTTGTTGTGAGGCCACCTTCTAAAGGTGTTCTGTGAAGATCTTCCTACAACACAAATTCTCGTGCCGCTCAGCACTATAGTATTGTTGAGGATTTGGCACAGGCACCTTCTACCATGTATGCATTGGAATTACTTCAAATTTTCCCATCGCAATGGAAAGCTCTGTTGTCTACAATCGGTGGAATCGATCTCACCGATTCTAATCTTCTCACCTTCGACCTAGAAAATTTTTTCCCCCGACTTCCACATCAAATTTCTCTTGTTATACAAGTCGGGATTAATGGCCTTAACATCCATAGAGCCGTTGTGGATGAAGGTGCTTCCACCTGTGTTATTTCATCCAGTTGCTGGAAGGCCATTGGCTCTCTGGCTCTTACATCGTCTCCCAATGCCTTAGAGGCATTCGATGGTCGGGAATCAAAACCCCTGGGTGTTCTCGAGAGTTTGTTGATTACGTTACAGGGGAAGACGGTCAACCTAGAAGTAGAATTGGTTAACGCCAAGCTTAACTACAATATTCTTCTCGGCTATAGTTGGACTCACACCATGCTATGCATGCCGTCCACCCTCTTCCGGCTTCTTAAGTTCCCTCATGAGGGAAAAATCGTTACTGTGGATCAGTTGTCTTTCTTCACGTCATCCTCTGAGAACAACGTTCCTTACGTGGATCAGATCCCCAATCCCCCTGACAATGTAGGACCCGGTCTCTTCAAAGACCTTGTCCTCATGGGTATTTTTTCCGCGCCACCACTGCACATCGTTCAAGTTAATATGGTCTCTAGGGCTGATGACCCTTAGATCATCCCTTCACCTGAACAGGTGACCTCTTTCGGAGAATCAATGCTGTTAACTCTAGTTTAGATTAATTATTGTGAAATCGTCGCTGCATCTGATCCTCCTCCCAAACATGCTCCTCCGAGCATGGCTCTGGATATATATTCTCAATCCCCTTGGCTCGACGATGCAAATTCGCATGACCCTTTAAGAGAAGTTTTCCCTTCCGATGAAGCTATTGTTGAAACCATGTCTCTTGAAGATCTGCCATGGAGCGATGGACATCATTGTTCCTCATTCATGCCTGGCATGGGGACAACGTTTGATTGTCTAGAGCACTTCGTATCTCAGGTTCCCACTCTGCCTCTTCAAACACCGATACTGACTCATGAGTTCCTTTCAGAGGGAAACCTGAGTAATATCACTCAAACTATGCTGATCGACATATCCATCAAACCGGGGATAGTTGAGAATATTCATATGGGAGTGACTTGTTCTCTTGAAGAGATACAATTTTATACAATAAAATTTCGCGAATTCAGAGATGTTTTCGCGTGGTCCTATGAAGAGATGCCTGGGATTGATCCCAACATAGTCATGCACGAGATTCCTACCTATTCAGGTGCGAAACCAGTGCATCAACGCCTACGCCCAGTGCATCCCTGAAAAGTCATAGCTATTAAGGCAGAAGTTGAAAACTTCTTAATGCGAGCTTTATCTATCCTATTCCCCTCACAGAATGGGTTTCGAATATTGTCCCTGTAGATAAGAAACAAGGCACTATACGCGTCTGTGTTGATTAACGAGACATCAATCGAGCCTATCCTAAGGAAAATTACCCCACTCCCTTTATAGATCAAATTATTGATGGATGCGTGGGGAGTGAGATTTATTCCCTTATGGACGACTTTTCAGGGTACAATCAAATCAATATTTTACCCTTTGATCAACACAAGACTGCCTTTATCTTTCCATGGGGAAACTTTGCTTATAAAAATCTCCCGTTCGGTCTAAAAAACGTTGGGGCCAACTTCTAGCATGCTATGTCTTATGCTTTCCACGACATACGCCATATTGTTTAGCCATATCTGGATGATCTGCCGACCCATTCAGCTCGGCGTGAGGACCACCCCAAACAGTTCTGCCAGATTTTCCTCTGCTATAGGCACTACAATATTAGGCTCAATCCTCATAAGTGTGTCTTCTGCGTGGATTATAGCTGTCTTTTGGGATTCATCGTCTCTAAAGACAGAATTTTCCTTGACCCCCTAAAGGTTGAGGCCATCGTTAACCTCCCATCCCCTTCCTCGTTACATCAACTGCAGAGTCTGCAGGGGAAAGCTAACTTCCTACGATGCTTCATTTAGAATTATACGGAAGTGGCCAGGGGCTTTACGCATCTTTTGAAACAGGACGTTCCCTTCCATTGGGACGAGATTGCCCAAAAATATTTTGATAAGCTTAAAATGTTGCTCGTCAACACTCCATTGATACATCCTCCTAACTGTCATCACGATTTCACCCTTTATTTGGCCGCTACATTTACCACAATAGATATGGTTTTAGTACAGGATTACGACGATGGAAATTAACACATAGTTTATTATCTATCTCAGAATCTTCTGGACATGGAAACGCGCTATGCTCATGTTGAGAAGTTGGCGCTCGCCGTGGTTTAGGCCATCCAATGATTCCGCCACTACATCCTGTTGCGTACCGTAACCGTGGTTTCAGACTGCAACCCCATGACCTATATCTTGTCTTGACAATCACTGGGGGGCAAGTACTCCAAGTGGATTGTAATCCTTCAAGAGTTAGATTTAGATTTCACCACTACTAAGTTGACAAAATCATTGGTTTTCGTTGATCTGATTTGCTCTCTCCCAACAGACTCCGTTCCATCGAAATCTGAGGATCATATCCTAGATGAAACACTCTTTCTTATCAACACTCGTGACCCATGGTATGGTGAAATTATGGTGTATCTTCAAACATCGACATTCCGGTCTGAATTGACAAAGGATGCCTGACATCAGATTCAACATCAATCTCAACCATACCGCATTGTAGGAGATACCTTGTACCGTGTCGGAGTCGATTCCGTGCTCCGCCGGTGCTTGACCCTGGAAGAGGCTAAAAGAGTCTTGAATGACTGTCACAATGGCACCTGTGGTGGTCACATGTTCGGATATGCTACCGCCCAGAAGATTCTACGTGTGGCTTACTTCTAGCCATCTATATTCAAAGACTATATTGTTGCAGTCCGAAAATGTCATGCGTGCTAGGTCTTTCAGCGCAAGATGCAGCCGCCACCCCTACCCTTGCATCCTGTCATTACTGTCGACCCTTTTTCTAAATAGGGCATAGATTTTATGACATGTAACCCTCACTCGGCCGGGGGGCATGCTTATATAATCATCGCCATAGATTACTTTACTAAGTGGGCCGAAGCGATGCCTAAATTAGCTGCCGATGGTAAGACAACTGCCCAATTTCTTTTCACCCATGTTTTATGCGTTTCGGAGTCCCTCAGGCCATTGTTACCGATCATGGCACCCATTTTCAAGATTACATGATGGCTGAGCTGACGTCAAAGTTGGGCTTACACCATGATAGCTCAATGCCATACTACCCCCAGGCGAATGGCCAGGTTGAGGTTGTGAACAAGGTTTTGGTCACAATGCTTCAACGAATGATTGGTATCCAAAAATCCAACTGGCATCTCCAATTTTTCTCAGCTCTCTAGGCTTATCAAACGTCTGTAAAGAGCACAACCAGATTCACACCTTTTCAATTGGTGTATGGTTTGGAAGCGACTCTCCCAGTTGAATGTGAAATTCCTTCTTTGAAGTTGGCTGTGGAACTATTGCCTGACACTTCTTCGGAGGAAGAGCATCTCTTGTATTTGGAACGACTGGATGAAACCCGTTGCTTAGCTGCCTTTGTCATTGAGGCATAGAAAAAGTGGGTCAAAGCCCACTTCGGTCAATTGGTTTCTCCTCATTCTTTCATTGAAGGAGACCTCGTCCTCCTATACGACCAAGCACACGATAAACTTGGAGTAGGAAAATTCCAGCCCATGTGGCATGGGCCCTATATAGTTAAACGAGTATTAAAAAATGGGGCCTATGAGCTTATCGACTACGAAGGAGTTCCCCTGGCGCAGCCTAGGAATGGGCTATACCTCAAAAAGTACTACTCTTGAGTTATTCTCGTGTGGTGTGTGTGTACATAAGTGAGTGTTTTCATTTTTGTATGTGTGGTGTGGTGTGCTTTGTAAGCGTCTTTCTGCTGATTGGGTCTTCCTGATTGTGCAGATGTCTATTACTCCTTTTGTCGGTTTCATGGATGGTGCCACCCGCAGTACTAGGAATCTGTCCTCGGCAGCCTGGGTAATCTACAATCCTGCTAGTGAGTTGGTTAATTTGCAAGGTGTTTGTCTAGGGCCTTCCACAAATAATGTCGCGAAGTATAGTGTCATTTTAGAATTATTAAACAAGGCTATTAACCTCGGTATTTATGCATTACTTGTGTATCTGGACTCACAGCTTGTAGTATTACAACTTAGTGGTCATTTTTCAGTTAGAAACCCATCCATTTTACGTCTGTATCTACGTATTCATTTATTGGAAAGAAATTTTGATTACATTACATATCAACATATACCCAGATACATGAATGCGTTAACAGATGAAGTAGCTAATTTGGTTTTAGATAGACATTTGCGTAACTTATAAAAAACATCATCAAATGTAAAAAGATCCATCCAGAAATATATATATATATATATATATGTCGATAGTTTGCAGTTTGTGTACATCACATAAAGTCACAAAATATACATGTCTGTCTAATAATAGTCGGAGACAACATGTCTCTCAAAAATATGCATATGAAAAGCCCTAGATGGCTCATCAGTGTGGTGCTCATGGTAACATGTCACCGCGCCCACCAATCACCTCCACAGTCGATGGAGGCGACTAGGCACCCCCACAGTGTGTCACTGGTAAGCCAACGAGACATCTTCCAGCCATGCATAGTTCGAGATTCCCCGGGAAATGCCCTCCAGGTTCTGGATCAGCTCACTCCCTTCGCCGCCCTTAGCTTGGGGTTCATATGTGAGAGGCGTCCTCCGTGCAATGGGCGACATGCTCGCGGGCCTCTTTGGGCCATCGTCTGCATGCACATAAAACTGTTGTTAGAATAGGCATGTATCACAAAAAAAAAAAATCATAAATACATAAAAAAATAAAAATGAGTCATACCCAGCTCCTCATCCCAGTCTTCCCCCTCCAGAAGTGGAATATTTGGGTCTCTCGTGAAGTCGGTACCTGCATAGGGCCAGTCCTCAAATACAATCAACTAACGATGTAACCATACAAAAAACTTAGGCCTCTAGGACATCTGCTGGCCTCCTCCGGACCTGGGCATAAGTGATGCCCATCGAGCCATCCTCGACTCCCTCAATGACGGCTCGGCGACTATCGCCCCTTGGCCCTGGAAAATTGGTAATCGTTCCAGAATGAACGACACCAGAATGGAACCATACCCAAACTATTTCAGTTTGGCCTTCTTGCACTTTGTTAGCTGTCGTTTGATGTTTGTTGTCACGGTAGTGGCCCAATCAAAAAGTGTAGGATTCATGCATTCAGAATCTAGTAGGAGCTGCACTTTGGTTTCCTCATGTGGGGCTTGCGATCCTGCAGCACATGTAATGGTGTGAAGCACTACCCAGAGTGCTAGATCGCGGACTATGTGGATGTCTAATTTCCCACTGCCCGATCCTGTTTGTGCCCCTAGACACACTCTCGCCATTACCATATCCATTTTCTCCCAAGAAGGTTTGTTGTCTGTCATGATTGGCACTGGGCCTCTGCGCGACAGTCTAGTTATGAAATAAACATCAGAGACTTCAAGTGCCAGTACTTGGTCTCGGAGTTTGAATACTTCTTCATCCTCGTCCAATATGCTAACCAAATACTGCAATAGCTCAGGTTGAGCTCTTAAACATGGTGTGTGGAAGAAATTATTGAGACCATAGTCGCAAAAGGCATTCATGCAAGCTTCATTTTCCATGGCCATTTCGTCCTCTTCCCCATGTTCCCTCTCCTTCCCCTCAATCACCATTGTGCCTGGATATCTACACCAACATGGTCAAAAACACCTTATTAGATCTCTGCAACACTTAAAAATTCATTTGAGTGGCTCACATTTTGGTAAATTAACGCGGAAATTTGAGTTGCACCATTGGTATGACCCCTTTGCAAAAAGAAGCCAATTAGCGTGGGTTCGTGCCCGATACCCGCGCCAATTGGCCAAGCCCTAAATTTGCAAAAGGGTTCCTCCAGAGGTCAAATACACGATGGAAATTTACAAAAAATGAATCAAAAAAAAGCTAAGGGGAGCGCCTCTTACCTGGAACGAACAAGAATCTGGATGATGTACTGGATTGGTCGCAATCACTGCCGCAAGTTCGCACACCAAAAGCTCACTGTTGCTCTCCAAATGAGGTAAAAAGTAAAATTAAATATGTTTTTACCATTTGTGGCATATTTATAACTTTTGAATTCAAAATTAGGTTTTGAAAGTCATTTTTCTCAATATTTTAATATATTTTGTCGAAAAATAGATTTTACACTCGCTTTTACGTGCAGCGACAGGTTTTTACGCGACTTGGACAGTGATACGAGTTGTATTTTATACTTTTTCGGACTCGGTAAAAACACGAAAAAGTCATTTCTGGAGTCATCTTTCAGCTCTTTTCTGACTCTCTAAACATGAAAAGATTGCCGAGTCCCTTGTCGCTTCGATCTCGTTAAAGTGGCTACGAAACGACATCTAACCAGTATATGTTTACCCCTTTTTCGGGCTGGGATAGAATATTTACGAAAAAGGAATACCCTAGCGTATTGCGACTAGGAGGTTTTCTCAGACATAGTTTTCTACCTTTTCGGATCTGAGGAACTACTTATGAAAAGGGACTTTTGGAGTTTACTTTTCCGCTATCTTTTCAAACTCTCTAAACATGAAAATACGTTGAGTTCTTCCTTTGTCAGAATCGTTAAACCCTGATGACATCGGATCCAGTCTTAATGACGATATTCGAGTTTCTCCTTCCTAGGGCTCGTTAAATGTTCTAGGATGGATTCGTCCAAAGGATGAACTTATATTACAAGCATATGCTATCCCCTTCAAGCTTGTTCTAAAAAATAATTGGGGTACTCGCCAGAAATGGTGGGGCAAAAATGGAACCAGTATCGTCGTCGTGTCGGCAGTATGTCGCTCTTGAACATGGCACTTGTCTACATTTGTGTCGGGTTGGGGACATCTCATCTCATTATCTGTTTGCCTCTGTGGGTTTGGGTAATCCCTTTTGACCTCTCATCTTCTCTTTGCCTTGTCATCATGACCTCTGATCTTTTGACGTCAAATACTGCCAAATCCACTGTCGTGCCACCGATACGTTCAAGAGAAGTTGACCTCTGCAGTTTCAACCTTCCGTTGAATCTCATCCAACCCTGATTCACAAACATTATCTTTCCTCTGTCTCCCATCGATGATGTGGGAAACACTATGGCCCACCTTCGATCAAGGTCACTTCCTGTCGACTTCAGCTCATTATCCAGGAAGTTGATCTAGAGACTCCCTTCTGGTACCTTGGAGCCTGCATGCCTCAGTGGCAGGTTCTTCACATTCGACGCAAGGTTTTCATCATTAACCTTTGATCGGATGATTCTGCGAGTGTTCGACACCAACTCACTGTTCACATTCCGTGGATTGTACCTATAGTACCTTGAGGGCCATTTTCATTATTGGTGGTTCCCCTCGCATTTGTTAACAGCTTTCATCACTGGCTAGTAATCAGATGATGTTCTTGCGTGTTCGACTTCAGCTCACTTATTCACATGCTTGAACTTGTAATTTTTTCAGGTTGAGATGGAGTGCAAGACCTTGGATTTTGTCTGTTAGAATCCAGGCTATGATTTTGTGGATTATTATGATTGGTTACATGACTCATTGATCGGATGGCTGCAAACATACCTGAGTCTATTTATCGATCCTTACTGGATGGCTATGTCCATGCCTTGGATCTTGATTATTGTTTCCTCTGTTACGGATGGCTGAGCCCATACCACATATATATCATGTATTTGAGATATCAGTTGTATTTGTCTATGCAGGTTTTCCAACGGTAGTGTTTTCGGTTGGGCGCGTTCTCGTAAATCATTTCACCCCTTTCTCTCTTTCGGGCCTCATGCTTTAGGGGGCATCTGTTACACATTAAATTTTCACCATCCCTGCAATCCCTCGTCCCACACATTGGAGGGCTTATTCCTGACCTGTGAGGAGTGACATGAACTGAAACCACTTTCATGACATCCCCCTTGACAAGGAAAATCATTCCCCTGAAGACAATTTCATGTGAAAATCTCTAAAAATAGCCTTTTTAGCCTTGGCACGACTAGCCAGTTCAGCCCTCATGCCAATGGGGGAAATCCACCAAAGAGGGCGCGCCAACTGGCACTCTGTCCCAGTGTATCACCTACGCTAGGCTTATTAAGGAGTGTTTTTAAAAATAAATGGCGGAAGTTTGATTCCAACCAACTCCTAAACGAGTCTATAAAATGAGTTGGGAGGTTTGGTTCCGAATCTTCATGTAGGGGAAGTGGTTTTCCACCTATCATGGAAGCTTCCTTGAGGATAAGGCCAATCCCACCATTGTAGGGATCCCAACTCCCCTTCCACCATCTATATAAGCTTGTCATTTTCCCTTTGCAAGCTAGCCTGAATAGAGTTGAATCAATTGTAAGGAGATTATCGTCAGACAACCGAAGAGAGAGAGACTTGTCCTTGTCCCGACGAGCTTTACCGAGATGTACTCCTCTGTCGACCCGCCGAAGGAAGATCCAATGTCAGAGCTCAGGTTGTATCTTTCTTTGTTCTGATTAATAATAAGTGACTTTGATTATGGTTCCACTCATATGTTCATGTTTTATGTTATGAGTTGTATCTTCTCTGACTGATACATAATTGCATGTATTAGGTTTTACACTTTTTTGTTTGTTGTTTCTTCTTGTACGTGTAGGTGTTCGATCACATTGAGCAAGAGAATTGTGATCTGCCAAAGTAGGGGACGGAAGCGCCATCTTCTCCACAAATGATGGTAGCGTAGGACTTAAGGTAGGCCTCTTGTCGCATCTTGGTCCTTTGTAATTAGGAACTTGCATCTTAGCATGACTCGGTTGTTTCTAGACCACCAGGAAGAATACGATGAGATTATTTCCCTATGTATTAGATGCTCTCAGGGTAGCACGTGCAATAGGCCAGTTGGGCGTGATTCTATAAAAAAGGATTTTAAGCAGACCAATGGCAATGTAACCAGAGCAGAATTTGGAAATCTATTAGAAAATTTCAAAATTGACATCATGGGTACCTTGACAACATAACTTGACATTTTACAGGCAAAAAAAAAACAAGATATAGAAGAAATAAACTTGGCCATATTTTTCCCACGATGTCGGAAGAAGCACAGCTAGAGAGAATTTCCTTTAGACATGGTTCAGACTTGTGCCATCTACATTAAGGATCATACCATGGACCAATTTCCTTCACTTCCCAAACTGAAAGCAGTTTACAAGGAAGTAGAGGAAGAGACTGAACCAGTCTACTTAATGAATCAACATCGTCAGTGGCAAGCATGACCAGGTATGCCACAAGACCTACCTCAATTCTTTTCTTCACCATAGTTTAGCCAGTAAAACCCTGCAACAACTTGGAATAATCAAAACCCCTTCTCTACTTGGCCAAAATAGTCATTTCCTATACCACCCTGGCCTACACAACCTTCATCAGGGAATAATTGGCTGAAATTTCTTTGTTCTCCCCCTTATTGGAAAAATGTTCCATATCAAGCCTAGTGGCCGAAACCTCCTCCTCAAAACACTAATTGGAATTGACAGCGACCCTTAGGGATGACCAACCTACCAATGGGGGTGGGAACTCAAAATCAACCTACATTTCCAGCTCCCTACCCAGCTCATCATAACTAGCAGCCTTCCATATGCCCTCAATTACCACCCCAATCCAATCCTAACCCCAAAAATAGACCAGTTCAATTAATCTAGATAATAGAAGACCCAAATTCTGGCATTGAACAAAAAAAGTGCAACAAACTAAAGCTGAGATCAGGACATACTATTTTACCTATAGAAACCACAACTCCACCTCCGACCCAAACTGAGACTTCAACTAAACCTAATCAGGAAAATACAACAGAGAAAGATGTTGACCAACAGGGACCTGAGGAATGTAGGATGTCTCCACCCCCATTCCCGGAGAGACTAACTCTTCCCAGACCACCAACTTCTCCAGACTTTGACATCTTGGGGGAATTGAGAAACCTTTGTATTAAAATTCCTCTTCTCCAAGCCATCCAAGACATTCCTATCTATGCAAGAACAATTAAAGAACTATGTGGGAAAAAAAAAATAAACAAAACAAAAGAAGCACCCACTGTTCATGTGGTAGGGGCGCTATCTGATTTGTTACTGGGTAAGGAGCCCCCCATGAAATATGAAGACCCAGGAAATCCCATTGTAACTGTGAAAATGTATGGCCACTCATTTCCAAACACATTGGTCGACCTAGGAGCAGCCATTGACATCCTAACTATAGGGGCCTATGAAAAACTGGGCATATCAGCTTTAGAACCTATAGCTACATTGCTAGAACTAGCTAACAGGTCTATTATCAGACCAAAGGGAATAGTGTAGGACATCCTGGTCTCTGTGGACTCATGGGAATATCCAACTGATTTTTTAGTTATTAATCCAAAGAACCGGATGGACGGGCATCCATTGATCCTTGGGCGACCTTGGCTGGCCACAAAAGATGCTTACATAGGTTGCCGAATAGGCAACATGACTATCACTAGAGGGGATTCTGTAAAAAATATTATCATTTATCCACCTGCCAAACCAAGCGTACCTATGGTAAAAATTCACAAACATCCATGTACATACTGGGAGAAAAACATTCGCCCACCCCTGACACTAGTAGAAGCTCTTGAATTTAAGGATCAAATTGAAGACGACATAATCAATAATTTCATGAGTCAGCCACCATCTAGAAAATTAAAATGTCAAATGTTGAAAGCAGTCCTTGAAAACGAAAACCAAGAGGATCCTGTAGCAAACCTCTAAGATCAACATATTCCCACAACCACTGTACGTAACAGTATACCTATTGAGGTTGAGCCAGGAGAGGTTCTGAATATTAATGGAAATTTGGATGATGGCCAAAAGCAGAAGCTCATAAACGTCCTTCGGAAGTATCAAGGGGAATTTTCTTGGGATTACCTAGACATGAAGGGTTTAGACCCACAGCTATGCACCCACCACATTTATACTGATAAGGATGCACGTCCCATTAGACAACCTTAGTGAAGGCTAAACACGCACTTAAAAGATGTTGTAAAAGAGGAGCTGCAAAAGCTATTAGATGTAAATTTTATTTATCCTATTTTAGACAGCAAATGGGTCTCCCCTTTGGTAGTTGTCCCTAAAAAGAGTGGGAAACAGAGAATCTGCGTAGATTACAGAGAATTGAACAAAGCAACACAAAAATACCATTTCCCCCTTCCATTCATTGACCAAGTCCTAGATACATTGGTAGGGAAACAGTTCTTTTCCTTCCTTGACGGGTTTAGTGGTTACAATCAAATCCAAATAGCTCCCGAAGATCAGGATAAGACAACCTTTACCTACCCATGGGGTAATTTTGCTTACAGTTCTACCATTTGGGTTATGTAATGCCCCAACCACATTTTAAAGGGCCATAATCAGCATTTTATTTGACTTAATAAATGAGGGACTAGAAATCTATATGGATGATTTCACACCATATGGAGAAGACTTCGATCAAGCTCTAGAAACGCTAGAAAAAGTTTTAGAACGATGTATTGTTACTAGATTATGTCTAAGTAATGAAAAATGCCACATGATGATGACTGAGGGGGTGATCCTAGGTCACTACATTTCTGCAGTTGGAATATAGGTAGATCCGGCTAAGATAGAGACAGAGGTGCGCAGTTTTCTGGGATATGTAGGATATTGTCGCAGATTTATAAAAAAATTCTCACAAATAGCCGCATCTCTGTATGCGTTAACTAGAAATGTTTAATTCCATTGGACTAACCAATGTGACACTTCTTTTACAGATTTGAAGAGACTGGTCTCAACAGCACCAATCATGCGAGGTCCTAACTGGAAACTGCCCTTTCACATCTCTTCATATGCATCTGATACAGCAGTAGGAGCAGTCCTTGGCCAAGAAGAAGACAAAAACCCTTATGCTATTTATTATATCAGTAAAAACATCACTCCTGCCAAATTAAATTATACCATGACCGAAAAGGATTTCTTGGTTGTCATTTATGCTATCAATAAATTTAGGCACTATATAACTGGTTATCAAGTGTTCCCGTATAATGACCACTCTACCATTAGATATCTAGCTAATAACCAATTAAAAATGGCAGAATAACTTGTTGGTTGTTGTTGTTGCAGGAATTAGACATAAAAATCAAAGATCGTCCAAGAAAATAAAACGTAGTCGCAGACTTCCTGTCCAGGGTTCCAAAGTCAAATGACACCTTAGCAGTTGATGATCAGTTCCCTGATGAACATCTATTTTTTGTAACGGTAAGAACACCATGGTATGTATATTTGGAAAATTATCTGGCAATAGGGAAGCTACCTAGACACTTAACATCAAGAGAAAGGAAACTAATTGTACAGCGTAGTGCAAGATTCTCTTGGATTGGGGGATACTTCTTCCATACAGGGGCCGACATGCACATATGCAAATTTATAAGAGAAGATGAAATCTATGACATCTTATGAGCCTGTCACGATGAACCTTGTGGCAGTCATTTCGCAGAACACAGAACCGGGCATAAAGTGCCACAATTAGGCTATTATTGGCCTACGATTTTCAAAGATGCAAAAAAACATGTCCAGGCCTGTGATAGCTGCCATAGGATGGGCCGCCCGGACCAAACTGATGAGATGTCGTTGCAACCACAATTTGTGGTAGAACCATTTGAACGGTGGGCACTGGATTTCATTGGACCATTTAACCCACCATCGAACCAGAAATTCTACATGCTAGTTGCCACAGATTATGTAACCAAATAGTTAGAAGCAGTGGCCTTGTCAAGAGCCACGGAAGAATCGGTGATTAATTTTCTTTTCGAGCTATTCGTACGATGCAAGTTGCCATGAGAAGTGATAACCGATGGAGGGGCATAATTCATAGGCAATAAAATCACAACCACCTTAAGAAATCACCATATCATCCACAGAGATACGTCTCCTTACCACCCGTAGGAAAATGGGCAAGTTGAAAGTACCAACAAAGTCCTAGAGGCAATCCTTACCAAAACGGTAGCAGCACATCGCCAGGACTAGGCCACTAGTCTACCAAAAGCCTTATGGGCTTATCATACAACCTGGTGAAATACCACTGGATATTCACCATATCAGATAGTATTTTGGAGAAAACCTCTCTTCCCTATTGAATTCGAAATCAGAACTATGAGAACAGCCCAGGAAGTGGGGTTTGACTTAACAGAAGCTCAAGCTAGAATACTCCAACAAATAAATGAACTAGATGAAATATGACTGCTAGCCCTCCAACGCACAGTGATAATCCAACAACAGCGAGCTAAGTGGCATGACAACCTGATAAAGAAGAAGGTATTTCAAAAAGGAGATTGGGCACTCCTCTATGACTCCAGATTCCAAGATTTTCCAGGAAAACTACAAACAAGGTGGCTCGGTCCATATGATATTCAGAAAGTACATAGCAATGGCACACTCACCTTGACCACCATAGATGGGTCTGGTTCAACATTTCAAATTAATGAACACAGAGTACGCCTCTATCACAAACCTCTCATGAAATAATATTTTTGTCAACAGGTACGAAACAATCCTACCATCCAAGTTGTGGCACAAGGGGGTGAAAACCCCACAAACTCAAGTACATGAGAGGTTTGCTAGCATCATTTGTAAATAATGTATATAAATGTCTTATTTTGATGTACATTCTTCATACTTGCAATTTTTCCTTCTTCTTTCCTCATCCTCTTGTGAATTGCATTCTTATTCTTCTTGTTGTTCAATTCTTGAACGGTTGTTGTTCCATCGGATTGAACATCCACATTTTGGTGTTTTATTTTTGTTGTTCAATCCTTGAACGACTACTGTTCAATTCTTGAACAGATTTTGTTCCAATGGATTTAACAGTCGTATTCTAGTGTTTTATTTTTGTTGTTCAATCCTTGAATGGCTGCTATTCAATTCTTGAACAATTGTTGTTCCATCGGATTGAACAGCTACATTTTGGTGTTTTATTTTTGTTGTTCAATCCTTGAATGATTGTTGTTCCATCGGATTGAAAAAATTTATTTTGGTGTTTTATTTTTGTTTTTCAATCCTTGAATGGTTGTTGTTCAATTCTTGAACAGCTGTTGTTCCATCGGATTGAACAACCACATTTTGGTGTTTTGTTTCTTGATGTTCAATCCTTGAACGACTGCTTTTCAATTCTTGAACGGTTGTTGTTCCATCAGATTGAACAACCGTATTTTTGTGTTTTATTTCTGTTGTTCAATCCTTGAATGACTGTTGTTCCGTCGGATTGAACAACCAAATTTTGGTGTTTTATTTTTCTTGTTGTTCAATCCTTGAACGACTGTTGTTCAATTCTTGAACGGTTGTTGTTCCATCGGATTGAAACAACCTTATTTTGGTGTCTTATTTTTCCTATTGTTCAATACCTAAATGACTGCTGGTCAATTCTTGAACAGTCGTTGTTTCCATCAGATTGAACAACCATGAATTTGAGTTTTTATTCTTCTCGTTGTTCAATACTCGAACGGCTACTGTTCAATATCTGAACGGTTACTGTTCCATCGGATTAAACAACCAAGTTTTGTGTTTTCCACTGTTGTTCAAATTAGATAACCTTATTTTATTTTATTTTTCCATCTCATTATTTCATTTGTTCGGCCAAAAGAATATCTGAGCAGGAAATGACAGTTGAAAAAGAAAGGGAAATGGTAAAATTACAAATATGATGACTCCTTGGAACTATAATCCTTAAACAGGAAGCTGACAATGTGCATACAGGAAATGAAAGGCTAAGTCATCCCCAGTTCAAATATGTTATCATACAATATGTCCTTATCATGGTATATCTTCCTGCATTATTCGAGTAATACTTCCCTCCAAATGAAAGAATGGGGATAAAGGGTACTAATTGTATTGGCATTTTTTTCACTTCTTTCACCATCCCTAACTCTTAAGGAGTCAATGAGTCTCCCTTTATGTATAAAATGAAACTATTATGTGTTCATGAAAATATTTGAGAGGATAGGGGGTCTCATCACGAGCCAACCTACCATGATCATAGGGATTTAACAAGTGATATGCCCACAATGGATACCACACCAGGGTAATGACCTTATTAGCTACTTGAAGGATAGGAGGTCTCATCACGAGCCAGCCTGATCACTCTGTTACAATCCTAGTGAATGGCACTGTGACTAACTGGCTATCACACCAGCACAATGACCTCCTTATAAATCAATATGCTATGTTTCAAAAAGAATTATTGTGCTCACATGAAAATTTTCAATAGAGGATAGGGGGTCTCATCACGAGCCAGCCTACCACGTTCATAAGAGCTTATAAAATGACAAGCCCACAATGGCCACCACACCAGGGTAATAACCTTCTTAGCTACTTGAAGGACAGGAGGTCTCATCACGAGCTGGCATAATCACTTTGCTACAACTCTAGTGAGTGGCACTATGGTTATCTGGCTACCATACCAGCATGGTGATCTCTCCACAAAATGGGCAGAATAAATATTTTTACATAAGGATCCTGGCTCATTCTTTTGGGTTAAAATAGCAACCCTGTTGAGGCTATGAACACCTGCTGGCAGTAGTGGCTCTGCTTGTGGTATAAAAGTATGCTTCATAAATAACCAATCACTTTTATATACACCTTATCTTCCATTCTTCTTCCATAAGTTATTACTTGAATTAGTCAGAACTATAATCTGCCACAGGAATAACTAACAGAGATATGATTACACATTTGAATTCCAAGATGACGGTACCAATCATTACTTGACTCAGTCTTGCTTCCGCCATAAATTTTCATTAAATAAGGACATCATATCTTAATAATGGTTATACTATTCCCTTTCCCTTTCCATTCAATTCTGCACAAGATGCAATTATGAAAATTTTCCAAAACTAACCTTTACACTACATATGCTAGTAATTACTCAACCACCTTAAGATCGACTGCTCCTTCATGTATAGGTCATTATTACCAAATACTGGCATTCCCCTATCTACATTCATGATTTGTTGAATCTCTCCTATACTTGAGAGCATGGGCGCCCTTTCTTCGATGGGGGGGGGGGGGGGGGTGTAATTGATCTTAAATTGGAAAGCATGCGAAATCTTGGCACAAATCCCGTCAGACACATCGATAAGACCCGAGGAACACTGCAATTAAGGCATGAAGTTACCAGCGCAGAGCCACAATTTCTCTCTTGCTTGCATACAACATTCAGTCGAAACAACAAAACCGAGGAAGAATACAATCAGAGGAAGAAGGCATATCAGCTATGGGATGAAATTCCCTTCAAAACGATCCTGTAAACTTCCCAATTTCAGATACAGCTAGTGCCATCCTCCAACAAGCTGGTTGGTTGACATATGTACATCGATTATAGGGATCAAACAAAAAAATTTCAATTGAGTTTTTGCAAAATATGCAAGAAGGTCAAACTAGAGTCAAGGGTCGAATTATACCAGTCACAGAAAAGATTATTGCTGGAGTCTCTTGAATTCCAGCAGAAGGGGAAATATGGGCAAAGAAACATCTCCTCCTACGAGAAGCGATAGCAGTATATCAGGATAAAGAGGAACCATTGGAATGAAAAGGGAGAGTGATTAACCCTACTTCTCTACACTAGCAGTGGCAGGAACTGGCGACATTCATCCAAAATTTCATTACATGTGATGGATGTCGGGCCACGGTAAAACCTTGCCAGCTCAAACTCTTAGTTGTACTTGAGAAAAATATTTCAGTCAATCTGCCTACCTTCTTAAATTCCATATTGCATGATACTGTTGTTCGATTAAGAAAAGCCAAAAATCCCCAAGCAGTAGTCAGTCACCACAGGTTAATTAAACTAGTCATCATCCATGAGCTAGACAAGCAGCAAATCGCCTGGGACAATTTTTTCAACCCTAATGCACAGGAACCAAAAATAAATCTCGACGGCACTGAAATTGAGCCCCCCAGGGTAAATACACCAAGAAGAAAGAGGACTCAAATAGCAACCTCAGAGCCAAGCAGGAAAAAATGGTCCAAAACGCTACAAGGAACCTTGGACCTCATAGAAGAGGCAGGGCCATCCCACCCTCAAAGCGCACCCTTACAAGACTTCGAGGAAGAAATGGCTCGAGTCCTAGAACAACTGAGGAAAGACTACGAATCCAGAAACCCATCGAGAGCATAAGAACAAGAGGAACCCATAGATGAGTCCACCTCCGCCAGTATCTCTTGTCACACTGAAGTTCTACCTGACTAAGAGGAACTATAGGACAGCGGGACTCTGTCCCCTCTTAGGAATTATGAGGTATATAGCGAAGGGTAGGAAAAGGAAAGAATGGAATCAGAAAATTAGTCAGGTGACACATTCCCTGTAGAACAAAGCACAGAAACAGTCCCTTTGACACCAGGAGGTAGCACTTCTCCACCCAGTCGAGACCCTCATACAGAGGTAAAATATGAAGACCAAATAAGAAACATCATCACAAGTAACCCTGAGGTTGGAAATACCATTCCCAAAAATGGGAATACCACTCCTCCACCAACTGCTGAAATCAGGATAGGTGGAAATTTAGATGAAAAGAAAATTAGAAAACTGAGAAGGGCCTGCAAAAGATTAAAGAAAATGGTGAAATATATGAGGAAACAACTTAAAGAGGAGAGAAGGGCCCCAAAACCAAAGAGAGAAGCCACCACTGCAGGAACTCAAACAAAACTAGTCACCAGCTTGATAAATGCCATTTAAGCCGAGATACAGATAGACTTGGCTAACATTGCTGAGGCTGAGGTGAAAACCGATTTGGTAGCCACTACAGAGGCTAAGGTACAGACCAATTCAATCGATACAACTAAGACTGGGGTACAGACCGACCAAGCAGGTAATTCTAAGGCCGAAATTCAAATAGAACTAACAAATACCATTGAGGCTTCTACACAAACCGAGCAGAAGACTACACAGGAGAAGGAGATCCAAACAAAGGAAGCCCCTACTTATACCCCCCTGGTATAGAAATTTGTTTATCAGAAATTACACAATGAACTGGTGCAAGCACAGCATGAGGTAGCACAATGTAGGAAGGAGGTGGTGCCAGCACAAGAATACCAAGAATTACTAAAGAAATTCACAGACCTCTCCTCTACAAAAGGCGAAACATTTTCCCAGCTCAGAGAAGAACGGACAAAGCTAAAAAGGGCACAAGAATAGATGGATCAAGCCAAGAAAAAAATCACCACGATTTTTTCTCTGTACAACAATGCAATATCTTGCAGAGCACTAACAACTAACTATGCCCTATTCTTAACAGAAAAATATCTACTGCTGAAAGTCAAGGCCATCAGGGCAGGAAAATCTACAACTTTTAGGACTATAGAATAATTTTTCCATTGCTGTAATGAGCAAGATGAAAAATTCCAACGCCTCCTATGTGAACTTTACATGCACAACTTCTTTTTGAAAGTGGACATAGACAGTAATCCTAGTCCCTTTATAAAAGATGTCTAGCTCCAAGCCTTCCTCTCATTTTCCAAGAACCAGATTAAGTGGGCCAAGGCCTATAATATCTTCCAAAAGAGAGAGCACAGCCTGGACTTGTGGGTCAGAGGAGAACCCACCAAACCCCTACAACTGATTATCCACCACAAGACTTTTATTCAAAGGCAAGGTGTAAGGACTCACCTGGGGCCCATCCATAAGGATATCATAGAAAATGGATAGGAGTATTTTGAAGACATTCGTGAAGAAACCTTGGACACAGCTAAACAAAGGTGGATGGCCTCCACAAAAAATGTAAAGAATAGGGAACCATTTGGCTACAAAAAACTTCAAGTCTGTTGCCTCCAGATTCATTTCATACAGTAATCTGGTCTTTAGCACGGGACTTTCATGGTTGGGATGTAGGTATAGAAGCCCTCTCCTCTGGTATCCTCCTGAGGATTATAATCATAATTATGAGTTACCATAGGGGCACGCAAGTGCCGCCTTCCCAATAATGAGACAAAAACAGGGTTTCAGAGCATACAAGGAAAGGGTCTACCCTACCTACTCCTTAACTCAGCTGCATCTCAACCATCTATCGGTTTGCATGAGGACATGCAATAAGGTAAGCAGGGGAGTATGTTGGGCCCGAATTGAGGTACGTTTCCACCCTATAATCACTTCAAATTATGTCACAATTTGGGAAATTCTGCCTAATCTAAACAATAAAGGATTAAAAGATTTATGAAAACAAGAATAATAGGGCTAATGACAAAAATAATGTTTTTTAACAGGAAATTGACATATTGTATCTTTGTATGCAGGAACGCAGAATACTTGAACCAACGGTAGGTGGAAATAAAACTGACAGACGCAAATGTATGGGATCTCAGTAACTCCCAAAAGCCGGCAGAAGGCAGACAAACAGATTTGAGCCCAAGAACTCAAACGACAACCATGCACAGTGGGCTATTGTTTGAAGAATACTTCCTCATTGTGTGAAATTACCTTTAAAAGGATCAGGGATGAACTAGATGGGGAGTTGGAGTTAATTGGGAATTTTCCCTCTATAATTAGCACGTCAAGACAGATCTGTCCCATTGTATTTCTGCATTATCCTTTGAGTTTTGATGTTTTGAACAATTACTTGTTGAGGTTCTCATCGTGTTAGAACTTCTAGTGGTTTGAGCCCAACCTCTGGGAGTCTCTGCACTAATGTTGTGCTGCGCATTAATTACAGAATCCATGTTTAGTCATCTAATGCGATTGTAACATACTCCTCTACTTAATAAAGCTATAGTTGTTTGTTCTTCAGAATAGTTTAGTATCTATATTTGCTGATTTATAATAATCGCATTTCGCATTTTCTGGCTTATGATAATACTTCGTCACAAATAGATTCTTTCAGTTCCTTTCAGTACTTCTGCAATCGATTTACAAGTCACAAGATAGTTATTACTCGATGATACTTATCTTTTTAGATTACATTACTCTGACGGTACAGTAAAGTGGTCAGTTGTTGATTACTATAATTAAGTTAGTTTACCAAGATAATTCCATTGAAAAATTACATGAGTGATTACTATATAATGCAATTAGGTTACTTCATTTAGATTGTTGCTCAATTCATTTAATATTTTTGTTCAATTCGTTTATGATTGTTGTTCAATTAGTTTACGATTGCTGTTAAATTCGTTTATGATTGATGCTCAATTCATTTATGATTGTTGTTCAATTCATTTAAGCTTGATGTTCAATTCACTTAGCCTGTTGTTCAATTCATTCATATTTCTCTAGGTCAATTCCCTTAGGTTGTTGTTCAATCATAGGGTTGATAGAATAACCAACGATAACCCACCAAATAATTCCCCATTAAGTTGAATGAATTTAGGAGGCTAGATAATCCTTTCTCAACAGAGAGTATGTATCAGTCGATCTCACTTGCATATATTGTGCCAACACAATTGAAATAAGAAGACTTACTCCGGATTCATAATTAAATGAATATTACTAGGGTTTCCTATAATGAGCCACCTCTATAACACCAACAGATATGACAAGGAACACTTAGAAAATATGAACAACATACCTTCCTCAATGCAATAACTTACAAGGGCTCCGACCAAGTGTGACACTAAAGATACACTTTGCGGTGATAGTGACAACACTTGTGTGACAATGCTAAAAAATTTCGAAATCAATGTGATACATGTTTACATGATAAGAATAAGTCATTATCATATATATTACCCATTGAGACAAACCAAAATCATCATACCTGACTATACATATTATTGTCGCTTCTTTTCTAGTTAGGGAACCCAATTAATTGTTGTTGTAGCGCAAAACATCACTCCAACAATCACTTAGAGGTTGCGAACTTCCTTCCACAAGACCCTCCTACCTTTTTTTCTCCTTTAGGTTCCCTGTTGTAGCTTGTTAAGTATTGCAGTCCTGAGAAACTCCACCTACAAGACTACAACCAGGTTTACATACAAATAATAGGGTTGTAGATTAATAAATAGATAATATTTCCCTCCAAAATCCATGCACAAGCTTCCATATCATCCTTTAATGTCTACGGGCTTATCCTTTTCTTACTCAGCCCTGTAATTTCAAAACCACCCAAAACAATCCCACACAAATTTGCCTTCTTCTTTTAAGAGCTCAACTGCCTTTTTGTTGAGAATTCTATGAATTGTTGCACATTTGTATGAATTAAAATGACTTCTATCACCTTATATTTATACAAATATAAAGCCTCCAGGAATTTATTGAAGAGTCATATCTTTTGGACAAGTTTAACTCAAACCTACATGACTTGATTGTCCAAAAACCCACCATTATCTTAAAAATTCATATCTCATTGTAGAAAACTCAGAATTCGACAACTCTTGTTGCAATGGATTCTCCTCAACACCCTATATCATCCCTATCCATTACATGTTCAAAATTATCCACGGTTTTGGCCCAATAATTGATGGATTAAAAACCCCAACCTTGGGTTTAAAACCCATTATGACCCATTGTAGTGCTCCAACCTCTAAACTCCAAACCCCAGGTCTTGGAGTACCTCCCAAGCTACTCAAAAATCAACACTCCCTCTTAGCGAGGGAGATACTTCCAAGACTAGGAATTAGCCCATCACCATCATCACTACTCGCAACACTCACCCACCTCCTAGATATCACAACAATAGTTATCATTGTAGCATGAACTATGCCTCTCTCGGAAGTGTCGTTGTCCCTAGAAGCATCCTATTTCTTATTCTTCACCTAGAATGTCTTCCATTCTCTCCATGATTCCTTCTTGGTAGTTGTATGAGCACCCTTGATCCCCACTACCCATGCGCTCTTCTCGAGATGCAAAGTCTCCCTCTGAACCTGAAAAATCCCTTTATAAATTGACTCTCACTCAGTATCTGGAACCTAAAATTTATTCTCTAGAACCTATACATGCTCTTCTAAAGCTTGCACCTACACCTACTTCTCTGGAACCTAGACCTGGTCTTCTTGCTTCTTCTTCCCATGTTCCATAGGCTTTCCCGTCAACCTGTATATATTCCATGCTTTCTAACTCCAAGCATAATACCGATGGAGTTAGAGAATTTGGGCCTGAGTTTTGTCTTTGCATCCTAGAATAAACCTCAAACCCCTTATTAGTGATCATTGAGACAAATGTCACACTATATTTGAGTTCCAGTAAAAAATAGTACATCATGGACCCGCATCATTATTCTTGACTCTATCTTGAATGGAACAAATCTCGATCCTCAAATATCTTTTTTATTCTTATTTCCCAACACCATGTGAAACTTTGAGTCCCATTCAGATAGAGTTTTGAAAACATCCTATGACCCGGTCATATGTTTTGACACACCATTGTTCATGTACCATCTCTCCTCATTGATAGTACCCAGTGAGAAATGAGAGATCATAGAAAATTCCTCCTCCTCCAACCTCCTGGTGAGACCATTTATCTCAGTAGAAGCAGCAACACTGGTGACCTGGTTCCCTTTATTCTTCTCTTCATCTCTAGTCTTCTTCTTCATCGTACATCTTAATAAAAAATGACCCATCTCGCCATAGTTGAAACACTTGATATTAATCTAGTCCTTCTTTTTCTTACCCTTCATTCACGTTGTAAGTGACATGTCATCATCTATCATTATCTTTGGATGAAGATCCTCATCTCACAACTCTTCCCAAATGAATTTGTCCCACAACCTACTTCAATATGGTAACTTGTCCCTGGAAATGATCCCCTTGATGAATGGCTTCCATTCTGGAGTAAACCCTTTCAAGTCAATCCTCATCATATTTGAATCTGAAATAGTCACACCGATGGTAGCAAGCTCATATTTTAACTAAGACAACCTCATTAGATACAAAGTCACTCCTTCACCCTGCAACATCTTTGTGGGCTTCAACTTGTCCTCCAATACCAATACCTGGTTCTTGTTCTTATTCTGGAATAACTTTTGAAGAGTCATTCACATTTCATGAGGGGATTTCTTCCCGTACAAGGGTGGTATTATGGAGTCATTCACACGATCTAGGATGATCAATATCACCTCCGTATCCAATTCTTTGTACACTTATAGCTCCTTAGGGTCATTCGGTTTCTTGATGGCTTTCTCAGCAAAAACCCAGATCTTGTTTACCTGTAAGAAAACTTGATCCTTTCCTTCCATGGACTATAGTTGGAAAACCCTTCCAACCTGTCCTCATACCAGAGACCAACCTGCAACTTTTACATTGTAGTGAGCCCTTCACCTACAATGTGACCAACTCCCTCTTAAGTTTTACTTCGATCTGCACTCTTTTAATTCACTATCTCTAAAAGTATCTTAGACACACAATGATGCCATGTTGAATTTCCACGACCTTTGTGTCCAGGATAGACTCTTAAAATCTCTGATGCTACCAAACCAATAATCTCAAAAAAGCTACTTATCATAGTAGAAAAATATAACGCAATAAACTAATCATGTGCACAATAAGAACAATAACAAAAATATATGTAATCCAACTTTGTTATATTCTCAACATATAATACAACAGTCTAGGGTTCCTGAAAATGGCCCTCAATTATCCAAAAGTACAACAATACAAGATACAATGACAATCTCACTGCTCTAATGCACAATTACCTCTATGTCTCATCTAGTCATGTTGATCCTTCGCTTTTTCTCTACTCTCTAGCAACCCCCTAGTCCGTCAAGGAACAACACATAGAGTCTCCAAGAGAGTTGCCACATATCATTGTTGCAAGTCACTTAAACTAAAATGAGCACAGGCTCATCCAATATGCTCTTCTAGGTTGGCCAACACCTGAGCTTCAATCTACCAATATTGTAGTTTCTTTCATCCATCAAAGAACTACACATTAGGCTTAAAAACTTCACCCAAAATTCAACATTCAAACTCCCTTTATGACTTATTTTAAAGGGCTACTTTGGAAACCAACACGTTTCCCTCCAACAATCCAATAATGCCTAATACCTATGTCAATAATCAACTGTAGAATTTCTCCTAGTTAGGGCCTCTAACAACCCAAGTCATCCCTAACGCATGGCTTCCACAGGCTGCAACTTCTCCACACTTGGACACCACTGTTGTGGAGGTAAATCCCCTCTGCGGACAGAGGTGATCCCACTAGCCCTAGATTGGGTCTAGCAACAATCGAATCATGCAATGACTTTGGTTCCTAGTTACAAGAAAGACAAAGATCGCGATAAGTAGCCTACCTCAAATCCCACGTTGTTGTTGTCGAGCAAGAAGCAGTGCTCCTCATCCCTAGCTTGACAGATCACAATCCTTCCGTTCGCCACATCCGGACACCTGTACACTTGCAGAGGAATGAAGACATACAATGTAATACTTAAAGCATGTAACTATATATCAGTCAAAGAAGATATAATTCGTTGCATTACATAAAAGAATAGACACACAAATGGAACCAAAATCAGAGTCGCTTATATTATAGATGACAAAAAGGGAGATTAAAACAAAATGCTCTGATGCTATTATCTTCCTTTGGCAGGGCTTGCAGCAGAGTGCGTCTCAACAAAGCCTATCAAGAATCTGGAGAAAGCTCTCTCTCTCTCTTATAGGGTTCTCCTCAGCTCTGCTCTCAATAGTTGCCCAGCTATAGTTTTCTTCCAACAAGTTTAGCTAGCTAGAAAATGGAGAGGGCAGGCTTTTATAGAGGGAGAAAGTGAGGTTGGGATCCCTATAATCATGGGATAGATTCCTATCTCTTAGGAAGGTTCCATGAGAGGTGGAAAACCACTTCCTAATCAGGGAGATCCGGAGGAAAACAACCCAACTTGTTTCTGATGATTCACTCTAAAGTTGTTAGAATCAAACTTTTTCCATTTATTTTTAAAAAAAATTCCTTAATAGGCTTGGCATGGGCATAACATAGGGACAGAGCACCAGCTGGCGCGCCCACTAGTGTGCATTTTCCCCATTGGCGCAATGGATGAACTGGCTACCTGTGCTAATGCTAAAACATGGATTTTTAGGGTTTTCCAGAGGAAATGCTCTTTAGGAGAATTCTTGTCCTTATGCAGAAGGATGTCATCAAGGTTTTTTCAGGACATTTTACTGTTCACAGGTCATGAGAATAGTCCTCCAATGTACGGGACGAGTGATTGTAGGGATGGTGACAAAATTCTCTATAACACCACCCAAATAGAAGACAAATGAATCTTCACTCAAAAAAATCATCATACCTAACTGTACATAATGTTGTAGCTTCTATTCTGGTTAGAGAACCCAATCAGTTGTCATTGTAGCACACAGAAACACTCCAACAGTCATTTAGAGGTTTTGGTATTCCTTCCACAATAACATATTACCTTCCTTACTCCTTCAGGCTCCCTACTGCATCTTGTTAAGGATAACAGTCCTCACAAACTGCATCCAAGTCTGCATACAAATATTAGGGTTGCATCTTAATAAAACAGAGAAGACTTCCCTCCAAAATCCAGGCACAAGTTGTCTGATCATTCGTTAAGGCCTGCGACCTTCTTCTCTTACTCGGCCCTATAATAGAGTCAAAACCATCCAATATAGTCCTCCAGAAATTCACCTTCTTCTTCTAAGAGATTGGTTTCCTTTTTGTTGAGAAGTCTATGAATTGGTTCACATTTGGATGAGTTAAAATGACTTCCATCACCTTATGAGTTGATACACTCTACCAGGTTGGAGGAAGTCCATTGGGGGCTATGACATGTGATACAACTCTTCAAACAAAGTTATGGAACTGGTGGTTTTCACACCTTCATTACAAAGCCCTTCTTGAAGCAAGGAAGGTGGTGACAGGGATGCTCAAATTGAGAGATGATCATGAAGGTATATTTCAGGGTTGTGCCGAAGGGAATCATACAAGGGGACCATTCCCCTCAAGTGTCGCAAAGACAACTGATATCTTGCAGTTGATACATTCTGACTTATCTAGTATGCTGTCTGTGACATCCTTGGGAGGATGTTCCTATTACATGAATTTTACAGATGAATTCTCCTGCAAGACCTGGATATATTTTTTTTGAAGAAGGACAAAGCATTCAAATTTTTTTTTACTTTAAAGGCCTTGGTGTAAAATAAAACCGAGAAGAAAATAAAAATTTTGAGGACCGACAATGGGACCAAGTATGAGTCAAATGGGTTTAATGAGTTTTGTAGAGAAGTTGGCATTAAGAGGGAGACCAAAACTGCATACACTCCTGAGCAAAATGGTGTTGCTGAAAGAAAGAATAGGAACATTGTGAAAGTTGTTTGTGCCATGCTATGTGACCAAGGTCTTCCAAATTTTCTACGAGGAGAATCTGTGATCACTGCTGTGTATGCTCAAAATAGGTGCCCACACTTCGCTATAGAATAAAAAACTCCCGAAGAAGTATTCTCTGGTAAGAAACCTAATGTTTCTCATTTTAGACTTTTTGGTTGTCCTGTTTACTTTCATGTTCCGAAAGAAAAGAGAAGAAAGCTAGATGCTTCTGGAAAGAAGGGAATGTTTGTGGGCTACTGTGAAACTTAGAAGGCATATAGAATTTAGGTGTCTGGTCAAAGAGAAGTGGATATATGCCATTATGTCACCTTCGATGAAGATGATGCCCTCAAGAAAGTAAGAAGTCATCCTAGCTCCAATGAATACAAAGAAGATGAAGAAGCAGGGAAGTTGGAAGGGTTGAAGCATGACCTAATGCCTGATGTTGAAGGACCTGTGGATCCCATTGATCCACCTCCTTCAAATAAGATAAGACCCTCATGTCTTAGGGATACTCTCAAATATGCGGAGAGACATATTTCCCCAAGGGGGACATTCCGTGAAAGAAAGAAGTCGAAGAGAGACCAAGGGTATCTAGCAACCATGAGTAGGATAGTATAATTTGAGTCTGGAACATTTGATGAATCCGTAAAGCAACAATTTTGGAAGGATTCTATGCACGAGGAGTATGATTCCATTATGAAAAATGATGTCTTGGAAGTATTCCTGAGACCGGAGGACAAATTTGTTGTCCCCTTGAAATGGCTCTATAATATCAAGCATGGATCTGATGGAAGTGTTGAAAAGTACAAGGCAAGATTTGTTGTCAGAGGCTTCTCTCAAAAGGAAGGCATATATTATTATGATATATTTGCATATGTGTCTCGCTATACCACCATACCATATATAATTTACCTTTCTTCTACGCAAGGATGGAGTCTACATCAAATGGATGTGAAGACTACTTTTTGCATGGATCTATAAAGGAAGAAGTGTATGTGGAGCAACCTCCAGGGTTCGAAGTCTGAGATAGAGACATCCATGTATGTAGGTTGAATAAATCCTGCTATGGCTTGAAGAAAGCTCCCAGGGCTTGGTACGAGAGGATAGATAGCTACTTGATGAAGCTGGGCTTCACTCTAAGTAATGCTGATTTGAACCTTTATTTTAAGGTTGATAGAGAAAGGCCTCTTATTTTGGTTCTCTATGTGGATGATCTCTTCCTGAAAAGTGTTGATCCTCTCATTCATCAGTGTAAGATGGAGCTAGCTTCCGAGTTTGAGATGAAAGACCTAAGACTAATCCACTACTTCCTAGGCTTGGAGGTTTGGTAGAGGTCAAGCGGTATTTTCCTTTCTCAAGGAAAATATGTCTTAAAGTTGCTGGAGAGATTTTGTATGGTGGACTGTATGTCTGTGGTGACATCGATGGAATTAAACTTTAAGAAGTTGACTGGAAACTCCTTTGTGCTTGCGATAGAAAATCCCACCGAGTATCGACAACTCATGGGGGAGCTGATGTTCTTAGTGAACTCCCATCTGGATGTATGTTTTGCAGTAAAAATTTTGAGTCAACATATGGTTGAACCTCATCACATTCACTCTATTGGTGCCAAGGATCTGTTGAGATAATTTTGGGGCACAATAAACCATGGGCTGAGATACACTGTCAGGAGTTTGAGACTCCATGGATATTGTTATCACTCATAATTTTATGATTCATTACTTGAAATGGTCATACAATTCACTCCTTCAAAAGGGTAAGGTCTCCTTAAATATTTTTCAAGTCGGCATAGGAAATTTCATTTTTTCATATTTAACCTATCCTAAGTTTCAAGACCACCCTCATTTCATCTCAAAACCACCTCCATATAGGTCACATCATGTTCCATCAGTCGTCATTTGCTGAAATATTTCATTTCCCAAGCTTACAACTCCGAAAAGGTCATTTTAGCCAAGAATCCATACTTTCGTAGCAAATTCAGTGTAAAATAATTAGAAAATGCTACGAAATTACTAAAAGTTTCGTAGCGAATATGAAGCATTTCTCTGTTTTCTAACTTTGAGCAGTCAACTTTACGGATGTTTCTGGGCAAATAGAAAAGTATTTTAAGAAAATGAGAGACATTATTTTCAAGAACATATCAAATAAAAATAACCCCTTTCATGTTTCTCAAAGGTGCTACAAATTGGGAGATATAGTGATGTCTTTCAGCCCTATTTTCAGAATGCAAATTTTTCTTGTTTTATACATGTTTTTAGAATGCGGATTCTGGATAGCTGGAGATGTGTTTAAAAAAAAAAGAGATTTTTTATTCAAGACATACTGACCTACAAAATCCTGCTTCAATTTTGCAATATCTATCAAGGATAGGGAGAAAAGAGCTCATCTCTGAACCCTATGTTTTCAGAAAAGAACAAAGTCATGTTAGTGATGAAAAAACTTTCTAAAGGTGAAAAGGATGTTTTTTGAGGAAAAAGCACCTCAAGAGTCATAGTGTAAGCTGGTTTATGGTTTTGAAGACTAATGGCATGTTAGAAACTGATTTTTTGCACTTAGAAGGCAGATTTTTCAAGCTACAAAAAATTCTAGATTTTTGACTATTTTCAGCAGTTTCGTAGCATGCCTGTTCTTGAAGAACAACAAAACGCTACAAAACTACTGTAGCTTTTATTTTTCTTTTTGAACCAGTTTTGGGAGCTTTCAAGAGGTGAAATTTGTATGGGATATGTATCAAGGCAGAATGAACACCATTAAGAAAGAAATAATAAAAAATGATGATGGAAAAAGACTTTTTTTGTAGCGCTACGAAAGTACACTACGAAACTGTCTTACTTTTGTAGCGTACTGTGTTGGAGTTTTCTAAGCAGGTTTTTGGGAATATTTCGACATCTGGATATTATCCAAGTGTTGAAGGACCATGACAGGAGTTATTCAACACTTAAAGACCAATAAATGAAGACAAAATACCAGCCAAAGCATCCGTTTAAAATGAAGACCAGTTTGCCTAAAAAACAGGGTTTTGTTTCTAGTTTTAGAGGAGATCAATTAAGAGGTCATGTAGTGATGAGTCCCATCACCCCTATTCGAACATGTGAAAGAATATTTGCCAAATATGTAATTCTTGTTAGATATAAGGTTGTTAAATGTAATAATGAACAGTTTGAGTCCTATTAGGAAAAGGACTGTCAATTAGGATAACTGTCAATTTATCATTAAATAGATGTTTTATGGTTATGCAAGGTGTCATTCGGCAAAAATTAGATGAATCTAGCTAGGAGGAAAGTCATCTGATGATGTAACAAGTCTATTAAAGGGTAGAGAGTCGAATTTTTCAAGGGTTGGAGACTTTCTGGAAAAACTGCAGCTTTATGTAATTAACTTTTTTCAGTAATACAGAGACTTGTTTCTTGACCAACCTGAGATTCTGATTGAGTTTTTAGTGTGTATCTGATCTATGTTTTCTATGTGTACCATTTTCAGTGGTTTTCATCTTTAATACTCAGAATTCATTCATGTAATTTTCTGACTTCCTTTATAGATGAACTGACTGTGTTATTTCCTATTTCATGTGTCCTTTCCTTTGCTAAAAACTCTTACTTGCCTCAGCTTCCATGTCAAGTGAACTATCTACTGATTTATTTCTTTTTTGACTCCATAAGCCCAATGTTTGCATATTGATATTCTTTTCAACCTACACTTATCACAAACAAATCATTTTCCAAGTATATTTAGGCATCTAATTTATCATTATCAAATATCATTAACCCTTTTTGAGAGAGCCCTCTCAGACTGAAGAGGCTAAGCTTCAGCCACAAGTTGGTTTGAAACAATTACATAAAGTTTGTCTGGTTAGCAGCCAATCAGATGCAATTTTGAGATAAAATTCTGGCTCCATTTTTGGGGAACGAAGGTGTAAATTTTCCCTGGGAAGAATGACAAAGTTTCAGTTCTAAGTTCTGGGAGTAGCAGACACTTAGGCACACATTGGCTGTATTTCTACTCTGGCGACTCCACACATCAAATAATCATTTGGAAGGTGACTCCACTGCTTGAATATCAGTAGCTTGATGAAGTTTCAAGATGAGTTCTATTGCAAGAATAAATGCCAGGTATGCCCCCATGAATCGGTCTCACATCCCTGGTTTTCCAAATCCTATGCCAAAGGTAGAATGGTTAACTGATCTTCCTATATTTAAAGATAAAAATAAAGACAATGTTGCTCTTCATTAGGTTAGATTCCATATTCATGTTCACAGACTTAAGGTCCAGTTCCCTGAGGATTGTCTCATGAAGATGTTTATGACCACGTTATAAGGAAAATCATGGTCTTGGTACAAAAGCCTTCCAAATGGTTCATTATATTCTCTTGCTGATTTCCATGTTGCATTTTATGAGATGTATGAAGAGTGTCATCCCTCCTTATTGTTGGTCAAAGACTGCTGTAAAAATTTTCTAAGTTTTATTGAAAATTTGGATAATTGTTATGAAGATGATGAATTCATAGATGAGGAAATTTTAGAGGCCCTTCATGACAATCCATTTCATCACCAAGAAGAAAGGATAGCCTCTCTCTTGGATGAAAATGAAACCCAGCAGGAGTTTATTTATGAAAATCATGTTACATCCTCTGTGTTTGATGAAAAGTTGCAGCAGACTTGTCAGTCTTTTGATCATTAGGAATATGAGAATATTTCAAACAACAGGAGGAAATACTAGAAGATAATTTCTATAATCCTCAGGTAAAGGAAGAAATTTATTCTTTATGTAATTCCTTTCATCAGCCTACATCAAATAATGATCAAACTAATGAGGAAGTGGATGAAATTTTTTTTTTATCCTTGTCTTCTAATCTGAAATCATTTGAGTGCAAGTTAGAAGATAAGATTCAATTTGGGGATGAAGTTGTTAAGAAAATTGAAAAATACATTGAAGTTTTAGAAGATCAAATTCAATCTTATAGTCTTCATGTTCAGGATCAGTCTTTTCAAAAGTTTTTAATGCCAGAACACAAAGAGAGGGTATTGCTACCTTTCTATTTTGAGATTGAGGAAGAATACCCTATTTTTGAAAATCAGTTTGATAGCACACAACTAAAATCTTGTGTTTCTGAGCAAAGCATATACGAGTTGTCCAAAGCTGTAGAATGTCTTGAGAATCATCGAACAGATTATGTCTTCTATGATCCTATAGCTGACTACATGGAAGAGTTCTACAGTCCAAATTTCCAGTTATATTTTCATTATGAAGATCAGATCCATTTTATGTTGCCTTGGTCATTTCACTATCATGCTTAATTTTGGTTCAAGTGTAGCCAAGAGGTTCAAATGTCAGATCAGATCAATGACTGGCTTCATTGGAAGTTTCATGTTGCTTGAGTTAAAAATGGATATTGCAATTGTTAGGGTAGGTAGGAGTGTGTGAATAAGCTCAAAGTTGACTGAGCATCTTTTCAGTAGGTAAAAAGTTGGTTTTTCAACAGTAATCATCAAGCTTGAGCCCGAGGAGAAGGCCATAAGATCTTCGATAATTTTTCATAAATTTCAGATTTTTTATTTCCAAGAAGATGGATGGCACTGGAACTACAGGTTCTTTGGTG
The DNA here is from genome assembly GCA_034641835.2 of Pinus albicaulis. Taxonomy (NCBI): domain Eukaryota; kingdom Viridiplantae; phylum Streptophyta; class Pinopsida; order Pinales; family Pinaceae; genus Pinus; species Pinus albicaulis. Next base: position 864,794,914 of record CM076579.1, read on the forward strand.
TACCACAGGGGCACACCATCCCAAGTGGAGCCATTGCTATCACTCATAATTTTGTGATTCATTACTTGACATGGTTATATAGTTCACTCCTTCAAAAGGGTAAGGTCTCCCTAAATATTTTTCAATTTGGCATAGCGAATTTCATTTTTTCATATTTAACCTATTCTAAGTTTCAATACCACCCTCATTTCATCTCAAAACCACCTCCATATAGGTCACATTATGTTCCATCTATCATCATTTGCTGACATATTTCATTTCCCAAGCTTAAAACTCCAAAAAGGTCATTTTAGCCAAGAATCCCTACTTTCATAGCGAATTCAGTGTAAAATAGGCAGAAAACGCTATGAAACTATTGAAAATTTCATAGCGAATATGAAGCATTTCTCTTTTTTCTGACTTTACGCAATCAACTTCAAGGGCGATTTCTAGGAAAAAAAAAAACTTATTTTAATAAACTGAGAGAGGTTATTTTCTAAAATATACCAAATAACAATAACCTCTTTCACTTTTCTCAAATGTGCTACAAATTGGGAGATATAGGGATGTATTTCAGCCCTATGTTCAAAATGCACAATTTTCCTGTTTTATACATGATTTTAGAATGTGGATTCTGGACAGCTGGAGATGTGTTTAAAAAACAAAAGAGAGGTTTGTATTCAAGTCATACTATCCTACAAAAACCTCCTTCATTTTTGAAATATATATTAAGGATAGGGAGAAAAAAGCTCATCTTTGAACCCTATGTTTTCATAAAAAAACAAAGTCATTTTAGTGATGAAAAAACTTGCTAAAGGTGAAAAGGAAGTTTTTTGAGGAAAAAAAACCTCAAGAATCATAGTGTAAGTTGGTTTATGGTTTTGAATGCTAATGGCATGTTAGAAACTGAGTTTTTTCACTTAGAAGGTAGATTTCTAAAGGTACACAAAATTCTGGATTTTTGACTGTTTTCAGCAGTTTCGTAGCGTGCCTGGGCTTGAAGAACAACAAAACTCTACGAAACTACTGTAGCTTTATTTTTTCTTTTTGAACTAGTTTTGGGAGCTTTCAAGAGGTAAAATTTGTATGGGAGATGTATCAAGGAATAATGAACACCATGAAGAAATAAATAATAAAAAAGGATGATGGTAAAAGACATTTTCGCAGCGCTACGAAAGTACGCTACGAAACTGTCTGACTTTCGTAGTGTACTGTGTTGGAGTTTTTTAAGCAAGTTTTTGGGCACATTTGGACAGCTGGATATTATCCAAGTGTTGAAGTACCATGATAGCAGTTATTCAACACTTAAATACCATGAAATGAAGACAAACTATAGCCAAATCATTCGTTGAATATTAAGAACAGTTTGCCTAGAAAACAAGGTTTTGTTTCCAATTTTAGAGGTCATGTAGTGATGAGTCCCATCACCCCTATTAGAACATGTGAAAGCATATTTTTCAAAGATGTAATTGTTGTTAGAGATAAGGTTGTTAAATTTAATAATGAACAACTTGAGTCCTATTAGGAAAGGGACTGTCTATTAGGATAGCTATCAATTTATCATTAAGTATATGTTTTATGGTTATGCAAGGTGTCATTAGGAAAAAATTTGATGAATCTAGCCAGGAGGTAGGTCATCTGATGATGTAACAAGCCTATTAAAGGGCGGAGAGTTGAATTTGTCAAGGGTTGGAAACTTTTTGGCAAAACTGCAGCTTTATGTAATTAACTATTTTCAGTAATATAGAGACTTGTTTCTTGACCAACCTAAGATTCTGATTGAGTTTTTAGTGTGTATCTGATCTATATTTTCTGTGTACCATTTGCAGTGGTTTTAATATTTAATATTTAGAATTAATTCACGTAATGCTCTGACTTCCTTTATATATTAATTGACTGCGTTATTTCCTATTTCATTTGTGTTTTCCTTTGCTAAAAACTCTTACCTGCCTCAGCTTCCATGTCAAGTGAACTATATACTAAATTATTGCTTTTTTTACTCTATAAGCCCAATTTTTGCATACTAATGTTCTTTTCAACCTACACTTATCACAAAAAATTCATTTTCCAAGTGTAGTTAGCCATCTAGTTTATCATTATCAAATATCATTAACCCTTTTTGAGAGAGCCCTCTCAGACTGAAGAGGCTAAGCTTCAGTCACAATTTGGTTTGAAATAGTTACATTAAGTTTTTCTAGTTAGAAGCCAATCAGATGAAATTTTGAGATAATAGATATATTGATGCCGATTGGGCTAGCGGTGTGGTGGATCGCAAGAGCACATCTAGATGTTGCTTCACCTTGGGTTTTGCTACGATATCTTGGATGAGCAGGAAGTAGAAGTCAGTGGCTTTGCACACCGCTGAGGCCGAATAAATTGTAGCGAGTATGGTATTTTGTGAAGTTTTTTGGTTGCGAAATCTCTTCAGTGAGCTATTCACCATTATCCTTTGGGATAACCAGAGTGGGATTCATCTTTCTGAGAATCCTGTGTTCCATGATCGATCCAAGCATATTGATATCAGGTACCACTTTATCCGGGATATGGTACATCTAGGTGCTGTATGTCTCCATAATATAGGACTTGATGAGCAAGTCACAGATATTCTCACAAAGCCCTTGGGGAAACTCAAGTTCCTAACCTTCAGTGAGAAGCTTTGAATCGTGGAAATACCCTATTCTGAGGGCCTTTCTTGTGTTGGAATGTGAGCTCTAGGAGCTGGAGGGGGATTGGGGATATCTTCTTGGAGATATAAGCACATATGGGGATAGGCTTGCCAAACCTTGTTGTGCTTCTGCCCCACTGTCATGATATTGAGTTGGTTCACCTCTCTCTAATCTGTGCCCTACATGCATCCTACCCTTGGAGTTTCAAACTCATGGGAAGTACCTCTGATTTGTCCAATGAGGTGGGAAATGTGAATAGAGACCATAGCAATACCAACGGACGCATTAGAGATTGTTGTACTCTCTATGTCTAGAATGGCACGTGTCCAACACCTTGATCTGAAATCAAGTATGATGAGGTTTTATCCTCTACACTAACTTCGGATCAGTAAACTAACTTCGGGTTAGTATGAGACTCTTTGAGTCCGAGAGAGGTTTTTACCTCTAAGATGACTTCGGGTTAGCTATGTGTGATGTATTTTTGACTCACATTTTATTTGTAAATAAAGAGCCACCAAAGAATGTTACAGCGAAATGATGCACGATGTGTGTTTTGGTACATGATGGATGGCACTTGTGGACGGATGGAGTTCCCCCTAGTTGAGAGGGAGTGTTAATTTTGGGAAACTAGGTCCAAACTCCATGTTGCACTACTCATATGACGATGATTGTATTTTTGTTGGATTCCTCTTTTAGAGAGGTGCAAGATTGATATAAATATCATCTTGATCGAATGAGAAGAACATTGATTTTGAATTTATTTTCCACATGTGCAAGGTCAGGCAGATTTATCCCACATGCCTAAGAGATGTGTCACACACCCTCATTGATGAATATAAATTAGAGAGACTTGGAGGTCATTTTATCATCATCTCATCACACATTCTCTCTTTGCGATCTAATTGGTTTGATAGCCTTTGGAGGCCTTTTTCTTCTCACACGTGTGGAGTGAAGTTGTTGTTTTTATGCACTAAGATGTTTAGGGATTTTTGTTTTTTATGCCAAAGTTGACCATGGTCAACCCTTGGTCGTTTAACCTCAATATTCTGTAGAAATTCAGATTTTAGGAGGACATATATCTGGGCACTAAAATCAAGGAATTCCAAGTTGTTTGACTAAAGCCCTAGTTTTTTGCGTTGACTTTTCTAAAGCTGCCTGCATTCAATTTTCTGTGTTGTCCCTGGTTTGAATTGCATTGGCCTTTGATGATTTGTCTTTGAGGGTTGTGGGTGTGATGCATGAAAGAGTTGGCTGACCCAGAAAGACTTTGTTGGTTGAAGCATCCAATTGACTATTGTAACACAACAATATCTCATATCTTTGGTGGACATAAGGAATTGTAAATCTTATCTATATTTGGCTTGTCTTTTATTGATCTATTATTATGTTCTATCAGCATTTTACTTTCAATTTTATGTGATTGATATTTTGTATTGGGCCTAAGAAAGATTGAAGTAAAACTACATCAAGCATAGAACACCATTGTTATCTAAATTTAATAACTTGAATATGCCCACTACATAGTTCTGGAAGGACAAAGGAAAAGGAATTACGAAGTTGATGGACTCAAGGACTCAATCAGGAGGCTTGAGCCTTGATACTATGCAATGTGAAGTTGAAGGAGGCCTGGACAGAGGGATTACACAGTTGAAGGACTCAAGGGCTTAGGCTAGAGGCTTAAGTGTTGAGTTTTTCTACTGCACAGTCCTGGGAGGCAATGATACCAAGTGATTTCACAATTTCACAGTTCAGGAGAACAAGGCTAATTATTTAAGACTAATACTATGCAATGCGTATTTTAGGTGGAGCTGGTGAGATAGATTGTGCAGTCCTGAATCTTAGGGGTTGGGCATGAGCAATGTTACTACGTAGTGCACAGTTCTGGAAGGCAGAAACTATGCATTGCATAGTTCCAAGGGACAAGGGTGTTGCTTGAGGGTTGATAGTACACAATGTGTAGTTCAAGCTAGGAAGAATGAGGCTCAATGGCCCAGTCAAGGAGTCTTCCTAGTTCGACTAAGTGTTGGATCAGTGAATTGAAGATGATTAAAAGAGAGACTCTGAGCATGATCACACATTTATATCACTTTATGATACAGCAAGGAACACTTAGAAGATATGAAAAACATACCTTCCTCAATGCAATAACTTTGTGACGGCTCCGACCAAGTGTGACACTAAAGATACACTTTGCGGCGATAGTGACAACACTTGTGCGACAGTGCTAAAAAATTTGGGAATCAGTGCGATACATGTTTACATGATAAGAATAAGTCATTATCATAGATATTACCCCTTGATACAAACCAAAATAATCATACCTGACTATACATATTATTGTCACTTATTTTCTAGTTAGGGCACCCAATTAATTATTGTTGTAGCCCACAAAACCACTCCAACAGTCACTTAGAGGATGCAAACTTCCTTCCACAAGACCCTCCTACCTTCGTTGCTCCTTTAGGTTCCCTGTTGCATCTTATTGAGGATTTCAGTTCTTAGCAACTCCACCTACAGAACTACAACCAGGGGTACATACAAATATTAGGGTTGCAACTTAATAAATAGATAATATTTCCCTCCAAAATCCATGCACAAGCTTCCATATCATCCGTTAATTTCTACAGGCTTATCCTTTTCTTACTCAGCCCTGTAATGGATTCAAAACCACCCAAAACAGTCCTCCACAAAATTTCCTTTTTCTTTTAAGAGCTCAGTTGCCTTTTTGGGAGAATTCTATGAATTGTTGCACATTTGGATGAGTTAAAATTACTTCTATCACCTTATATCTATATAAATATAAAGCCTCTAGGAATTTATTGAAGAGACATATCTTTTGGACAAGTTTACCTCAAGCCTACATGATTTGACTATCCAAAAACCCACCATTATCTTAAAAAATTCATATCTCATCGTAGAAAACTCATAATTCAACGACTCTTGTTGCAATGGATTCTCCTCAACACCCTATATCATCTATATCCATTAGATGTTCAAAATTATCCACAGTTTTGGCCCAAACATCGATCGGTGCAAAACCCCAACCTTGGGTTTCAAACCCACAATGACCCACTATGGTGCTCCAACCTCTAAACCCAAAACCCTAGGTCTTGGAGTACCTCCTAAGCTACTCAAAAATCAATACTCCCTCTTAGCGAGGGAGGTACTTCCAAGACTAGGAATTATCTCATCATCATCATCACTACTCGCAACACTCACCCACCTCCTAGAGCTCACAACAACACTTATCCCATGAACTACGCCTCTCTCAGAAGTGTCATTGTCACTAGAAGCATCCTACTTATTATTCTTCACCTAGAACGTCTTCCATTCTCTCCATGATTCCTTCTTGGTAGTTGTATAAGCACCCTTGCTCCCCACTAACCATGTGCTCTTCTCAAGATGTAAAGTCTCGCTTTGAACCTGAAAACTCCCTTTACAAATCAACTCTCCTTCATGCTCTGGAACCCAAAATTTATTCTCTTGAACCTATACATGCTCCTTTGAAGCCTGCACCTACACCTGCTTCTCTGGAACCTACACCTGGTCTTCTTGCTTCTTCTTCCCATGATCCATAGGCTTGTCCATCAACCTATATATAGACCATGCTCTCTAACTCCAAGCACAATACCTATGGAGTTAGAGCCTTTGGGCCTGAGTTTTGTCTTTGCATCCTACAATAAGACATCAAAACCCTTATTATCGATCATTGAGACAAATGTCACACTTGATCTGAGTTCTAGTACAAACAATACATCATGGACCCTTATCATTCATCATGACTCCATCTTGAATGGAACAAATCTCGATTCTCAAATATATTTTTGATTCTTATCACCCAACACCATGTGAAACTTTGAGTCCCATTCAGATATAGTCTTGAAAACATCCTATGACCTGGTCATATATTTCGACACACCATGTTCATGTCCCATCTCTCCTCGTTGATAATACCTAGTGAGAAATGAGAGATCATATCAAAGTCCTCCTCCTCCAACCTCGTGGTGAGAGAATTTATCTCAGTAGAAGTGGCAACACTTGTGACTTTCTTCCCTTTCTTCTTCTCATCATCTCTCATCTTCTTCTGCATCGGACATCTTGACAAAAAATGACCCATCTTGCCATAGTTTAAACACTTGATCTTACTATAGTCCTTCTTTTTCTTACCCTTCATTCATGTTGTAAGTTTCATGTCATAATCTGTCGTTATCTTTGGATGAAGATCCTCGTATCACAACTCTTCCCAAATGAATTCGTCCCACAAACTACTTCAATATGGAAACTTGTCCCTGGAAATGATCCCCTTGATGAATGACTTACATTCTGGAGTAAACCCTTTCAAGGAAATCATCATCATATTTGAATCTGAAATAGTCACACTAATGGCAGCAAGCTCATATTTTACCTAAGACAACTTCATTAGATATGAAGTAACTCCTTCACCCTGCAACATCTTGGTGGACTTCAACTTGTCCTCCAATACCAATGCCGAGTTCTCATTCTTATTCTGGAATAATTTTTGAATATTCATTCACATTTCATGAGGGGAGTTCTTCCCATACAAGTGTGGTATTATGGAGTCCTTCACACCATCTAGGATGATCAATCTCACTTTCGTATCCAATTCTTCATACACTTATAGCTCCTTAGGGTAATTTAGTTTCTTGATGGCTTTCTCAGCAAAATTCTAGATATTGTTGGCATATAAGACCAACTTGATCCTTTCCTTCCATGGAATATAGTTGGACAACCCTTCCAATCTTACCTCATACCGGAGACCAACCTGCAACTTTGACATTGTAGTGATCCCTTCACCTACAATGTGACCAAATCCCTCTTAAGTTGTACTTCGCTCTGCACTCTTTTTATTCACTATCTTTAATAGTAGCTCAGACACGCTATGATACTATGTTGAATTTCCCTAACCCTCAGGTCTAAAATAGAATCTTAAAATCTCTGACACTACCAAACCAATAATCTCAACAAAGCTACTTAGCATAGTGGAAAAATATAACGCAATAAACCAATCATGTGCACAATAACAACAATATATGTAACCCAACTTTGTTATGTTCTCAACATATAATACAATGGTCTAGGGTTCCTTTATACGGGACAATGGCCCTCAATTATCCACAAGTACAACAATACAAGATACAATGAAAATCTCACTGCTCTAATGCACAATCACCTCTATGTCTCATCTCGTCCTATTGATCGTTCACTTTTTCTCTACTCTCTAGCAACCCCTTAGTCTGTCAAGGAACAACACACAGAGTCTCCAAGAGGGTTGCGACATATATTGTTGCAAGTCACTTACGCTACAATGAGCACAAGCTCATCCATTATGCTCTTCTAGGCTGGCCAACACCTGAGCTCCAATATACCAATCTTGTAGTTTCTTTCATCCATCAAAGAACTACACATTAGGCTTAAAAAATTCACCCAAACTTAAACGTTCAAACTCCCTTTATGAATTATTTTAAAGGGCTACTTTGGACACCAACACATTTCTCTCCAACAATCCAATGATGCCTAATACCTATGTCAATAATTGACTGTAGAATTTTCTCAAAGTTAGGGCTTCTAACCACCCAAGTCATCCCTAACACATGGCTTCCATGGGCTGAAAATTCTCCACACTTGGACACCACCCAACTAGCAAAAAAATGAATCTTCGCTCAACAAAATCATCATACCTGATTGTACATATTGTTGTAGCTTCTATTATGGTTAGGGAACCCAATCAGTTGTCATTGTAGCACACAGACACACTCCAATAGTCATTTAGAGGTTTTGGTATGCCTTCCACAATACCATCTTACCTTCCCTACTCCTTTAGTCTCCCTGTTGCAACTTTTTAAGGATAGCAATCCTCACAAATTACAGCCAAGTATACATACAAAGATTAGGGTTGCAACTTAATAAAACAGAGAAGACTTCCCTCCAAAATCCAGAGACAAGTTTCTAGATTATTTGTTAAGGCCTGCGACCTTCTCCTGCTCTTACTTGGCCCTATAATAGATTTAAAACCATCCAAAACAATCCTCCACAAATTCACTGTCTTCTTCTAAGATATCGGTTGCTTTTTTGTTGAGAATTATTTGAATTGTTGCACATTTGGATGAGTTAAAATGATCTCCATCACCTTATGAGTTGATACACTCTACCATGTTGGAGGAATTCCATTGGGGGCTATGACATGTGATACAACTCTTCAAACAGAGTTATGGCACTGGAGGTTTGCACAATTCATTTCAAAGCCCTTCCCGAAGCAAGGAAGGTGGTGATAGGGATGCTTGAATTGAGAGATGATCATGAAAGTATATGTCAGGGTTGTGCCAAAGGGAAGCATACAAGGGTACTATTCCCCTCAAGTTTCAAAAATACAACTGATATCTTGTATTTGACACATTCTGACTTATCTGGTATGTTTCCTGTGAAATCCTTGAGAGGATGTTACTATTACATGAATTTTATAGATGAATTCTCCCATAAGACCTGGATATATTTTTTGAAGAATAAGGACGAATCATTCAAATGGTTCTGTACCTTCAAGGCCTTGGTGTAAAATCACACCGAGAAGAAAATAAAAGGTTTGAGGATCGATAATGGGACCAAGTATGAGTCAAATGGTTTTAATGAATTTTGTAGAGAAGCTAGCATTAAAAGGGAGACCACAACTGCGTACACTCCTGAGAAAAATGGTGTTGATGAAAGAAAGAATAGGACCATTGTGAAAGTTGCCCGCGCCATGCTATGTGACCAAGGTCTTCTGAAGTTTTTATGGGGAGAAGATGTGAACACTGTTGTGTATGTTAAAAATAGATGCCCACACTCCTCTCTGGACTCAAAAAATCCTGAAGAAGTCTTCTCTGGCAAGAAACTTGATGTTTCTCATTTTAGAGTTTTTGGTTGTCCTGTTTACTTTCATGTGCCGAAAGAAAAGAGAGGAAAGTTGAATGCTTCTGGAAAGAAGGGAATGTTTGTGGGCTACAATGAAACTTCGTAGGCTTGTAGAATCTATGTGTCTGGTCAAAGAGAAGTGGAGATATGCCATGATTTCACCTTCAATGAAGATGATGCCCTCAAGAAAGTAAGAAGTCCTCCTAGCTCCAATGAAGACAAAGAAGATGAAGAAGCAGGGAAGCTTGAAGAGCCGAAGGATGACCCAATGCCCAATGTTTAAGGAATTATGGATCCCATTGATCCACCTCCTTCAAATAAGAGATGAAACTCATGGCTTAGGGATACTCTCGAAGATGTCGAGAGATATATTTCCCCAAGGGGGACATTTTTTGAAAGAAAGAAGTCGAAGAGATACCAAGGGTATCTAGCAGCCATGAGTATGATACTAAAATATGAGCCTGGAACATTTCATGAAGATGTAAAGCATTAATTTTGGAAGGATTTTATGCATGAGGAGTATGATTCCATTATGAAAAATGATGTCTGGGAAGTAGTCCTGAGCCTGGAGGACAAATCTGTTGTCACCTCCAAATGTCTCTATAAGATCAAGCATGGATCAGATGGAAGTGCTGAGAATTACAAGGAAAAATTTGTTGCATGAGGCTTCTCTCAAAAGGAAGGCATAGATTATGATGATATATTTTCACCTGTGGCCCATTATACCACCATCCCATTTATTATTTCCCTTGTTGCTACGCAAGTATGGAGTCTACATGAAATGTATGTGAAGACCTCTTTTCTGCATGGATCTAGAAAGGAAGAAGTGTATGTGCAACAACCTCTAGGGTTCGAAGTTCAAGATAGAGACACCAATGTATGTAGGTTGAATAAATCCCTCTATGGGTTGAAGCAACCTCCCAGGGCTTAGTACAAGAGGATAGATAGTTACTTGATGAAGTTGGGCTTCACTCTAAGTAATGTTGATCTGAACCTTTATTCTAAGGTTGATAGAGAAAGGCCTCTCATTTTTGTTTTCTATGTGGATGATATATTCCTAACATGTGTTGATTCTCTCATTCGTCAGTGTAAGAGGGAGCTATCTTCCAAGTTGGAGATGAAAGGCATAGGACTAATGCACTACCTCCTAGGCTTGGAGGTCTGGCAGAGGCCAAGAGGGATTTTCCTTTCTCAAGGAAAATATGTCATAAAGAAGTTGGAGAGATTTGGCATGGTAGACTGTAAGTTTGTTTCGACACAGTTGGAACTTAACTTTAAGAAGTTTAGTGGAAACGATGTTGGTATCATGATAGAAAATCCCACTGAGTATCGACAACTCGTGGGGGGGTTTATGTTCTTAGTGAACTCACGTATAGACATATGTTTTGTAGTAAACACTTTGAGTCAACATATGGTTGAATCTTATCACATTCACTAGATTGGTGCTAAGAATCTGTTGAGATATATTTGGGGGACAATCAACCATGGGCTGAGATACACTGTCGGGATTTTGAGACTCCATGGATATACTGATTCCGATTGGGCTAGCAGTGTGGGGGATCATAATAGCACATCTGGATGTTGCTTCACCTTGGGGTCTGCTATGATATCTTGGATGAGCAGGAAGCAGAAGTCGGTGGCTTTGGGCACGACTGAGGTCGAATGCATTGCAGTGAGTATGGCTTGTTGTGAATTTGTTTAGTTGCAAAATCTCTTTAGTGATTTTTTCAGGCATGTGCTAGATACCACCGTCATCCTTTGTGATAACCAGAGTGATATTCTTCTTTATGAGAATCCCATGCTCAAAAATCGATCCAAGCATATTGATATTAGGTACCACTTTATCCGGGATATGGTATAACGAGGTGCCATAAGGCTCCATCATATAGGAATTTATGATTAGGTTGCGGATATTCTCACGAAGTCCCTAGGGAAGGTCAAGTTCCTAAACTTCAGTGATAAGCTTGTAATCATGGAAAGACCCTATTCTGAGGGTCCTATTTGAGTTGTACTATGAGCTCTGGGAGCTCGAGGGGGCTTGGGGATATATTCTTAGAGATATAAGCACATATGGGGCTAGGCTTTCTGAACCTTTTTTTGCTTCTGCCCCACCGTTACAATATTGAGTTGGTTCGCCTCTCTCTGATTTGTGACCCACATTCATCCTACCCATGGAGTTTTGAACACATGGGAAGTACCTCTCATTCAGCCAATGAGGTGTGAAATGTGGATAGAGACCATAGCAAGACCAATGGACACATCAGAGATTGTCATACTCTCTATGTCTAGGATGGCACGTGTCCAACACCTTGATCTAGGATCAAGTATGATGAGGTTTTATCCTCTAAACTGACTTCGGGTCAATAAACTAACTTTAGGTTAGTATGAGACTCTTTTGAGTCCAAGAGAGGTTTTTACCTCTAAGCTGACTTCAAGTCAGCTACCTGTGATGTATTTGTGACTCACCTTTTGTTCTGAAATAAAGAGCCAGCAAAGCAAGTTATGGCGAGATGATGCATGATGTTTGGTTTGGTACATGATGGATGGCACTTGTGGATAGATGGAGTTCTCCCTAGTTGAGAGGGAGTGCTAATTTTGGGAAAATAGTGCCAAACACCATGTTTCACTGCTCATATGATGATGGTCATATTTTTGTTGGATTCATCTTTCAGAGTGGTACAATATTGATTTAAATATCATCTTGATCATATGAACAGAACATTGATTTTGAATTTATTTTCCACATGTGCAAGGTCGGCGAGATTTATCCCACATGCCTAAGAGATGTATCACACACCCTTATTAATCGATATAAATTGGAGAGACTTGGATTCAATTTCTCATCATCTCATCATAAATTCTCTCTTTGTGATCTGATTGGTTCGATAGCCTTTGGAGGCCTTTTTCTTCTCACACATGTGGAGTGAAGATGTTGTTTTTATGTGCCGAGATGTTTAGGGATTTTTTTTCTGCGTTGACCCGTTTAGGGCTTTCCTACTGCAACGTTGACCAGGGTTGATCGTGGTCAACCCTTGGTTGTTTAACCTCAATATCCTGCAAAAATTCTAACTTTAGGAGGTTGTATAGCTGGGCACTAAAATTGAGGAATTATGGGTTGTTTGACTGAAGCCCTAGTTTGTTAATTTGACTTTTCTGAAGCTACATGCATTGAATTTTCTGCGTTGTCCCTAGTTTGACTTGCATTGTCCCTAGTTTGACTTGCGTTGACCTGTGGTGATTTTTCTTTGGGGGTTGTGGGTGTGACACGTGAAATTTTTGGCTAACCAAGAAGGGTTAGTTGTTGGTTGAAGCATCCTGCTAACCACTGTAACACAACAATATCTCACATCTTTGCTGGACATAAGGAATTGTAAATTTGATCTATATTTGGCTTGTCTTCTATTGATCTATTATTGTTTTCTATCAGCATTTTACTTTCAATTTTATGTGATTGATATTTTGTATTGGGCCTAATAAATATTGAAGTAAAAGTGCATCAAACATAAAACACCATTGTTATCTAAATTTAACAGCTTAAAGATGCCCACTGCGTAGTTATGGAAGGAAAGAGGCAAACAAATTATGCATTAGAGGGACTCAAGGACTCAGTCAGGAGGCTTGAGCCTTGAGACTATGTAATGTGAAGTTGAAGGAGGCCTGAACAGAGGGATTGCATAGTTGAAGGACTCAAGGGCTTAGGCTGGAGGCTTGAGTGTTGAGTTTTCCTTCTGCACAGTTATGGGAGGAAAGGATACCAAGTGATTACACAATTTCATAGTTGAGGAGCCCAAGGCTAATTATTTAGGACTTAGACTATGCAATGAGCATTCTAGGTTGAGTTGGTGAGAAATATTGTGTAGTTCTGGATCTTAGGGGTTGGGATTTAGCACTGATACTACTGAGTGAGTAGTTCTAGAAGGTAGAAACTATGCATTGCGTAGTGCCAAGGGACAAGGGTGTTTCTTGAGGGTTGATACTACACAATGTGTAGTTCAAGCTAGGAAGAATGAGGCTGAATGGCCCAATCAAGGAGCCTTCCTAGTTGGACTAAGTGTTGCATCAGTGAGTTGAATATGATTAAAAGAGAGACTCTGAGCATGATCACACATTTATATCACTTGATGATACAACAAGGAACACTTAGAAAATATGAAAAACATACCTTCCTCAATGCAATAACTTTTCAATGGCTCCGACCAAGTGTGACACTAAAGATACACTTTGCGGCGATAGTGACAACACTTGTGCGACAGTGCTAAAAAATTTTGGAATCAGTGCGATACATATTTACATGATAAGAATAAGTCATTATCATAGATATTACCCCTTGAGACAAACCAAAACTCCACTTTATGCAATCAAAAATACTTCCCATGCCAAAAGCTGACACATGTGACATGGAAATAAAAGTGTGAATGGCACTTGCAATACACGAATGACAATGAGAGCGAGACATGCCAGAGTGAAGATAAAATAAGAACGACACTAATTAAAGTGAAAGCAAGAAAAAGTGATAGTCAAAAACATGAAAAAGACACTCACAAGAGAGAAAGTGCATAAAAGCCATAGTTTGAAAACTCACCAAAATAGAAGTACCAACACAGCCAAAAGTGAGAGATTATCAATGAACATGCGCACTAATTGTCAACATGGGTTGAGCATGGCACATACATTGTCTTGATAGATTTCACTAGGCCTGTTCAAGATTGCATGAAATAATGCGCTCATGAATTCATTACAGACTAAGCATGTGTAAGCAGGTTACTTTGACACTTGAAATCCAAGAAGGGAGCTCAAAATCTTAACAAAGAATTATCGAACAAGAAGTAACTATGGAACGACCGATCACAAGATCCATTGTAGAATCCAAAATTCAAGTGTAGGAAAAAGTTTGGAGGGTGTTTATCGCATCGACAACACTTACTGACACACTGGTAGAACTAAAACTTCTCTGCCTTAGTAAACTCTTTGTGTATGGTATATCTCTTGAGGAAGTATTGATTCATCGTCCGGATTACCATGGCTTCCCCACTTAACCCGTGAATAAAAATAGTCCCCTATGTCCTTTCTCGGTTGAATACAAACATAAGATCAGTGATATCGTAATGTTTCAAATTAGGAAAGGGATATATAGTTCGTGAGATTTAGATTTTCTTAGTATATTTTTTCATCTCTGGTGTTTCTATGTTTCTAGTAGGCTTGAATAATACCCCAACAGATTCACTATAGGAACAAAAAAATTGCTTTGTTGCTAGTGAGCCTTGACAATACCCCTGCAAAGTTTCTTTCTTCACCTCTCTACGCAGGATTCATTTCTCTTCTCCGTTATTTATATTTACATAGGACCGTTCATATGCACTTATTCATTTCATGGGAGGAATAGGGATCTTGACTTATTAAGAGTAGGAGAGGTTTCACCTTTAGAGAAGCATATAAATACCATCGATTTAGGTTTGCTCGTTTATATTTTTCCCATTTTCCTATTCTACTAGATTGGATAAGTGTGAAAACACTAAAACATGAAGAATTGAGTGAAGGCATAAGGTTTCCAGAATAGACATGGATATCATGGTTCAACACAAATCTTTCATGTTGCAAGGATTTCCTTTTCTGTCAGAACGTCATCGACCAAAAGGTGTAACCAAGACGAAGAAGAAGGACTAAAGGTCAGCCAAATATTGCAGTATCACAAATCCCCTTTCTTATTTTTCCACATTATTTTTGAGCCAAAGTGGCATCATTCATGCAATGTCTTACAAAACGAAATAAAATACAACACACAACAAGAAAAAAAAACCATAATACAAAACAGAAGGAGTCTAAACCAAAACATAATGCGAAACCAAAATGAGAAAACACAAGAAAAGCTACAAAAAATAAATTTAGGATTGATGTGCAGGCATGCTAATATGGGACTAGACCTACTCCTAACCTAACCAACTAAAAATTCAGGGTCTCATATAATGAAATTTCCAATGTAGCCACTGTAGCTTCTCCCGACATGCATACACAAATATATGATTGATTAAAGCGTACATAAATCAATGTGCAACTGAACAGATAAAAACTTGAGTAACTAACACAAAAATTTGAAGGTCTTGCATGTCAGCAAAAAGATAGGCCATAGCCACTACTTCTAACCAGTTCACATTCTTACCTTTTCGATGAAAACCATCATTCAAAAAGCCTCGGAAGATTCTTATGAATGTGTCTTCAACTACACCGAACTCCTTAGTAAGCATGCAGAAAGATAAAAACTTATTAATTGTGATGGATCTTTCTAGGTAAGATTACTCCAACCATTCAATGATTGGATCGTAAAATTCATGACAATCCTCTTGAAAACCCTGGAATCTTTGAAAAGATGAATTTTCAATTAGAGGCATGGTATTAAGATGATAATCTTTTGGGGGGAAATAGATCTGATCATATTCAGCAAACATGTCAAGATAGTGAGGACCTTCCATAACCATCAACGAGTGTGGAAGTGCCTCAACTACTTGACAAGTATCTGGATATTGATATGTTAAACCATAAACATCAAAGGATGTAAAATAATTTTCATTGGAGGTGTTGATGGGAATGCATTGTAATCGTCAAAAGAAGTAAATAGGAATTCTAGTATAGTGAACACATGAAACCAGTCAGGGTAAAACTAGTGAAAAAGAATTTGATTTGTCAGATAATCCATGCATTCCCTAATGCTCAAGAGGATTTCATTTGTGATGAAGATAAATATTAGCATCATAATATTCATAGGAAGGATTATGAGTTGATTGTTTAAAAAGGAATGTGACAGGTATGACTCCTTTTGCCAAAGATAATATTTATAATAATCAAATTCACAGTTCCATGCTTCTATGAGAGATACACTCTCCAAAACAGATTTAAGAGCAATATTTTTGCATGGAGATGAATCAAATAAAATATAAAATTGAATCTGATCAGGAATAGAATCTTGAAACCTTGAAAGATTACATCCGCAATGACAAACATATTTCAAGAGCAAATTTACATCCAGTGAAACCATGCAAAGAGCAATATTTTGTGAGTAAAAAAAAACCTGACTCAGTTCGGGGATCTTACCAAAGTTTTGAGATCCTAACGTAACCATCAACAGAAGTTAAAGTTCGTCGCCTACCTGGAAAGTCCCAAAACTTTCAAGGATTATAAAATCACATTGTGAAGATTGAACCAGATAATGCATGGTGCAAGGATGGTTGCTTTCATTAATTTGAACGAGACCACTACTAACTAAATGGTACCCATCAATGTCATTTGTTTGATCATATTTTACAATTTCATCAACCAGATTACTCAAGTCTAAATATTCTTCTTATCTCAAATCAAGAGATATATGAATCGAATAAATTTGATGAGCAAACTGATTTGAGGAATTTTCTTCTTGCAAAACAAGAGATGATACAAGATGAAAAGGATACTCAATGGTCTGATTTTTTTCTCACTCATCATGGAAAACCTCACTACCTTGTGTCAATTGAGAATTTAGCTCATGAGATGAAGAACTTGAAGAGCATGGATTATCTTCATCGCAAAATGTGGGGCACAATGAGTAGTGAGATAAAGAGAAATTTTTCATAAGAGCATATTCTTCAACCGAAACAAATTCCAGATCTAATTATTTCAAATTAAAATCTTCATGAGAAACTGAAATATCAACATGTTCACTTGGGAATTCATTATCAACACAATTATCATCATCGGAATTATTGTTTCCCAATACTACAGATCTAAAAAAGTTGATTTAATTTGATTCATTACCGAGATTAACACATTCAATATCAACCAAGAATGAGGAAACACCATCTTCACACTGACTCTGAAACAGAGAGAAAGGATTGAAAGAATCTTCACCTACCTACGTAAAGTGACTACCTTGAACATGATCGCAATTTGGAGCAGCAACTTGAAAATCAAAAGAGTGTGAAAAAATTGTTTGTGGAACATATTGATCAAGCAGATCACGACACAAAGAGTCACGGCATGTAGATTATAGACGATAATAGAAATACGAATCATATTCAAGAATAAATTTATGAGTGTTAGTACCATCTTGCAGAATGGGGAAATTAGTCTTTATTGTAGGTTTAATGAGCCATTTCGTAATTTCCTCCATGGGATCTGAATCATGAAAATTGGAAGGAGGATGAGAAGATGGATTAGGAATTTGACATGCAGATTTCCCAACTTTATTATCATCATGAAAAGGCACCCTAATCAGAACTAGAAAAGGATGAGAATAGGGAAAAAAGAGAATAGCAGGTTCCTCCTCTAAAATTAGAGGTGTCTTGCAATTTACAAGAGTTGGGGAAGAAGAAACATCAGGTGTTTTGGATTCACCGTGCAAAGATATATGAACCAAATTCTCAAACTTTTGTTTCAATAAACCCCAATATGTATCTTCTTCAAGAAAAAAAACATATAGGTGAAGGAATTGATCAAAAAAACCCTCATTTGATTCATCAGGCTCATTCTTAGTTGAATGATTCTTTTATAAACATCTTAGTAACCATACCTACCAAAGGATTACTAAATCTCCTTGAGGAAATGATGAAAATAATGGATGGAAGCAGATGGTAAGGTATGACACCATTGATTAATATGACCTTCACGGGTGAGGAGGAAAGAAAAACAAGAAAATTTTGCATCATCATTTTTGTAATATTCACAAAATTTAAGAAAACCAGAGGTGTGCTCAGTTATAGATGTTCCATCCTCACCATCAAACTTTTATTATTACAAGTGATCAAGAGGCCATTTGGGGATTAAAAATTTACAATGGTGTAGGTTATAAAAAAACCCCAGGAGTGTAACTTGAGGATGAGCCATTTGAGATAAGAGGTTCAAAACATAGTCAATGGGCATAGCTTGTCATCTGACCCTCCTTCTAGTGCCATTTTGTTGACGGTGCTGGAAATACATCAACCAAGGGAGTCTCCCTGATGTGAAGTCCCAATTAGACCTCACATTGTTTGCAGTAGGAGCATCATCCAGAGTATTGATCCAATTTCCATGTATTGTTGTATATTTTCCTTGGCTTCAAATTTCAGCACAAGAGAGTAATACACAGGTATATTCATATCAACAAGTGAGTATGACTTTTTAAATGTTCAGTTGCGGAAAGTATCAAGGTCTTTCTACCGAAATGGGGGAGAAAAGTGAGCCCTTTGAAGACAAGTAATAGTAATAATATGGAAAAGGCACATGATCACATACATACGAATAAATCGTTGATCAACCAGTGTAATAGTTTACAAGGAAGCAATGATTATTAAATAAAATACAACACACCTTTAACAAGATAAGTACCAAAGCCACCAAATTGTTCAATTTCCTTAGTACATATGTGAAACAACATACATCGCAAACATTCAAAGAACAATCTTACAATATTCATGACATATGCATCAAAGTGTGTCGACTCAACAAGCTTCTTAATTAAGTAAAATTTAGAAGATACGTCAAGATAATGAACACCACTAGCCAAAATAGTGGATCATTAGAGCAGTCACTTGCTCCTCAAAACAACTATATTCCTCTCCAATTCTTGGTAGGAGGAGCCAAGGTGAAAATTCCTTTACATGTAAAATGAGGGTGTATATATAACAAATGGGGTGATCATTCATCTCCCATATGACTCTTGGACTACCCTCTTGACTGTTTGACTTCTCTATGACCTTTCAACTCCCATATGAATTTTCATATTACATGGATAACTCTTAGACTTCCACTTTAAATTACATTTCCAATAGAGAATTTACATAATCCACAAATGAATCATGACATGACATGACAATGATGACATGGATTGCATGATGACAAGGCAATGTCAATCCATTATTTTTTGTTGCTAGTGTCTTCAATAAGGGATGTGCAATGCTTCATATTCATGAGAGTTATGATTTATACTTCATATCCACCCTCCAACTAGTTTTGAATACGATGGAGCCTTCATGTGGTCTTGATATTTGATCTTATATTGTAATTTTTTGTTCCTTTTTCTTCTCACCTGATGATCATATTAGCCCTTAAACTTCATATGTGTCTTCTAGCATATCCCCTTCTCCTCTTTGTCCATCACCATATTGTCATGATAAGATAGAGTACCTACAACTAAAAACCATTAATGACAATCTGACATCAGTCTAAAAACCCCTAACCTATCATATTTCATGAACTCACCTATTAGGGTTGGAACTGGTGACTGGTTGAGTGACTGGCTGAGGGATTGCACAGTTCTAGAGGCAAAGGTCGGAGATTGAGGCTTGATATTACGCAATTTGCAGTTCAAAGTATCTAGGTCCATGAGATTTCACATTTAAGGGGCTTAAGAGCTCAAGGCTGGGGCTTGAGGCTTGAATATTCCCACTTCACAGTTCTAGAAGGATAGAGGCCAAGGAATTGCATAGTTTAGGGACTCAAGGACTCAGTCGGGAGGCTTGAACCTTGATACTACGCAATGCATAGTTGAGGGAGGCCTGGACAGAGGGATTGCGCAATTGAGGGACTAAATGGCTTAGGATGGAGGCTTGAGCCTTGAGTTTTCCTATTGTGTATTTATGAGGTAAGGAGACCAAGTGATTGCATATTTTAACAATTTAGGAGCCCAGGGCTAAGGCTTGAGGACTAATACACAATTTGTAGTTCAGGCTAAGCTAGGGAGAAAGATTGTGCAGTTCTGGATCTTAGGGATAGGGTTGAGCTTTGATTGCTTAGTGCATAGTTATGGATGGTATAAACTACAGATTGTGTAGTGCCAAGGGAAAAGGGTTTTTTTTTAGGGTTGAGACTATACAGTGCACAGTTCAAGCTGGACAAAATGAGGTTGAGTGGTCCAGTCGGAGTTTTCCTAGTTGGACTAAGTGTTGGATTAGTGAGATGAAGATGATTAATAGAGAGATTCTAAGCATGATCACAGACTTATATCACTTGAAGATACGATAAGGAATACTTAGAAAATATGAACAACATACCTTCCTCAATGCAATAACTTTGCGATGACTCTGACCAAGTGTGACACTAAAGTTACACTTTGTGGCGATAGTGACAACATATGTGGGACAATTATCAAAACTTTGGGAATGAGTGTGATACATGTTTAAATGATAATAACTGTTACACAACATTTTTTCACTGTCCCTGCAATCCTTCGTCTCGTACATTGGAGGACTATTCCCGTGACCTGTGAATAGTAAAATGTCCTGAAAACACCTTGATGGCATCCTTTTGCATAAGGGCGAGAATTCTCCTGAAGAACATTTCCTATGGAAAACCCTAAAAATCCATGTTTTGGCATTGGTGCGAGTAGCCAGTTCATCCCTCGCGCCAATGGGGAAAATTCACACTAGTGGGCGTGCCAGTTGATGCTCTGTTCCTGTGTCTCACCCACGCCAAGCCTATTAAGGAATGTTTTTTAAAATAAATGGCAGAAGTTTGATTCTAACAACTTCATAATGGATCATCAGAAAGAAGTTGGGTTGTTGGCCTCCGGATCTCCCTGATTAGGAAGTGGTTTTTCACCTCTCATGGAACCTTCCTAAGAGATATGACCCTATTCCATGATTATAGGGATCCCAGCCTCCCTTCCTCCATCTATAAAAGCCTGCCCTCTCCACTTACTAGCTAGCTGAACTTGTGGGAAGAAAACTATAGCTGGGCGAATATTGAGAGCAAAGCCGAGGAGAACCCCGTAAGAGAGAGAGCTTTGTCCAGATTCTCGACAAGCTTTGTTGAGACGTGCTCTGCTGCAAGCCCTGCCGAAGGAAGATCATAGTGTCGGAGCATTTGGTTGTAATCTCCTTTTTTGTCATCTATAATATAAGCGACTCTGATTTTGGTTCCATTCGTGTGTTTACTCTTTTATGTAATGCAACAAATTATATCTTCTCTGATTGATATATAGTTACATGCTTTAAGTATTACGTTGTATGTCGTCATTTCTCTGCATGTGTACAGGTGTCCGGACGTGGCGAATGGAAGGATTGTGATCTGTCAAGCTAGGGATGAGGAGCACTGCTTCTTCCTCAACAACAGCAACGTGGGACTTTAGGTAGGCTACTTATCGTGATATTTGTCTTCCCTGTAACTAGGAACCAACGTCATTGTGTGATTCAAATGTTGCTAGACCCAATCTAGGGCTAGTGGGATCGCCTTTGTCCGCAGAGGGGATTTACCTCCACAAAAATTTGGAAACTCCACTGGGGATCAGTGGGAGTTAGTCCTTCCTCCATTGGGTTGTTTTTTGGATTTTTTTTTTTATTAGTCTGCTTGTCTGGTTCACCTTCCTTGGTGTTAAACCCCTTTTCAGCCCCTAGAAGACCAGATCCAGCCTCTGTTTGTCCATTTTCATATTTTTCTAGGGTAAACTCGATTGGCACGGTTATCCCCCTTACATTCGTGCCAACTGGCGCTTGTTTCTTGTTAGGCATCCACGCCAACCCCTGTTTGGCACAAATTAGGGTTTGCTTGTTCTTGGGCTTTCTAAGCTTGAATTTTTGTCCTGGTTCATTTTTTCTGATTGCTTGAGTGCTTTGAAGTCATTTTTTACTGTGTTTAGCCCTTTTCCTCTAGTTGTTTTCCTTTTTCTGCCAGTTTTGCATTTTAGCCCTAGGGCTTCTAGGTGCTTCAGTGTGCTGAGCCTCCTGTGGGAGTTTTTGGTCTTTGATTTCCAAGTCAGCTTTGTTTTGGATTCTTTGCATTCATCTTACTGAATCCCATTGAATCATTGTGTTTATTAAATGATTTTTCTCTGTTTCATTCGATTTCTCTTTGTGTTGCTTCAAGCCTAGATTACACAGTTTGTTTGAACCTCTTTCGAGATTCTTCTTCACTTTGATGGATTTTGTCATTAGTTTGAGTCTTGATTGTGTGCGTTTGAATTGAGTGAACTTGTTTTGTTTCAACTCTCTCTTTGTCATTTCTCAAATTTATTTTTTCATTAGTTTTTCATTCATTTAGTGCATTTGCTCTAATATAGTGAAGAATACAAAAAACAAAATCTTTTGAATTTTGATTGGCGTAGTGAAAATTTAAAAGCTCTTTCACATTATTAGTGTTATATAACTCTAGAGAAAAGTTTTCTAGTTTCATTAGCTTTCATTGAAAACAATAGTGGATGTTTTTGTGTGTTCATTTCGCTATCATTTGAAAGCTCTCAACTCTCTTGTAAATAGCTCTTCATTGAAAAAAATGATGTTTTGTGGCATGTAGTTTGCATCTAAAGGATTTATGAGATCCAACATTCGATAGGGCCTTGAAAACGAAATGTAAATTGAAGATAAAATTTAAAATTTACTAAATTAACCCAAGGAAACATTGGAACTTAACGGAACATCCAATGGTCTAAGGTAGAGACGTGTTCCGGCGTCTTTAAGCCTAGCAGTTGTCGCTTGCCATCTGGCTACAAACATCGCTAGTACGGACTTGTGCTCCCCGTACCATCGCTTATATAAAGGGAGACCCCATTAGGTTGCAAATCCTTTATCCATAAGAAGCCGAGTCTGCCGCCTTTTACCCGTGATACACCGGACACAGCATTCGGGGAGATTACCTGCACGTATGTTAAGTCCTTGGTTGATTTCTCTTTCATTTTTACCAAGGTGTATATGGCAGTTCACAAATATTTGGTACACCCATTTACCTAGATTACCAGAGCAGTCATTTTTTATCTTTACTGACTCACTAAATTTGAAAAGATTATCAAGCGCTTGTCCTTTCACGCTTGTTTCGAAACTGAAAGTGATACAGTCATATTTTACTTGTTTCTACACTCTTAAAACATGAAACAGTAAAATTTCCAGTTTCAATGTGGTAAAATCAATCACCTACGATCACACGCCTATTTATAAATTGATTTTTCGGCCTGTTTTTGTTTTCCTTGGTTTTTTCCCGTGCGTCTTTGTTTCTGATATCTTCCTCTTTTTTGCTATAGTCACAGTGGCAGAACCATCAATTTTGTCTACTATTAGTCCTTATACAAATAATTCATCAGAGGTCTCCCAGTCCTCTGCTAAGCATCTACAGCCCGTTGTATCCGAGTTTCCCGATGGGGGACCGGTTATATCTGAACTTCCCTTTGGAGGACCAATTGACTTCAATTGGCCCTTGTCCAACGCTTGGTTTGGATTTGGAGTAGGGGAACACTTCCCTCCTCTTAAATTAGGATCACCCTTTTTGGATTCTCTCATACCTCCTAGTCCCCGTCGTCTTTTAGAAGATCTTACGGCAGGGTCAGATATGGACTCATCTGGTCCTACTCCTAGTGAGGGAATTCCTACTTCTGGTGAGGATTACCAGCTTTTTCCTGAAGACATCCCCGAACCTTCTGTTATGTCTTCACCTGGTCCTTCACTCCCAGTTGGATATAGGTCTTTAAGTCAGGTCATGGCCATTATTGCCTCTATAGGAGTATCGACTCCGTCCACGAGGCCGGCCATTCCCTCGTTAGGAATGTCACCATCGACGCCTCTCACGTCATCTCCTTTTGTTACATTGGCACCTGTTATACCTACTATCTACGTGGCTGCGTCTACGCCTGTTGTCACTACTCAGTCAACTAGGACCTTGTCAGTTCCTGAAGACGTTTATATCGCTTCTGCCATTCCAGAGAACATTTCTCCTGAGGAGTACCAGATGTCTTTACAGCTGCCGATCTCCAAGGTTTGTCACTCCTCTCAGGATCTTAATCATCCTTAATTTTCCCATTATGGAGCAGATGGTGCCCCGGTATATGTATTTTCATATTAGTATGATGAGCAGGGCAACCCCCTTCATTTTCCTGCTCCTGAGGCTTATCAATATATTAATGGTTTTTTATCTACCCAGCCTGGGAAACCTTCTAATAAACAAGGGAAAACCTTTGTTTTAGCAAGCATATGCTTCTGGCCCAAAAGGACAACCCTTCCAGGGACAACCTTCGGCCCAGCCAGGGTATGCGTACAACCCACAAGGACAACCCTTACAGGGACATCCTTCGGTCTAGTAGGGATTATTGTACGGCCCGCAAGGGCAGTCTTACAATCCTCAAGGTCAACCTCTACAGCCTCACCCTGTGGTCCAACTGGGGCAACCTCAAGGATCGGCAGGGAAACTGAGGTATCAACCTAGACCACCATATGGTCTTGGGGGGCAAACCCATACTTCTCAACCTTTGGTGCAACCTCAACAACCTCATTTTCCAATTGGTCAAAATGTTGCACAGCCAGTTCCATCTTACGGTCCTGTCACAGGTCAGCCTGGTTATCAGGCACAACGTAGCCCACTCCCACCATCAGGCCAACCTAGCGTCCTTCATCAGTGAGGGAAACCTGTTCAACCAGGACAACCTGCACAGCCAAGTCAACCTGTTCAACCAGGACAACCTGCACAGCAAGGTCACCCTGCTCAACCAGGGCAGCCTGCACAGCCTGTTAACGCTGCTTAGCAGCCGATATATTCTATGCCACATCCAAATCCACATGTGCGCCCAACTTATCCGACTCAGTAGGGCCCCACTTACTAGTAGCCCATTTGACCCCAAGGCGACTATTACCTTCAAGGTCAGTCTCGAACAGTTTACAACCCGCCCCAAGGTTTTGGTTATTACCTTCAACAGCCAGGCTATACTTATACTCCGCAGTCAAATCCATACACTGCTCAATCCGGGCCCACGTATAATCAAAATTAGTACCCTGGTTATCAACCCACGTATCTTGGTTTTTAGCCGCCATATCAACCAAATTATCCTACTTATACCCCCTATGGTCAGAATCCTCCGGGACTAAACCAATGGGGGCAGAGTTATGCTCAACCAGGCTGGAGCATAGGTATAGGTCCTTATCGGGGACCAGGCATGCCTTTTAACCCTCAATTGCCTTTTCTCACCACATTGGAATTACTGGACGTGTCCAAATTGACCAATGATCCAATTCTTCATAATCCATATTGGCCTCCGGTTCCGACGAAGGTGCCTGGTGATTATCCTAAGTTTGAGGGTAAATCTGGAGAAGACCCCCAATCACATGTCATGACATACCATTTATGGTGTTCTTCGAACTCTTGCATAGATGACTCGATTCTTCTATGTATTTTCCAGTGCACTCTCACTAGTGCTACTGCTAAATGGTACATAGAACTACCCTATGGTATTTTTCAAGATTTTAATACTCTAGCTATGGCATTCCTAACGCATTTCCAGTTACCAGTTCGTTATGAAGCCGGGACGCATCTCCTGACATCTCTGAAACAGGACAAAGCCACTCATATTTCAGATCATATTCACGAATAGAGACGTCGTCATCAACTGATCAAGTTTGAAATTCCTGATCAGCTTCTAACTCACTGGTTCACTACCTCCTTTGTCAATAAGATTGCACAAGACATTGCTATGGGGGCATATGTAACTGAGGAATAAGCCATTGCTCATGCCCAGTACCTCGATTTAGTGTACTCCCAGTCTGGCATGTTATATGACATCTTGACTGATGCCCCGTGACCAGGGACCTCTAAAGCACCATCTACCCCATCGGTTGATGGTGTTATTGGTTCCATCTCTCAGACTTCTCGCAAGTCTTCCAATGGGAAGCAGAAATCAAATTCTTCCAAAAATTCTGCTCCTCCAGCTACTCCTGATTCTGGTAAGATCAGGGAGGTCAACGTCATCCAGGCTAATCCTGTGAACAAGACTTCCAAAGGGAAGAAGAAGGGCAAAGGCAAAGCCAAATCTGATGCCCCAAAACAAAAATCATCCAAACCACGTGCTGACGATGGTCCACAATGAAAACCAAAGTACCCTTGCCTGATCTGTGATGAAGACCACTCCACCAAATATTGTCCTAGATGATTCGAGGTTAGTCAACTTCTTAAGGGCTCTAAGGGAACTCCAGCTATTCTTAAGGCACCTTTTCCATCTCAGCAGACCCAGATGGTCAAGCAGCCTTCGCCATTTGCACCGTTTGGGTCTCAGGTTTTCATGATGAATGGTGTTGCACCTGTTTCTATTGCTACTTGGTCGAAGGATTATGCTAGATCACACCAAGCAGCTAGGAAGGAAGTCGTTGATGGCCCTCATCCCCCAATTACCTCTGGTCCCCTTGAGATTAAGAAGCCCAGTGCTGAACCCGTTGTATGACCACCCTCCAAAGGTGTTCTCCGAAAGTCTTCCAATAATCCGAACGCCTATGCTGCTCAGAATTACAACATTGTTGAGGATTTGGCACAGGCGCCTTCCGCGATGTCAGCGTTGGAAGTACTTCAGAGTTGCCTGTGTCAACGGAAATCTTTGTTATCTGCAATCGGTGGAATTGACCCTGCCGATTCTAGCCTTCTCACCTTCGATCTAGATAATTTTGTCCCCCAACTTCTGCACCAGATTTCCCATGTTATACAAGTCGGCATTAACGACCTCAATATTCACAGATCCATCGTGGATGAAGGTGCCTCTACCTGCGTTATGTCATCTGCTTGCTGGAAGGCCATTGGCTCTCCAGCCCTCACTTCATCTCCCAATGCCCTTGAGGCATTTGATGGAAGGGAATCAAAACCCTTGGGTGTTCTCGCGAGTTTATCGATCACATTACAAGGTAAGAAAGTCAATGTCGAAGTGGAAGTTGTTGATGCCAAACTCAACTACAATATTCTACTCGGTCGTAGTTGGACCCACGCCATGTTGTGCATTCCTTCCACCCTCTTTCGACTTTTAAAGTTTCCACATGAGGGAAAGATTATTACTGTCAATCAATTGTCTTTCTTTACCTCATCCTTCGAGAACAATGTTCCATACGTGGATCAAATTTCTAATCCCCCTGACAGTATAGGACTTGGTCTTTTCAAGGACCCCGTTCTCATGGGTATTTTTCCCATTCCACCACCGAACACCATTCAATTCAATATGATCTCTAGGTCAGATGACCCATGGATCATCCCTTCTCCTGAACAGGTTGCCTCTTTTGGAGAATCGATGCCTCTGACCCCGGTTGAAATAAATTATAATGAGATTATTGCTACATCAGATCCTCCTCCTACTGATAATGCTCCTTTGAGCATGGCTCTTGATGTTTATTCTCAATCCCCTTGGCTCAGCGATGTAGATTCACTTGATCCTTTGAGAGAATTTTTTCCTTCTGATGAAGCTATCATAGAGACTATGTCTCTCGAAGATCTGTCGTGGAGCGATGGGCATCATCGTTCCTCGTTCATACCTAGCCGGGGGGAAATGTCTAATTGTCTCGAGCGTTTTGCATCTCAGGTTCCCTCTCCACCACTCCAAACGCCTATATTGACTCATGAATTTTTTCGGAAGGCAATCTGAGTAATATTACCCAAATGATGCCTATCGACATCTCTGTCAAACCGAGGTCGTCAAGAACATCCACGTGGGAGTCACTTATTCTCCCGATGAGATTCAAGTGTACACTAGCCTCTTCCGCGAATTCTGTGATTTTTTTGCATGGTATTATGAACAGATGCCTGGAATTGATCCCAGTATTTTCGTGCATGAAATTCCCACCTATCCTAGTGCGAAGCATGTGTGCCAGCATCTGCGTCTAGTGCATCCTCGAAAAGCCGCTGCTATAAAAGCTGAAGTTGAGAAACTTCTCAGAGCGGGTTTCATATATCTGATTCCTCTAACAAAGTGGGTTTCCAATATCGTCCCTATGGATAAGAAGCGGGGCACGATTCGAGTCTGTGTTGACTATCGAGATATCAATCGGGCTTGCCCTAAGGACAACTATCCCACCCACTTTATTGATCAAATCATTAACGATTGTGCGGGGAGTGAGATATTTTCCCTTATGGATGGCTTTTCAGGTTATAATCAAATCAATATCCTTCCATCAGATCAACATAAGACTGCTTTCATCTGTCCGTGGGGAACATTCGCCTATAAGAAGCTCCCTTTCAATTTAAAAAACACTAGAGCTACCTTCCAGCGTGCCATGTCCTACGCCTTTCACGACATACGTAATGTTGTTCAGCCGTACCTAGATGACCTTCTGGCTCATTCAGCTCTACGCGAAGACCATTCAGAACATCTCCGCCAGATTTTTCTCCGCTGCAGACGTTACAACATCAGGCTTAATCCTCACAAGTGCATCTTCTGCGTTGACTCTGATTGGCTTTTAGGATTCATTGTCTCTAAGGATGAAATTCACCTTGACCCTCTCAAGGTTGAGGCTATCGTTAATCTCCCCTCCCCATCCTCATTGCATCAACTTCAGAGTCTTCAAGGGAAAGCGAATTGCTTACGTCGCTTTATCCTGAACTATTCAGAGGTAGCTAAAGGGTTTACACGACTTTTAAAATAGGACGTCCCTTTCTGTTGGGATGAGATTGATCAAAAATATTTTGATAACCTTATGACGTTGCTGGTCAACGCTCCATTAATACGTCATCCAAATTATCATCGTGACTTTACCCTCTATTTGGCTTCCACATTCAGTAAAATTTCCATGGTTCTGGTACAGGATGACAATGACGGTAACGAAAATGTGGTTTATTATCTGTTTCAAAATCTCCTCGACACTGAAACGCGTTATGCACATGTCGAGAAGTTGGCACTGGTCGCGGTCCAGGCCATTCGACGGTTTCGCCATTACATCTTGTTGCGCACGGTAACCATGATTTCCGATTACAACCCCATGACTTACATTTTGTCCCAAAAATTGCTGGGGGGTGAGTACTCATGTCATCCTTCAAGAGTTCGATTTGGAGTTCACTACTGCCAAATCTAAGAAATCACTATTTTTTGCTGATCTCATTTTTTCTCTCCCTACCGACTCTGTTTCGTCTCAATCCAAGGATCATATCTCAGACAAAACTCTCTTCTTAATCAGCACTCTCGATCCATGGTACGGTGATATCATCGTATACCTCCAGACATCGACCTATCGGTCCTATTTAATGAAGGATGCTCGACGACGCATTTGACATCAGTCGCAACCATATCGCATTGTCGGAGATACCCTATATCGCGTTGGAGTCGATTCTGTACTTCGCCTGTGTTTGACCTTAGAAGAGGCGGAGAAAGTTCTGAATGACTGTCACAGTGGCACCTGTGGCTATCACATGTTTGGTTATGCTACTGCATAGAAGATCCTTCGTGTGGGCTATTTCTAGCCGTCTATATTTAAAGACTGTATTGTTGTAGTATGAAATTGTCGCGCATGCCATCTCTTCCAACGCAAGATGCATGCGCCACCTCTCCCACTACATCCTTTCATTACTGTGGGCCCTTTTTCCATATGGGGCATTGATTTTATGACATGTAACCCTCACTCAGTGGGGGGGCATGCTTATATCATCGTTGTCGTAGATTATTTTACCAAGTGGGCTGAAGCGATGCCTACATTGGCTGAAAACGATAAGACAACTGCACAGTTCATTTTCAACCATGTGATCACGCGTTTCGGCGTTCCTCAAGCCATCATCACTGATCATGGCTCTCATTTGCAGGACTACATGATGGAAGAGCTGACATCTAGGTTGGGCTTGTGTCATGACAGCTCAACGCCATATTACCCCCAGGAAAATGGCCAAGTTGAAGCCGTCAACAAGGTGCTTGTCACGATGCTTCAATGAACAATTGGTATACAAAAATCGAATTGGCATCTCCAGTTATTTTCAGCTATTTAGGCCTACCAAACGTCAGTGAAGAGTGCAACCGGATTCACACCATTTTATTTGGTGTATGGTCTGGAAGCTACTCTTCCGGTTGAATGTGAGATCCCTTCACTAAAATTGGCTATGGAATTATTGCCCGATACTTCTCCGGAGGAAGAACGTCTCCTATATCTCAAGAGATTGGATGAAACTCGCTGCTTGGCCGCTTTGGTTATTGAGGCACAGAAAAAGCAGGTTAAAGCTCATTTTGATCAAATGGTTTCTCCGCGCTCTTTTATCAAAGGGGACCTCGTCCTCTTGTATGGTCAATATCACGACAAGCTTGGGGCAGGAAAATTCCAACCTATGTGGCATGGGCCCTATATCGTTAAACGTGTATTGAAAAATGGGGCTTATGAGCTGATTGATTATGAAGATCTTCCTTTGGCACAGCCCAGAAATGGGTTGTACCTGAAAAAATATTATGCTTGAATAATTCTTGCGTAGTATATGTACATAGGTTATTTTTTCATTTTTGTGCATGTGTGGTGTGGTGTGCATTGCAAGCATTTTTTTTCGAATTGCGTCTTCCTGATTGTGCAGATGTCTATTACTACTTATGTCGGTTTCGCGGATGGTGCCTCTTGCAGTACCAGGAACCTATCTTCGGCAGCCTGGGTAATTTACAATCCTACTGGTGCGTTGGTTAATTTATAAGGTGTTTGTCTAGGGCCCGCTACAAATAATGTCGCGGAATATAGTGTCATTTTGGAATTATTAAACAAGGTTGTTAACCTGAGTGTTCACACGTTACTTGTACATCTAGATTCACAGCTTGTGGTTTTGCAGCTCAATGGTCATTATTCAGTTAGAAACCCTTGAATTTTAAGACTGTATATACGTATTCGTTTACTTGAAAGAAATTTTGATTACATTACATATCAGCATATACCAAGACAAATGAATACACTGACAGATGCAGTAGCCAACATGGTATTAGATAGAAATTTACACAATTTGTAAAAACATAATCATATGTAAGTAAGATCCATGTAGAAAATAGATGTATATATATATGTCAAGTGTTTGCAACATGTGCATCATATAAAACCAAAAATATACATGTTTGTTTCAGTTACATCCAGAGACAACATGTCTCTCAAAAAATATGCATATAAAAATCCTAGGCGACTAATCAACATGGTGCTCATGGTAGCACGTCACTTCCTGCACCAACCGCCTCAGTAAGCGATGGAGACAACTCGGCACCCCTACGGTGTGCCTATGATAATCTAAAGGAACATCATCTAGGCGAGCATAATCTGGAACTCCGCAAGCGATCCCCTCTAGGTTTTGTACAAGCTCATCCCCCTCGCCCCCCTCACCTTGAGGGTCATAGGTGAGAGGGGTTCTCCTCGCTACTGGTGACATCCCGGCGGGCCTCTCTGGGCAAACATCTACATACATATAGGATCAGCTGTTAGAACATGCATGTATACCAAAAAATCATAAAACTCATAAAACTAAAAGAGTCTTACCAAGCTCCTCGTCCCAGTCCTCTCCTTCTGGGAACAGAAGGTCTGGGTCTCCAGTGAAATCAGTGCCCACATAGGGCCAATCCTCTATGATGATCAGCTGTCACTGGAGCCATCCGAAGAACTCGGGATGCCATGACATATGTTGGACGTGCCCTGCCCTGGGCATCAATGCTACCCATCAAGCCATCCGTGGCTCTCTCAATGATGGATCCAGGACTGTGGCTCCCTGGCACTGGAAGATAGGTAGTCATTCCAAGAAGAACGATACCATATCCAAACTGTTTCAGTTTGGTCTTCTTGCATTTGGTTAGTTGTCATTTGATGTTCATAGTCATGGCTGTGGCCCAGTCAAACACTGTTGGGTTCATATGTTTTGATGCAAGGAGGAGCTATGTCTTGGTAGACTTGTGCGGTTCCTGCGACCCCGTAGCCCACGTAATAGTATGTAGCACTACTCTGAGTGCTAGGTTAGGAATGGTCTGAATATCTACCTTTCCACTACCTGACCCTTTGCGTGCCCTTGCGCACACCCTGCCCATGACCATTGTCATGTTTTCACCAGAATGCCTGGTGCTAGTCAAGATAGGAACTGGGCTCCTGTGTGACAGTCCAGTGATAAAGTACACGTTTGACACTTCAAGCTTGAGTACTTGATCTCAAAGTTTAAACTTCTCCTTGTCCTTGTCCCAGATGCTAATCAGATATTGCAGTAGTTCGGGCTGAGCCCGAAGACATGGCATTAGGAATATTTTTTTCAAACCGCAATTCCAAAGAGCATTCATACACTGCTCATTCTCATTTCCAACTCATCTTCCTCAATGTGCTCTCTTTCCTTCCATTCAATTACCATTTTTGCTGTGTACCTGCATCAATTTGGTCATAGACACATTGCAAGAATCAAGATCTCTTGGGTACTTAAAACAACAATTAAATGGCTCTATTTTTGTTAAATTTAAGCGGAATTTGTGTTGCACTGTTTGCGCGACTATCTGGCTAACAGTCGTGCCAACTGGTGTAGCCTCTGTGTAAAACATAGCAGATTGGCGTGGGTCCATGCCTGGTACTCGCGCCAACTGCGGAGGCTCTAATTTTGCAATTCATCTCCTCAAGGATGCTAAATGACAATTAGAAGCTATGAAATATGACTTAAAATATGGCGAATGGAAGCGGCTCTTACTTGAAGAAGACGGGATCCGGATTCGTCCATTGGATTTCTCACAGTCGGCGCCTCAAGATCGCAAAGGAAATGGCTCACTATCGCTCTGCAAAGAGGTAAAAAGGTGAAACGTAAATAAGTTTTTACTATTGGTAATATTTATAACTTTTCAAAATCAAAATTAGGTTTTAGGACTTGTTTTTCTAATATTTTATCATATTTTTTTCGAAAAATGGGTTTTACACTTGCTTTTTGTGTAGCAACAGGTTTTCACGTGGTTAGGGAAAAGACGCGAGTTGTATTTTATATTTTTTCAGACTCGGTAAAAACACGAAAAAGTCACTACTGGAGCCACCTTTCAGCTCTTTTCTGATTCTATAAAATTGAAAAGATCGCCGAGTCGCTTGTCATTTTGAGTTTGTTAAATTGGCTATGAAACGGCATCTACATAGTATACGTTTACCCCTTTTTCGAGCTGGGATAGATTATTTATGAAAAAGGAATACCCTAGCCTATCAAGACTAGGAGGTTCTCTCAGACATAGTTTTCTACCTTTTCGGATCTATGGGACTATCTACGAAAAGGGACTGCTGGATTTTTCTTTTCTATTGTCTTTTCAAACTCTCTAAACATGAAAAGATGTTGAGTTCTTCCTTTGTCAGACTCGTTAAAAATTGATGACATCGGACTTCGTCGTAATGACGTTATGCGAGTTCCTCCTTCCTAAGGCTCGTTAAATGTACTAGGATGGATTTGTCCGAAGGAAAAACTTATATCGCAAGCAAAGGCTATCCCCTTCAAGATTTTTTTCAAAAATAATTGGGGTACTCACCAGGAATGGTGGGGGAAAATGGAACCAGTATCGTGGTCGTGTCGGCAGTATGTCGCTCTTGAACATGGCACTTGTCTGCATTCATGTCGGGTTGGGGACATCTCATCTCGTTATCTACTTGCCTTCATGGGTTTGGGTAATCTCTTTTGACCGCTCATCTGCTCTTTGCCACGTCACCATGACCTCAGATCCCTTGATGTAAAATACTTCCAAATCCAATGTCGTGCAGCCGATATGTTCAAGAGAAGTTGGCCTCTGCAGTTTTCAACCTCCCTCTGATTCTCTGTTGGTCTTGATTCACAAACATCATGTTCCTCTGTCTTGTGTTGATGATGTGGGAAACATTATGGCCCACCTTCAATCAAGTTCAATTCCTATCGACTTCAGCTCATTATCTAGGAAGTTGATCTAGAGACTCCCTTCAGGTGCCTTAGAGCCTGCATGCCTCAATGGCAGTTTCTTCGCATTCGACGCAAGGTTTTCATTATTGGCCTTCAATTGGATGATTCCACGGGTGTTCGACGCCAGCTCACTGTTCACATTCTGTGGATTGTACCTATAGTACCTTGAGAGCCATCGTCATTATTGGTGGTTTCTCTTGCTTCTGTTAAACAACTTTCATTATCGGCTAGTAATCAGACGATGTTCTTGCATGTTCGACTTCAGTTCCCATATTTGCATGCTCAAAATTGTACTCTGTTCAGGTCAAGATGGAGCGCAAGACCCTGGATTTTCTCTGATAAACATCCAGGTTGTGGGTTCTTTGTGGATTATTATGATTTATTACATGACTTATTCGATTGGATGGCTGCGACCATACCTGAATCTACTTGTTGGTCCTTATTTATGGGATGGTTGCGTCCATACCTTGGATCCCAGTTTTTGTACACTCTATTATGGATGGCTGCGCCCATACCACATATCATGTATTAGAGATATCAGTTGTATTTGTATTCGCAGGTTTTCCGACGACAGTGTTTTCAGTTGGGCGCATTCTCATAAATCATTTCACCCCTCCCTCTCTCTCGGACCTCATGCTTTAGGGGGCATCTGTTACACAGCATTTTGTCACCGTCCCTACAATCCCTCATCCCATACACTGGAGGAATATTCCCATGACCTTTGAATATTAAAATGTCCTGAAAACACCTTGATGGCATCCTTCTGCATAAGGGCAAGAATTCTCCTAAAGAACATTTCCTCTGGAAAGCCCTAAAAATCCATGTTTTGGCATTGGCGCGAGTAGCCAGTTCATCCCTCGCGCCAATGGGGAAAATGCACACTAGTGGGCATGCCAGCTGGCACTCTATTCCTGTGTCTCACCCGTGTCAAGCCTACTAAGGAATTTAAAAAAAAAATAAATGGTGGAAGTTTGATTCTAACAACTTCAGAATGAATCATCAGAAAGAAGTTGGGTTGTTGGCCTCCAGATCTCCCTAATTAGGAAGTTTTTTTCCACCTCTCATGGAACCTTCCTAAGAGATAGGACCATATCCCATGATTATAGGGATCCCAACCTCCCTTCCTCCCTCTATAAAAGTGTTGGTCGGATAAATCGTTCTTGCGGACAAGACCGATATCCCTAGTGTCAAAAGACAATCTAGCAACAAATGAACAAATAAGTATGTCTTTCTCTAAATATATTTGTTTTGCAATTAAATGCTATGAAGGTGTCGATCCTACCTTAGATCAAAATGCTTATTTGTGGTCGTAAAGCTTCCATCGCATCAATAATCCTTCGTCGCAACAAGAGCTCTTTTGTCGCAACAATAATCCTTCCGTCACAACAAAAGTTCTTTCGTCGCAAGAAAGTGTCGTCTTTTGTCGACCTACAATCACAAACAAGCAAATATTAAATAGCACCTATGTAAAAAATAATCATAAAACATACTTATCATATTGATCAAGGAATCTATGAAATAAATGATCAAACGACAACTTATTGAAATAGACAATCGAACGACAATTTATTGAGAAAAACAAAACTTGATTGTATTAATCTTAAAATATACAGAAGAACCTTACAGCCTTAGCCTTGATGTTTGAAAGGCCTTCCCAGGGTCCGAAGCAGGAGTCTCCTCTACTTTGATAAGTCTTTCACTCTTCCTCCAGGAGCATAAAGAGGTATGTGATATTTCCTCTCAAAAGCTTAGTAAAAAGAAGTCTAAATCTCAACAGCACTTCAACTCAATCACACATAAAGCTTGAACTCCAATTCGTAATCTCCAACATCTAACCATTTGAGGCTACCCAATGCCTCCTTTTATAGAGCAGATGAGGAGGTTAGGATTCCACCTTTGAAGGGATAGAATCCTCCTTCAAAGGGATAGACTCCTCACATCAAGGGATTAGTTCCTTGAGGTGAAGGATACATGTGCCTTATCAAAGCGTACTCATCCCCAAAAAATCTCATCTAGAACCTTCTAGAATTGACCTCAAACCAACTTTTTAACTTTACTTTCTCGCTCTTTTGAGTTTGGAGGGGGTACACAGGCATTCCAAAGGAAAACTGTGTTCTAGAACGTAGGTAAGCCATGCATTACCTGCGTACCCAAGCCAGGAACGCAAGCAGGCTTCATGTTACATGCGTACCCATTCTTTCAGAAGTTTTTAGGGTTTTTCCTCCTGTTTCAAGGCTTGACATGAGGAGTAAAGGTTGTAAGACTTGCAAAGGAGGTATGTATGAGTGTTAATGAGCTCATACAGTTAGCATAATGTCAAGGTGAAAGTTCTTAGTGTAACATATTGCCCCCTAAAGTGGGAAGTCGGAAATAGATGAAGATGAAGTCTGTCATATATGAAGAGTGAAGTACTTTATCATTTCAAGGATCATCCTGTGGACACCCCAGTCGGAACCTTTAAAAACATTCAATGAAATATATATATATATATATATATATATATATATATATATATATAAACATATCATCGCTGAGGTAGGCATTCCCATACTCAGATCAAAACTAACTAAATTTGTTCTGATACAGAAATGATTTTAATATTACATCAATAGTGTAGACACAGTATGGACACAACCATCTGTTTATGAATAGTCCACTGTATAAATGAATAACAAAATTCCTCGTAGCCTGGATGGTAGAAACTAGATCCAGGGTCTTGATTTCCGTTTCTCGAACCAGTACGATTCTATCCATGTGAATAAATGTGTCGAAGTCGAACATGGTAGAAACCACTTGATTACCAGTCAATAATGTAAAATGTTAACAAGTGTGAGAGTAGCTACCGTAATGTCAATGGATCTCAAAGTACCCGCACAATCCATGAAATGTGAATGATCGAGTCAGAAGTTGAACACGTCATGGAATCATTCGATCGAAGGTCAATGAGCGGAACTCGTCGTCGACAAGTAGAAACCTCGTGATTGAGGTATGCGTATCGTTGCTGGTACCGACGATTTCTAGACCAACTTCCTAGATAATGAGCTGTCGTTGATAGAAAGTGATCCGTCATAGGCAAGCCCACAACACGAAATCATAGATCAAGTTTTGAAGAAATATATTGGCAAGGACTGACTCAGGGATGGTCAAAATGGAAGACAAATATTTTGGAAATGAATGGTTTGTTTGAACTGTCCTCTTGAACACATAACGACACTGCAGATGGCTTGGTGACAATTGACCCAAAGCTAATACCCAGAAACTGGGTGAAGATTTTCAATATGGTTTGATTAAATGTTAGGCAAAGGATTTTCCCAACCCAGGTGAACAAAAAGTGTCATGTTCAAGAGCGGTTAACGATTTTCCGAATAATCAAAATGTAACAAATAGGTTTGTTTTTCTCTCTTTTTCCCCGACCATTTATGGCAAGTACCTCTTTATTTTTGACAAGCTTGAGGAGGATAACATTTTCTTGTTTAGAAGCTCATATTTCGGATGAGTCCAACTTAGTTTAAGATTTGAAACCTAAGAAGGAGTGGTTCATTCTTGTTTAAAAATTGAACAGGTCCTTTTACTGTTAAATTTTAACGAGTCCAGTATAGGAGAAACTTGGTGTTTTTCAATTTTAGGGAGTCATAAGAAAAAACTTAAGAAAACTCCATGGGTGTACTTTTTCATAAATTTAGTCTCTCGATCCCAAAAAAGGATAAAATAATGCGGGAGAGAACTCTATTGACCATAATTAGTCAACGTATAACTTTTTCGTAAATAGTCCATTTCATTCCATAAAAGTGGTAAACTTATACTGAAAGGACGATTATTCATTTACTTTAACGTGTTCGAATAATCAAGTGCTCGACAATCTTTTCATGTTTAGAGAGTCTGAAAAGGTCTTAAAAGAGGACTCCAAGGTTTCACTTTTTTGTAAGTTTTAACGAGTTTGAAAAAGGGATAAAAATGTACTCATATGGCCAAATTTCAATTTAATTTACGAGCAAGAAAAGACGGAAAGAACTCGAAATTTTCATGTTTTTTACGAGAATGAAAGATAGCAAAATAATCTCAGGATTTTCATGAGTTTAACGAGTCTCGAAAATAACTGAAATTGACTCAAGATAGGTTTCATTTTTACAAAATCTTGAAATAGAGAAAAACTATGCTTCAGAGTGGTTTCATTTTTACACAAGCTTGAAACAGAGAGAAAACTATGCTTGATGCCCCTTAAGCGTAACTTCTAGAGCACATGCCCCCCCAGCTTCATTTCATTCAACTAAATACACCGCTGGTAATTAATAGCTAGATGGAATGAAGGTTCATTTACGAGATCATATGAAAGACCTGACCCAAAACTGTAAGAAAATTATGCAAAAACTAAAATAACTAACCTAAATATACGACTTAACATTTACGAGATCTAGTCAAAGACTCGACTCAATTAGGGGAGTATTTGTTTCATTTTTTAACGAGCTTGACACAGGAAAAGAACTATGCTCATGGCAACGTGTTTCATTTTTTAATGAGGTTGACACAGTAATAGAAACTATCCTTGTATCTACTCTCTACAATCTACCTACTGATTCATTTTTTAATGAGGTTGACATAGGAAAAGAACTGTCCTCATGGAAGCTTGTTTTATTTATTAAATGAGCTTGACACAAGAAAAGGAACTATGCTTTTGACTAACTGATTCATTTTTTAACGAGGTTGACAAAGTAAAAAGAACTATCCTCACACTCACTAATTCATTTTTTAATGAGGTTGACACAGTAAAAGGAACTATCCTCGAACTCACTAATTCATTTTTTAATGAGGTTGACATAGTAAAAGGAACTATCCTTGGACTCACTGATTCATGGCTTCCAACTGGAAGAAACACATGTTGGACACACCTTGATCATGGCTTCCAAGAGGTAATCATTAGATGGAAGAAAAATTCCTTCCGGAAGGAACACATGTCAAGGGACTCAAAAGGGATAAGAACATCGCGTTCAAATAATCCCATAGATTTTTCCATGTCAATTACCGGATCTAAGTCCAAGGAAGACGAGCAAACAGTGAGAGGCTCGCTTACATCAGTAACTGAAAACATGGGACCAGTTGCCACATAATTAACCCGTGGCGGGGTAGATACCACTTGCGTATGAGGAACATCTAGGGATGTCGGATTATTGGTAGTCGAAGCAAGACTAGGGAATGAAAGCTGGTCTACAGTCACAATATTGCCATTGTGAGGGAAAGACATCACACGAAAGAGTGTCGATACGACAGCTTTCAATGCATAGACATAGTCTCGCCCAAGGAGTAAATTGAAATCCAAGGGACCTTGAACTACCATAAGATCAATACAGATAGTTTTACCTTCCAAGGCAATAGAAAACTTAGGAAGGATCCCTAAAGGTTCACTAATGGTTCTGTTAAAAGATTTCAGATTCTGTGTAATAGGCACAAGCTGAGGGGAACCCAAAGCTTTCCAAGCAGTTGAGGATAAAATACTGACAGAAGCACCTTCATCTACCTGTGTACGGTGTATGTCCCTACCACCCAACTTCACAATGATTTGGAAAGGTATGGAGGAAGGAAGACGAGGTTCTGTCAGTCTATTCCAATCAAAGGAAAAGACCTCAGTACTTGGAGGGGGTTCTGTAGAAACAGGTGAAATGCTCCCCGGCGTAGAAGAATCCGACGAATGAGAAGAACTCGAGCGATATGAAGTTCACTTCCCCACAGGGAGAATGGGGTCAATTAATTTGAAATTGAATCGACCACTTGATCAACTAATGGATCATCAAACTCCGAGTGATATGAGTTTCACTTCTCCAATGGAAGAGTGTGATCGACCGTACTTGAAATTAGATCAATTCACTTACCATATGAAATTGGGAGAAAGTTTATGTAACCGCTGAAATTCTCACCAGGAATGCGCAAGGTATTCCAACAATTTTGGAGGCTTCATCCATGTGAGGAAAATGTGAGTTCGATGACTCCCTTTGCATAACTTACAAGGAAACCTAACTTTACCCTTTTTCCTAGGAACCTGACTATCACTGGTTGATGGATCAACATAAAGTTGATGAGATTTTTTTGACCATATTTCCAAGACCTTTGGAATACCAGGACAATTGATAAGGAAATGGTCACCCTTACAAATATTTCAAGGGAATTTGGGTTTAAGATGCATGTTGGAGGTTTTCTTAACATTACTAACACTTGTAGCCATGGTTGGTTGGTTGAATTCTTTCTTATCTTGCTTTTTCTTCTTCTTCTTCCCTTTCCTCTTCTTCTCAGCCACCTGGTTACTAGTGTCAAGGATTTTACCAAGCGAAGAGGAAGAAATGGAGGAAGAAATATTAGGCGAAGAAGGTAAAGGGCCAACAAAAGGTTGGTGATGTTGAGATGGTGAACTCCGTTGAGGTGGAACAATTGGAGTATTCGGGGCCAACGAAGTTGAAAATAACGATATCGGTAAACCTATTGTAAATCCAGGTAATGAAAAAGTAGCCATATAAGGAGGACCAACATTTCCAAAGCAAGGAAAAGTAC
Organism: Pinus albicaulis; assembly: GCA_034641835.2. Taxonomy (NCBI): domain Eukaryota; kingdom Viridiplantae; phylum Streptophyta; class Pinopsida; order Pinales; family Pinaceae; genus Pinus; species Pinus albicaulis. Next base: position 864,835,527 of record CM076579.1, read on the forward strand.
TAGGAATCTCGTTAAGAGGGGTTCCTTGGTTGGTAAATTCCAGAACAATTGCCATTATATTCAACTTCAATGAATTTTATTAACAATTTAAAACTAAAAATAACAATTCACAATTCACACCTAACAATTAAAATTCACAGTTCACACCTATGGTCTCCAAAAGTAAAAAAAAATTAACATGCGCTATCAAATCTAGGATTCAAACCACACACAAACAGTAACTTCCCATACTAAAAACACTAGTTGGTGATGAAATCCAACATCGTAAAATTTTAATGCAGAAATGGCGGTTGGAACAGTTACCCCGACAACCTGCTTAATGAAATAGACTGGAACAAGTTTCTTCACAAAACCATCTCGAGTGAAGAGAACCCCCAGAGAGTCTAAGTGAGTCTAGTCGACGTCTGCTCTAGGTACAGTGAGATCTTTCCTTCATCGTCACCTTAGGAAATAATCTTAAGTTTATGGACACTAAGGTTACCAACAATAACAAATACAATTGGGGGAACAGTCTACGATCCAATTCCACGCGCAAGGGCAGTGTAATAAAGCTCAATCCCCTTGAAGGCTCCTCGACATGGTCAATCCGAGGTTTACCAACAAGTGACCCTAGGCTCCTCGACAATGGTTAATTCGAGGTTTACCATTTGTAATGCGCGCATAATATTCTATCTTTACCAATGAAACAAAATTGATTGTCTCAAAGGTTCAGACATGATCTCGTGATTAACTCCTTTAAAAGAAGCTTCCCAGATTGTACCAGTTACAATTGGATTTATTTCCTACCGCAAGATTTATCTACTTATTTTTTTTTACTATCTTGGAGAGTTAATTACTCCCTACTCCACGATACTAGCCTAAGCTATATTGGTGGTAACGTCCCTAGAAATGTAAAAATTACTAGATGAATTTTAATTAAGCGCTGTGTTATTTAGGTTGTTATTACTCAAAAGGGTAAATGGATACGAAACCAATGGTGTTATGACTCGACCCAAAACTGAATGAAATAAAATATAATAATGTAATATTTTCAATTCGATGAATCCTAAATAAAGTAAGGAGAGAGTTTACATCCACTTCCAACAATGCAAAGATTGATAAATAAGAGAAAATATAACAAATTCTCTAATGCACTAATTTCATCAAGAAAAACTAATGCAAATCAATCCCAAATTTTTTTTTATATTTTTGTTTTTTTAAAACAAGCATAAAGCCATCTAAATTAAAATCAAATAAAATTGATCTAAATCTACAATTGATTTTTCAGAATGTAAACTTTGCAGTTGTAATCTATGCACAATTCACATGAAAAGTATGCAAATGTAATCTATGCATATTTTTCATTCATATTCTGAAAATGAGAATTCTAATTACGCAAATGTGATCTATGCAAGAGAATTCTCAAACACAAGATGATTCTAATGTAATCTAAGAACCAATCAAGTGTAAGTCAAGAAAATCGGGTGAGAGTTCCAAAGATCAAAAAACACTCAAAGGCAATTAACACTCATACACAATTTAGCCCCGGCGATTGAGGGGGGAATTTTTTTGCAAAAACAAAAGCAAAAAGATGGAAAATTGTGAAAAGACTAAGACAAACCTCCAAGTAATGAATCAAAGGAAATCAAATTAAGAATTTCTCAAAAAGAGACTCAAAACGCCCAATTAACTTAATGGAGATTGATGAGATGAAAAATTGCTGAAATAAATTCAGAAACAAGAGATTTTTGACAGAAAAATACAGATCTGGGTAGATGCTAAGAATCCTAAATCAAATCTAAACTAAACTAGAAAAAAGAAATTTGGAGTTTTTCCAAAATTTTAACAGGGTCTGTAGGCTACTAGAAGTAACTGGTGCGGTCCCGCACTGTTAACTCAAGGAAAGTGCGAAACTGCCCGCACTGTGCAAAATAACAAAGTGCGGTCCCCAGAAAAGTTCAAGAAAAATGTAACAGATTTCAAAATTTTCAAAAACAAAGAAAACCTAAGCTACCCAGGCAGATATCCATCAATCAAAAACCAGGAAAAAATTTTCCTCAAATCAAAACAAAAGAGAACCAAAAACAACAAGTTCTTTCCCCAGTGGAGTCGCCAATTTTTTTTTTGCTTGACAATCGTTCACACAAGACTGCAGTCCTATGTCAAGACAATCTAGCAACAAACGAACAACTAAGTTTGTCTTTCTAAACATATTTTTTTTGCAATTAAATGCTATGAATGTTACGATCCCATCTTAGATCCAATGCTTATTTGTGGTCGTAAGCTTCCGTCGCATCAACAATCCTTCGTCGCAACAAGAGTTATTTCCTCGCAACAATAATCCTTCCATCGCAACAAGAGTTCTTTCATCACAAGAAAGTGTCGTCTTTTGCCGACCTTCAATCATAAACACAAGAAAATATTAAATAGCACCTGTATAAAAAATAATTATAAAACATATCTATCATAGTGATCAAGGAATATATGAAATAAACAATCAAATGAAAACTTATTGGAATAAACAATCGAACGACAATTTATTGAGAAAAACAAAACTTGATTGTATTAATCTTAAAATAATAGAATAACCTTACAACCTTAGCCTTGATGTTTGAAAAGGCCTTCCCGGGGTCCGAAGCAGGAGTCTCCTCTATTTTGATAAGTCTTGCACTCTTCCTCCAAGAGCATTAAGAGGTATGTGATCTTTCCTCTCAAAAGCTCAACAAAAAGAAAGTCTAAATCTCAACAGCACTTCAACTCAATCACACATAAAGCTTGAACTCTAATTCTCAATCTCCAAAATCTAACCATTTGAGGCTATCCAATGCCTCTTTTTATAGAGCAGATGAAGAGGTTAGGATTCCACCTTTGAAGGGATAGAATCCTCCTTCAAAGGGATAGACTCCTCACATCAAGGGATTAGTTCCTTAAGGTGAGGGATACATGCACCTTATCAAAGCGTACTCGTCCCCAAAAAATCTCATCTAGAACCTTCTAGAATTGACCTCAAACCAACTTTTAACTTTACTTTCGCTCTTTTTATTTGGAGGGGGTACGCAGAATTCCAAAGGAAAATCGCGTTTGTGAACGCAGTGTAAGCCGTGCATACCTCCGTACCCAAGCCAGGAACGAGTAAGCTTCATGTTACATGTATCCATTCTTTCCTTCGCAGGTTTTTAGGGTTTTTCCTCCTGTTTCAGGGCTTGACATGAGGAGTAAAGGTTGTAAGACTTGCAGAGGAGGTATGTATGAGTATTAATGAGCTCATACAGTTAGTAGAATGTCAAGGTGACCATTTTTAGTGTAACAAAAAGCCTGGCCTCTCCACTTACTAGCTAGCTGAACTTGTGGTAAGAAAACTATAGCTGGGCGACTATTGAGAGCAGAGACGAGGAGAACCCCATAAGAGAGAGAGATTTGTCCATATTCCTGATAGGATTATTTGAGACGCACTCCACTGCAAGCCCTACCAAAGGGAGATCATAGCGTCAGAGCATTTGGTTGTAATCTCCCTTTTTGTCATCTATAGTATAAGCAACTCTGATTTTGGTTCCATTCGTGTGTCTACTCTTTTATGTAATGAAAAAAATTATATCTTCTCTAACTGATATATAGTTACATGCTTTAAGTATTTTGTCATTTCTCTACATGTGTACAGGTGTCCGGACGTGGCGAACGGAAGGATTGTGATCTATCAAGCTAGGGACGAGGAGCACCGTTTCTTCCTCAAAAACAGCAGCGTGGGATTTGAGGTAGGCTACTTATCACGATCTTTGTCTTTCTTGTAACTAGGAACCAATGTCATTGTGTGATTCGATTGTTGATAGACCCAATCTAGGGCTAGTGGGATCGCCTCTGTCCACAGAGCGGATTTACCTCCACAACAATAACAACTCATTATCACATATATTTCTCTTCATACAAACCAAATCTCCACTTTATGCGATGAGTGACACTTCCCATGCCAGAATATGACATGTGATATGGAAATAAAAGTGTGAATGACACTTGCAATATGCAGACGATGGTGACAGTGACACATGCCAGAGTGAAGTTAACATGAGAACGACACTAATTAAAGTGAAATCAAGCAAAAGAGATAGTCAAAAACATTAAAACGACACTCGTGAGAGCAAAGGTGCGCAAACGCAATAGTTTGAAAACCCACCAAAATAGAAGTACCAAGAAAGCCAAAAGTGAGAGACAGTCAATGAACATGTGCACTAAATGTTGACATGGGTTGAGCATAGCACAGACACTATCTTGACGGACTACACTAGGCCTGTTCAAGATTGCGTGAAATAATGGGCTCTTGAATTCATTACAGATTGAGCATGTGTAACTAGGTGACTTCGACAGTTGAAATCCAAGAAGGAAGCTCGAAATATTAACAAAGTATTACCGGCTAAGAAGTAAATATGGAATGATCGATCGCAAGATCCATAGTAGGCTCCAAAATTTGAGTGTAGGAAAAATTTTGGAGGGTGTTTTTCAAAGCGAAAACATATGCCAATTCCAAGTTATTTACAACCAAACAAATCATGTAGTATGATAAACATAGTGAGATGAGGGAATGATAAGATTATGGAAAATAAGAGCATGAGAGTATGTAGAGAAAAGAAGAATAATTGTGACATGTCCATTCTTTAAAACAATACTACCATCACATTAAATCATTTTCAAACAAACCATTTATTTAATGAGCAAGAAAATAGGGGAACTAGGTATTTTTTTTATTCATATTATTATCAGGCTAGGTTTAACATGTAGTAACAAAAAAATCAATATGAGTGCATTGCTACAATAGTACTAACCTTCAACCAATAAGGAAAATCATTTAGTTTGAGCTCATAAATCCTTATAAACGATTGAGCAACTACTAGGAACAAGTTCAAAAATTCTTCATGCAGATTGTAGCAATAGAGCTCTCAAATTGACAATTGAAACAAAGAAGCTATCCTTTGAAATGGTTATTAATTAATACCAAAACATGTCAGTTATAAAGCCAACACTCTTAATGTAATATCCCATCATAATAATTGCATGGGTGATATATTGTTGCGAATTCAACCCACAACGCTTCCAATATTGTTCACATTCCTCATATCATACCATTCTTAAGCTATAAAATTAACCCTAACATCATAATATGTTGCCTCATGTATGCTACCCAATCACACAATTAATACAAATTTTGATTTTGCAATAGTGTAATGGTATAACGTGTAGAGCATAGCCTATTTTGTATAAACTTTGTAACATACAATTTTACTAAGGCTTAAATTGTTAGGTAAATTGACTCAAGGTTAGAGTCAAGGTTGACCAGGTTAAACAATCGATTAGTTTTGAGGTACACGGTATCGTGTATCTATGGTTTTCGACCCATGATATTTCATGTAAGGTAGCCTATAAAAATCTAAAAAGACTGTGTTTTTTTGTTAGTTATTCTTTATTATTCCTCTCACTAAATATCCGTAAATAAATTAATATTTTGGTTAAATTTTCTTCATTGGATATCAAAAACATATTTTTCTTTAGAAGGATGCTTTTGTTGCTAATGGTTTTATTTTCATGTGAATGGAGATATGATCTATTTTACTGATGTAGATCTAGATCTCAAACCAAATCCCTAGATCCCCATAGCTGAGAAACAAGTTGCAGCTAAGTATGTGAAAGCGATCGAGGAAGTGTTGAGGTGCAGTATCGTTGAGCATTTGAAACTGAGACTATGTACAAGGAAATTCCTCTCGGAGTGGCCACAGAAAAAAATCACGATGACGAAGATGGCATGGGAGAGGCGTGAAGGAGAAGAAATCTTGGACTCACACAGGCCGAGATCGTGGCAGCGAAATGAAAAGAAGTCGAATCCATTTTCATGAGAGGGCTTAACAAGTTCCAGAGCGCCTATGTCGAGCTCTCTTCTAGAATAAAATGTATTGATGGAGGCCATACCTAGATTCGAAGAAAGAAAGAAAGAAATAAATATTTTTTAATGTCCACAAGGCTAAAAATAGCCTATGGGACAAATTGCTTTTCTATCTGGCTCTTGTATTCGGCCCTTTTCCTGTGAAGTTTTACAATAACTGCTCCCAACTTATCACCAAATTCTTCGCTAAATAGATTATCCCAAGAACTCGCTTCCAGAATACCTGCAAAGTTTTCCCTACTGTCTTTGAAGGCCTTGCATTCTAAAATGAAATGTTTTTCTGTTTCCACTTTTCTGGAAGAACAAGAAATACATACTCTTTCCTCCCACATTTCTTTTAGCCTTTTCAAGCGCCTTGTTTCACAATGAAGTTGATGAGAATTAGTCCTTAATTGAGCAATAAGAATTTTATATCTCCAGGAAATATTAGCCCCTATTTACGCCTTTTGTTGATGGTTATGCATGGGGTTAAACTCTTGAATGTAGTACTTCTTCTTTCTCCCTAGCTCTTTCTCCCAAGTATGTTTGTGGAAATTATCCATAACAAAAGTTTTTATCTCTTTACTATTTGTAGGGCACATGCTCAAGCAAATACCCAATTTACTAAACCATTTGTTATTTTTCCACATCCAAGTCTTCTTTCTTTTGCACAATCTGGCACTAAACACAACCTTAGGCCATCTACCCTCTTCCATTTGCTCAATTTTTTTCAGATACCTTATGACTCACACCATAGCAATTGATTCAATAGGAGCAGCCCCTGTTTCACTTAACAGGATAGCATAAGGAACTGTACTTTTAATTTTTAATTTGTTTGTAATCAAACACTTCTGAATTTTCTCAATTTGTTTCCACTACATCTTGGTTGTGCTGCTAGCCCACAATTCACAACCGTAGAGAATCACCGGAGTCACTAGAAGCCCAAAAAGAGTTAGAGTGGTTTTCCAATCCCACAACTCTACCTCTCTACACCTGTTTTGAAGAGCATAAAATGCTTTCCAACCCCCTAAAGTTATTTTCTTTCTACGACCATCCCAACTTAAATTTCTGTTGAAGTCAATTCTGAGATATTTGTACTCTGCAACTTCTTCCAGAATGTTGCCTTCAAAATAGAACTTATGTTGGTTATGCTTTCTTTTGTTAGAGGAAACTACTACTTTCATTTTGCTAATATTGACTTACATCCCAACCCTTCTACAAAAATTCTCAAGGGAACGTAAATGCTATTGCAAACCAAGAGCCGATTTAGCAATCAATATAAGGTCATCTGCGTACAAAAGAAGCCTTATAACGAATTTAGCCACTCTTCAAGCTTGTCAATATATAACCCAAAAAGGGTAGGAGAAAATGGGAAACTTTGCTTGACCCTGATATCACTTCTAAAACTTTCAGAAATGCCAGCTGAAGTTCTGATTTTGACTTTCACCTCTTCATACAACCTATGCACAGCTGCTCTCAAATGCCTGGGAACCCCGAGTTCCTCCATTCTTCCCCAAAGCTTATCCCTAGGAACCGTGTCAAAGGCTTTTCTGAAATCAACAAAGCGACATAAAACTTCTTCCTATTTTTCCCAAAAATTTTCAATGATGTGCCTTAAAGTTATACAATGATCAACTGTGGAATGTTTAGGTCTAAAACCTGCTTTCCCTTTAGCACATTTATCTCTTTCTTCTGCCCACTTGCTGATTTTCTTTTCTAACATGCTTTTCAAACAATGGGTTTATCATTATGGTTCTATAATAGGAGGGATTATTGACGTCACCACTCTTGAAAATAGGTATTGCCATTCTAGTTGTCCAATCTGTGGGGAACCCCTATTGTAAGATGTTGTTGAAAATTTTTGTGATGTGAGGTGAAAGAATTTTTAAGCCCCACTTTAGATACGCTGCTTGGAGTTCATCTAAGTATTTTTCTTTTCCAGTGCCCAACTTCTTGATACCCCTCTCTACCTCTTGCACCGTGAAGACTTTTGTGTCTGTGTTGACCAAGGGAGGAGGGTCAACCTTGGGAACCTGCTCATAAAGTTGTCTTGCATAGTCAAACCATTTAGAAGCTGTAATGTTGTTTTTAGTTTGCACCTTTTTCGGTTGGAGCTCCTTCCAGAATAATTTGGGGTTATTTTTCCCGAGGAAGATTAGTTCTTCTCTCCTTGAAACCATGAAATCAACCTTTTTCTTTTTTACTATCTTCTTGTAAGCTTTAAGCTTTATGTTATCTATCTCTGATTCCTTCCACCTTCTCCTTGCCTTTTTGCATTCCTCATCAAACCAAGCATTAATCGAAAAGAAATTTGTTTCTGACTTCTTAATTTTTTCTGTTTTGCACTCAGCAAGTGCGCTTTGAATTAAATGTGTTAATCCGTGACTATGAAGGCCATGAGATGAGATTTCCTCCTTCTTGAAGAGCCTCTCTAGCATTATTTTGAAGGTATTACAATTCTCTGGAGTCAAAAGAATTCTGCCCTTTAGGGTTTTTTTTTTTAACACACTGAGATTTTGACCCTAATTGCTTCTTTCCGGTCCCAGAGAAACTTAAATAAATTGGCTTGTGATTTGATTTTAAGTCCCAAATTTGATCTCCAATCAGCACTTCCTCCATTTTCTCACACAAAATATGCGAGAAAATTACATAATCTACTACACTTGCTCCATTGTAAGTATTGCAAGTGAAATTACCAGACTTTTCCCATCTATTCAAACCATTACAAATGACTAAATTGAAAGCCCCACATAGCGTAAGCAATTGTTCTCCAAAGAGATTGCAGCCTTTATCCTCTAAAATCCATTCCCACTGATGATTACTCTCTTCTATAAGCCAGATAGGGTCATTGTCTTCTTTACAACAAAGAATGCTAGCTTGTTCACCTGTAGTTCTAGCATTGAAATCCCCCACTATAGGGACTTCACGTAGCTGAGAATATATTGCAATATCTGTTTTTAGGGTTGCAAAGGGATATTTGTGGTCAAGCCCTCTACTTTTGTAGATTTTTTAAATGTGCGGCGCAAAATAGCAGATGCAATTCTAACATGATTTCCATTTTCTGACATTTTAAGCCAAACAAATTTCTTATTTGGGTCTTCTTTTTCTGGCTAAATGAAATGACCTTCTTTTTCTCTTACTAATACCATGATACCCCCGTGCCTTTTTCCATTCCCTGCTGCCTTTTTCTGCACTACTATCTTCCAGTACCCTTGAAACAAAGGTGTCTTGCACCCTTCATGCTCATGTGTTTCTATGAGGCAAATTATGTCTCTACCTTCCGCAATAGGCCCTAACCCAGGTCCTCGTCTCCATGGGTAACCCCTGCAGTTCCAACAAAATAATCTTAAGGAAACCTAGGTAAGACTTGATTGCTATTTATTTTGACATGCAAGACTCATAGTTGATTTGTCCTTGCTTGCCCATAATGACCTTGCTTTCTCATTTCTTGATAAAGAGTTTGTTGCCTCTTCTTTGTTATCATTTTGCTGCCTTGTTTTGGAAGGAGGTCCAAATTGCGCAATCATGACTTTACCTTTATAAATCCATGCTCTTTTTCCCTCATCTCTTGCTGCCCTAACTTTTGTCATTTCGTCCCTCCTTTCCTCTTGTCATCTTACAGTTAAATTTTCTTCTAGAAAAAATCGAGAACCCCTCAAGAGTTGCTTCTTGCTTAGAATGACATCTTTATCATGCAAGTTGGGCATGATGAATTTTATGGGCCTGGCTCTCTCATTGTTAAGCTTACCTACTCTCCATGCTTGACATATTTTTCCTTTCCATTGGAGCTTGTCTTTCAAGAATTCTATTGCAAGGTCAAGAGTACATTCATTTTTTCCATAATCTTTCACCCCTTTAATAATTATGTTTATTTCTCTATCATGTCTTTCCTTGCTTTCTCTATCTTGCAAGTTGTCAACCTGAATGTTTGTTTCTCCTTCCCTCTTAGCAGAATTGCTAATAACTTGATCCCAAGTTTTGGAAAGTTTTGTGGAATCTCATTTCCTCCCTTCTCTTGATGTTTCTTCATTGTTTTCTATTTGGGCAACTGCTTTCCCCTTATCCTGGGATGGATTCGCATTCATCACCTCTGTATTCTCCACTGCAAATTTCTTCATGTCTTGCACCTTCGGAATTAATAGGATCAACAGCTGAATATACGGTTTCTTGGTTTGAACGATGTCAATGGCTAGTCGCCGCAGCGGCTGCTCCACTCTGTTGTGCGTTAGTCTTTTGAACGCTATGCGGGCAATAGGAATTGTGCATGCCTAGCCGCCAGATATCGGGCGAGTTAGTTTCGGGGCAAGGACATTCTGTTTTCCCTATTCGGAGAGCTTCCTGCAGTGTTGACACTTGTTCCTTCGGAACTTTGTTGCTTTCTGCTAAATCTTGGTTTTCAGTTGTTATTATATGGATTGTACAATCTCTTTCCAGATCTTTAGCTTCTACTACTTCCAAACTTTGTTTTACAATTAAGAGTTCTTTCACATAAAGATCAGATGACCAAGTGAGAGGTGTGGATGTGGGACTATATAAAGCATAATCATCAATGAATTTTTCTTTTCCTTTGGACTTGTTGCCACATGCTTGCAAAAAAGACTTGTTTGAATGTTGTTTTTTGCAAAGAGTACTCTCCCTTTGAGACCTTTTTTTCCTTGTCTGCTCCCATTTTAGATGAGCTAGTCTCCGTTTTAAAATGCCCCAATATTGTTTGGCATTGACCCAAACCCAATTCCCAGTTTTGGCTGATGAGGCAATTTTCACTTGCCCTATATCATTTGTTTCCACGGGTTCTAAAGTTTCGAAGAAGGGATGGACTCCACTCGTGGTGAGTGTCAGAGAGAGAATCGGGAGAAACCAAAGTTGCTCGGGTGTCCTGGAACAGGTAAAGAGTAATAATTATGTGTTTGAGGGTATTTTGATTTCTATGTTGGAGGATTCATAGCCTGGTCATGCCGTGGTTTTTGTTTGAGTGCGGTGTTGGTGAGAATATCTGTCATCCCCCTGGCTGCGACCATGGATGTGGGTGGGGCGCAGTGCATGAAGAAGTTTATTTTGGGTGGTATGCAAACATCGGAGGGAATCTATTAAGAAGCGAGCCTGATGCACTTTTGTAAGATTTGATCAAGGCAACTCTTGACGCGGCCAAGGAGATGGGCGTGAAATAGAGTTTGACAATGCGAGGATGATATCCACAGGACTACACATAGTCCGGATATTCTCCGGACTCCAAGGCATGAACTATGCCTGGATGTAGATATTCGAGTTGGGAAGTAGGAAAATTGGTATGTTTCCCTCATCACACAGATGGAAGGTGTTTAGCAATGTTCCCCTCATCCCACAGATGGAAGGTGTGTTGAAGACCGAGTCAAGAACAAACGAGCATGGAAAAATATTTATGAGTGCACACAAAGTTCGAATAAGAGGTTGTGTGTACCGTTCTTGAATTAGCATAGTAAGATCTACGCAAACATCATGTCAAATACAACCGAGAAGTTTGTGCTTAGTGCATTTCTTAGGCATTTGCTACTCTCGTGAGGATTCGATCTAAGGTTTGGAAGGGTTGATTTTTGTGCAAAGATGCTCCAATAAGGCACAAGTAGAGTTGTACATCAGCGTCAATGACAATGACGATGATGTTCTGGGAATTTCTCGATGGGTAAGTAAAGGGCTTAATCATGGAAGGTAACAAGGAAACAAGGCTGCAATGTGTAATGGAGGAGATAATAGCATGTGGCTCAAGGGTAGCAAGGAGAGAATTTTCATATAAAGAAAATAAACAATGAAAAAAAAACTTGTAATGGAGTCAAATTTTATTACATGTAAATGGGCATATTTTTGTAAGACCTATTAAGGAAAGTGTACCTCTATAAATACCCCTAGGTAATCACTGGTAAACTCTAGGTTAGACCTAGGTGATAGGGGGATGTTGGGTTAACAGATACCCAAGGTAAAAAAAATTTAGGGGGATAAGGGCCAGTGTGAGCAGGAATAGGTTGACTCACTTGGAAAGGTTGGCTAGATTTAGTCAAGGAATCCCAAGCCAAGTTTAAGGGGGGAATGTTAGGTAAATTTACTAGGGTTTAGATTCAAGGTTGACAAGGTTAAACAATCAGGTAGTTTTGGGGCACATGGTATTGTGCACCCATGTTTTTCGGTCGGCCCATGGTATTGCATGTAATGGGGCCTATAAAAGGCTGGGAAGACTTCATTGTAAGGTAGGCCTGGACGTGAGCGGTGAAGGCTCACTTGGCCGGATTGGCCAAGTTTTTGGCCAATGGTTAATGAAATTTCATTGGATGGGTTTTTCAAGTTTTTCCAAGATCAACATTTTTGTTCATGTTATGTGTTTTATTGTCAAGATAAACGTTTGTGTTCATGTTTATGTATTTTTTTGTTGGCTATTCTTTATTGTTCCTCTAAATAAATAAGTTAATATTTTGGTTAAATTTTCTTCATAAATATATCTTATATGTCACATATGCCAACCTATATATCATTTCAATGTTTAACACTTCACATACACCTCATTGTATTTTAAAAATTTCCCTTTGCATTACCATTGTGATATAGTATAGATTTTATGCCTCCATATAGTCTGATTGCATGATACCTTAGAACAATTATATGTTGTGCTTAAAATCCTGAATAATTGATTTAAAAAGTGGGAGCCTATACACAACTTTATATCAAGAACCACACCACTTCTCTATGTACACATTGTGAATCAAGGTCAGCACCTATAATATCTTGAAGGCTATCCTGAATTCATTCTCTCATAAACTCATATATATAAATTGTAGTAGGGCCATCATGGGACTTTGATATTAGGATTTTTTTAAGAATAATGTAACTAAAAAATCAAACCATCACTTTTTTCTCCTTTTTTATCTTATATATAACTTTGATGTTAGGATTTGTTTAAGAATAATGTAACAAAAAAATCAAACTACTGCTTGTTTCTCCTTTTTATCTCATATATAACTTATGTATAGAAACCATTTGCATGAAGAAAAAAGGATCGTTTGTCAATTAAACATATTATGCATCAAATTTTTTTATCAAATCAACATATTGCATAACAAAAAGTAATAATTATGCTATAACGAGTAAAATTTTCCCAGGCAACCCTGCTATATTTAGTTTCTTATTTCACATGGGGATAAGGATTTTCAACATTTACAAGCATTCAAAGCAGTTAGGGATACATGTCTCAACACCTTTGAGTTTGAAATTTTGGCTTGTAACAAATGATATGTCTACTTTTCAATGTCACAGTTTAATTATAATTTGGATGCATCAAGAAAAACTTATAATCATTATGCCAAAACTTATTGATTTTCATCCTTGTCCAAAGAGTGAGGTTGTATGGATGTTAAGTTCATCAATTCCGCATTAATAAAAAACATTTTTGTAACTATAAATTTATAATATTTCACATTTCTATGGTCACTACTTTCACTTCAACCAGGCCTCACAATAATTGAAGTGAGAGTAGTGATAATTTAATTTGGTTCAAATATATCTTGTATGTGATCTTCCTAACTCTTCAAATCTTACTTGATTTCAAATTTCCTAGAAAAAGTTATAAATAAAATTCCACATGGTGTTGTTATATGGTTCTAAAACCAACAATCATTTACTCTAATACCAGGTGTTATGAACCAAATAACAAATAAGCATACGAAATTCCCAATTGATAATTTGGTGCCTAAATAAAGTGAACGAGTGATTGAAAAAAAAAAGGGTGCAACATACTATTACATGATATCCAAATGCACAATAATATATGATTATTCAAATGAGTCTTTTTAATGTATATTTAGGTGATAAATATGGTAATAATACATTTATAATAATAATCCTACCCAACTATAATTACTATAATGGTAATTAATGGGGTATAGAACCATAATATTCATAAGCCATATGCCCCTCTTCTCATGAGGCTTAAAACTATTATCTCCATTTTCATATCCACAAAAATAAGCTCTACCTTTGCCTCAATGTATCCATTGTAACCTTTCATCTCCATTTTTATATAACATTCCACCCATTTCATCATTTCCTCTTCCCAGATTATGCACCTTGTAACATACCCAACCACCCGTATAGCACCACCATTGAGGTGGTGGGATACTCCAAAGTCCAAATTCCTCCCACTTAGGTAAAAAAATTTCTCTTATGCCCAATTGTGATATGCTTAGTAACTTGTCCTCTATTCAAGCTACAAGGTACTTTTTGAAACCTCAATTTCAATCATATCCTTGCTTAGGTGAAAAATTGTAACATACCCAACATCCATACTACACCAATTTCACATTTATTTTAACTCTAACACAAAATTCCCTCATAGTCCTATTGTTAATGAATTAATGTATTCAAATATGACAATGTGAATTCACGTAAATATAACTAGTGAAACATAACTATAGATGCAGACGTATACATTCATGTATAAGAGCACTCAATTCATAAGTAAAAGCATTCAATCAACCAATTACAATTAAACCAAATCACTTGTGTTGATGAAAATTAATCACCAACCAATTGTAGAAGAAAGAGATTTCACCTAATTATAAACTCTTTGTTTCTCTAATGTTTCAAATATAATATAGCAGGAAATTTCTTTAGAAATTTATTTTGTTAAATTTGTGTCTCAATCATGCTTTGATACCACTGTAACGTCTTATTTAGAAAATTGTCGAGATTTTTCAACTCAAATTTACGGCATAAACTTCATTCATTAAACCCAATTAAAATTTCACATTTATACCATAAATATTAGCAACACAAGAAGTAAATTTGCAGTAAACCTAGAAATAACACAACAAATATAAACAATGCAACTTTATTTATTTTCTAGGAAATATTTCATCCAAATCTCCATAAGAAATAGTTGTAGTAATGGCCGGTAGAAAACTTGCTACAACATTGGATCGGCCTCCAAAATAAAACTAGAATCAATAATCACACCTATGAATTATGGATGAATTCACCAAGGGAAGATATTGATACTCTCCACACTCACAGAATCACCCGAGGGTTTCCGCACTAAGTCTACTGCTGAAGCTGGAAACTCTTGGTTCTCCAAAATTATCCACAAGAAAAATACTCAACTCCAATATATCCCAAATTATCTCCTCCTCCTCCTTTAAAGACTCCATAGATAGATATACAAGCCTCTATAATTATCATATTTTGAATATTTAAATATTCTTCTAGAAACCCCCTTTTTTATTCCATCTAAGTGACTTTTAATATTACTTTATTTCACAAGCCATTTTTCCTTCAATTAATTATTTTCCTCTCCTTTTATTTAATTAAGTGACTAATTAAAGTCACTTTTAATCTAGGAAAATGGAAAATCGCTCATCATGCTTCATCTGGCCACTGAAAATCTCTTCTCATCATCCCGTCCTATATGTATTCTCGTTCTAGTTCCAACAAGGTATTACACTGATGTATTCCATCAAATATTTCTCCTGAAATACCACCTCAAGTGTAATTAATTGAGTCAGGCCCAATAATAATCATGTTTTATTAAAGTTTTCGGAATGCAACAAAACAAAAGGAAATTTGTGTGGGTGATGGAATATGCCAAGTGAATGTCATCGGATCCCGTAAAAACTCGTCAAAACCCCTTCGAGACCCCTGATGATGTAATCCTGCTCCTATGGCCTGACCATCACATACATTGGAAATCCATCCTAGTTGTACTATAGAGGAAAATAAAAATGGGGACATGACAATTTCCCTTAATATTTTTGCAATAGGGTTACTCTTGAGCTATTGCTATGAGTCTACAAGGATGAAATCGCCTATGGCTATTTTCAATCCTCTCACATAGCCTAATTTCATATAATTTAACACTTTGTAACTCCTACAACTATCCTAACCCACCATCTCTCTTTCACCATTAGCATGCACAACTCAAGGAATGGGATTCCCTTCTATACTATGAAATCCCTTGGGTTATCCCACTTCCCTCTAGAGCTCTAATATATAATGACATGGAAATCTCTCTACTTGGACTAAGGTTCTTATAAGTTGCCATGGATTTTACTTAAAGATAATAATTTCCCTTACAAATGGGTGTAATCTTTACATAGTTTCACCATCAAAATTTTCATGATATTATTGCACACATAATATGGTAACATAGGACCCAAAAAAAAAACTCAAAGTAAAATAAATGTGAAAACTCCTTTACATGCCCAAAATTCATGGGATATTTTTGCATGATTATAATGAACCATGTATGTTGAAAATAAGTCCATATATCTCTCTTATAAATTGTTCCCAAAGTATAAGAGACCTAGGAACACATAAAGTAAAAGACTTAGGAATAAAATAATATTATTTGTCTTTGGTCCAATTTGCATTTACGTATTGCATCTCTTAGCCGTGAGTATTACAAAATTTACCTCCATGATTGCTTCTTCCACTTTTAACATTCTTCCTATTCTCTTTTTTATTAGATTATCTTTTACTTTTATGGCTAATTTGTAAGCCTCTCCTCCAAAATAAAATCTCTACAAATTAATTTCATCTTAAATATCAAATTTCAATACATTAACATATATCGTGTTATTATTTATCTTTTTTTAATTATTCATGGGTGGAGCCTCTCCTCCAAAATAAAATCTCTACAAATTAATTTCATCTTAAATATCAAATTTCAATACATTAACATATATCGTGTTATTATTTATCTTTTTTTAATTATTCATGGGTGGATTTAATAACTAGATTATAAAATCTTCGGGGTATTGATGCACACTCTACTCCTACTACCTCAAAGTCTAAACTTGCCTAAACAATACTTGTTAATAATTAGCTAATAAAAACAATTCTCACAATTCACTTACTATTTTGGTCCATGCTCATATCTTCTTCTTCTCTTAAACCCATTCTCTTTGCAGAAAATTACACCATACGGTAGAATGTTCTTTCACTCTAGTTGAGGTCAATTTCGTGTTTTGATGGCCATTGATTCCTAGGCATATATCCTATCCAAACTAGTAGAGCTTCTCCACTTAAATCAACATCATAGCTAGTGACTTCTACTCATGTGGTCCCCTTGTTTTCACAAACTAAGAGTAGTTGCATCCCTATATCTTTATCATGTTTGTTTTGTTCACCCTCTTTCTCAAGTTCTGGTTTAGAATCTTCTCATTCTTTTTCTCCACTCTTCATGGTCCAAAATTACTTAAGGTTCATGGTATTTCTTCCATCTCTCCATATCATTTTCACAATTGCAACTTTCTTTACGTGATCATTCCTAAGTTCTATTGTCATGTAACTTTGCTAGTGACCACCTCATTCTAATAGAAATCTAATTCACCTTGTTCGTGTTCATATTCTAGTTAAATGACTTTAAAATTCAACAAAAATTCGACAAATAAAATTTTGAAAATAAAACTCAGTATTAAGTTCGACATTCTCACAAATTTAATATATATATATATATATATATATATATATATATATATATATATATATATATATATATATAGTTAAAAATTGTTGTAACTCTTTTATATGTAATGTTAAGAATTGTTGTATATATATATTTTAAATTGTTGTAACTCTTTTATATGTATTGTTAAGAATTGTTGTAGGTCTAAGTCACCTTGTTTGTGTTAATATTCGAGTTCAATGACTTTAAAATTCAACAAAAAATCGACAAATAAAATTTTGAAAATAAAATTCGGTATTAAGTTCGACATACTAAAAATTTAAAAAAAAATAAAAAAAAAAAAAAATATATATATATATATATATATATATATATATATATATATATATATATATATATATATATATATATATATATAGTGTTAAAAAGTGTTGTAACTCTTTTATATGTAATGTTAAGAATTGGTGTAGGTTATATATATATATATATAGTTGTAACTCTTTTATATGTAATTTTAAGAATTATTGTAGGTCTTATATATATATATTCAATAATAATAAATGACAACATAATTTAAAAATTAAAATATTTTTTAACATGCATATGCTTCTTTTATATATTCAACTTGTATATATCATTGAAATATAATACTTCTATTATAAATATTTATAAATATATAAATTTGTATAAGATAAGTGTATATGGTATATGTCATTACTCCCCCCTACTTCCCAAGGCTAAGAAGGAGCTGAAGGAAGGTAACCATAGACCAACCTTTAGGTCAAGTAGCTAGCCCTACCAAGACTAGAGAGGGCTCTCTCAATGTCACTTTGCAGCCAAAGGGATGAATGGATATAATGTTTTAGGCTAGTTATGATGCTCAATATATTATGGTTTTGTTTGTTTGGAGTTTTGTTGGATAAGAATGAGAGTTAGGAAACTAGGTCTAGGGTTTAGGTATGATTTCAAAGGTTTAGTTGCAGAGGTAAGGGTGAGGCCAAATAGGTAAGCTTATAAGCATGCCTAATTTTTCATTGTGTATAGAGTGAATAGAGAGGGAGTCAGAATGAGCATTACACTCAATCCATTCATCATAAGAGCATAGACACTTTCATGTAAATATTATAAAAAATGGAGCATGGAAAGAATGATTTTTATCAATAAACTAATAAGACTTAGCATAAAGAAACATATAGATGAAATAGGAGCAACATAAAATTCAAAATAATGAGTTTATAGAGAAAAAAAATTCCTAAAGGTATACCATTGGATTCTCAACACTATGTCTGCAACATTGTCTTTGATTTCATTAACAAAGCTTGTACAATAGCTCCACTGCATATAAAAACTATCCAACCTCTAAAAATACTTGAGCTGGATTAATTATAAAAAATAGAGTTCATGACACCTCATAGGATCGAAATCATATCCAAAAATCATCATAATTATATCATATGAGTCGCTTCCTATAATCTAGGGCAGTTAGAAACTTATCCCTGAAACTTAGCTAAAGACAAGGAGTGTGTGTATCCTCCATTAAACTACATGCTTCCTCATCATAGAGGCAAAAAAAAAACCCAAACACATCAAATTACACTTCATGGGATAAATAACATCGAATTTATGGAGATTTCCTAGCATGAAAACTATCTAAAATGAATCCTATGTAGAAACGTCGCGCCTATAGCAGAAACGTCACGCTTTTCTGGCAGAAGCGTTGTGCCAGTTCAAGAGTGATTTTGACCCATTTAGGAGCATCCAAATTAAAATATTAAAGTTGTGTTGAGTAGCCCTGTGAGTCTAGTTTCAAATGCACTTTTAATTTTTTGAAAACACCCACAGGAAGACCTCCAAAATTGGCTTTTCCAAACCTCAGTCCAGAAGCGTTGCACCTAGTCCAAAACACTGGCAGAAGCATAGAAATGAGGAAGTTTTTTGAATTTTTATTCAAAATCGGAGCTTTTCATGGAAAAACGAGTCCATATATGGCATGTAATAGTCAATATGCACCCATCCATATAAAAAAATCTTGATTTGGAAGTTCTGAGAGAAAGCATCACACCTTGACGCGACACTTCTGAGGAGACAAAATTTCCAAATTTGTGCAAAAATCACCAAAAATACAAAATGTGCTCAAATTGACAAAAAATTGTTCTATAACACCTTTGGAGGATGGGCTAAACAACCATGGATGCCTGAGCAAGGAGATCTAAGGTTTTCTTCTCCTTGAGCTTCATTTGAGCTTCTTTAAGCTTTTTCTTCACTTGCTTGAGCCTGATTTGGGAATTTTATTCCTGGCACAATAGTGATTGGCCATATGTCTCTAGAAATTATTGTTATTTTTATATTTCTTCATAAGCTTCTCAAGGTGTCCATTGACCCTGTCAAGTCAATACTCTCTATCTTGATTGATTTCATCAAGAATTAGCTCATCTAAAGTCTGCCAACCTAATTTAGGAGCTGTTGATTCTCTTTCTTTCTGAAGTGCCTTCTTGAGGCCTATTGTCCTTGGTATTATTATTTTTTTTCTAACTTCTACATCCTCCAGATGATCACCATATATTGTTTCTTTTCCCTTTCCTTTATTTGTGTCAACATGTACCTTTGGCTTGTCTTGGAGGAGAAGTTTCACCTTCAACTGCAAATTTTCTTATTGTAGTAATGTGATATGAGAATTTGCAATTGAAAAAACCTCCCTCAACTCTGCTATTTCTTCATCTTTCTCCTTTATGATCTCCTCAACTAACTTATCCTTCCCATGCTCTGCCATGTCAACTTCTAAAGGTGCTTGTTCATCATGGTGCTGCAATGGTGACTCACCATCATGGCTAGGTGGTTGGTCCATTGTTTGTCTTTGCTCAAGTGTAGTTTCAGGTGCCAATACACCTCAGATGGTATTGGGAGAAAAAACAATTCTCTTTCCCTTCTCATAGTTTTGAGTGATCTCAACCCTAGGTGTTTTTTAAATCTAATCCTACTTGCTAGAAGATCCAACCTCCTTCAGTTGTATTGATGTTTTGCTATGAACAGTAGGTGGACTAGTAGCAAGAGTTGATGCTACTTTCTCAATGAAAATTTCCCAAGTCATGTTGCTTGTTTAGAGATGGTGAAAAACAATCATCTTAACCAAGCCATTGTGAAATATACCCGGATGAGGATTTCTACTTTTTCTTTGTACTTTTTCCGCCATCTTGACCAAACTCCTGAAAAGATAGTTTGACAAATTGAGTGATTTTGTAGTTGTGAAGTGCATTAGTAACCTAACATGGTATTGGTACAATCTTGAAAATATTCCCTCGCATGTGAAATATTTCATGATGAGCTTCATTAATGAGGCATACTTATCAAGTAGATTCTTGAAATGGAAAACATGTTTAGGTTCATCTCTATAATGAGGTTTTAGGAACATTGGGTAGTTTTCAAGGTCCAATTCCATGCCCTTGAATGAGACTTCTCCTTCATTTAGAATCCATGTTGCTGAAGTGATGGCCTCTGTTGATAGAGAGAATTCAGTGCCTGTAATGGTGTCCTTGTCTTTGTTGAATTTGGTGGAAAAAAGGGTATTCAATGGGTCATTACATCCTACCTCCGTGATCTTCTCACAAAATCTCAGACATCCAACATTTTCAAAACATCTCTTAGCACATGGGGAGGCATTAAGTTCTTACAATGTGGATGGCTCAAATCTAGAGTGGCGACCTCCCTTGTGAGCTTTATTTTCATTCTCCATACTACTTGTGAACAGGATTAATCCTTCTTAGATGAAATGGGTGGGTAGGAATGACGAAGTCGAGAAAACAAGGGATATGGATAGGGTAGGTTTAGGGGTTTTTATGAGGTATAAGAAGGTTGAAGAAAATTCCCCAAAACTTTTAGGCAGTAGGATAATACTTGAAATAGTTGAATTACTTGAAATGGGTATGGGGAAGTGGATCAAAATAGGAAAACACAGAGAATTTCCAATTTTTTTTGTGGAAATTTAGTAGGGACTTAGGGTTTTGATGGAGAAATGGTAAGGAGGCCTATGAGTGGTACGGGTTGTTTAAGATAGGGTTTGTGAAGGATGAGTGAAGGTTTAGATGGTGGGAAAAAGGTATCCAATGGCTAAAACCAATCAATAAAGGAGAAACCCTAAAACATAGGAGTGAAAAACCCTAATGATAGAAAAACACTCATATAGTCATGAATTGACTTGAAGAAGGCAGATGGAGCATCCACTTACTAGTTTTGGAGGCCACAGGAGGTTTTCACAGTTATTTTAAAGCTTTGGTAGCTAATTTGAAGGGTGGAACTTAAAAACGTAGCAGATTTGGCAAAATCATAACCCTGACCTAGATTCATAGCGCCAATACCCAGAAGCATCGCGCTGCCCTAGAAACGTTGTGTTGCTTCTTCAGAAACGTGGTAGAGCCTCTAGAAGCATAGCAGATTGGATTTCCTTATAATTTTTTCTAGTTTTCTTCCACCTTTGGAAATGGTAAGGTATTCTGAAGGTGAGAGATGAACTTTATCAAGCAAGAGGAGATAAAATGAGTGAAAGAGATCAATTTTTCCCTTTTTATAACATCAATAAGACACCTTATTTGTCATTTAGTGAAAACACGACCTTTTTTAAGAACACTTTTTTTTTAAATATTTTGACAATGTAACAAGCTTTTGAAAGAAGAAAAATTGCCTCTCTTTTTTTATTCACCTACCCAAGCCAAATCCATTTAAGATAAATTTGTATGATGGAAGTAAATGACCCTTATTTTTACTTTCTTTATGATATATTTTGGACTTTTATGGTGGTGAAATGAAAGACACCTAGACCCTAACCTAGGAAAAAACATGGCGACTTGACCTAAGACTCTAGATGAAAATGAAGTACATGACTCAATAAAATATAATGACCATGAATAAACTAGAAGGAGTATCTTTTAAAACCCTATACATATCCAGTGATCAAAATTTTATTTGAAAACTTACTTGGAAATGTAAAATTTTGACCTAGAACCACTACTAGACAAATTTGAAAGAGTACATATTCATCACTGAAGATTGGACATTAACATTGGCTCCAGCTCGGGATGGAAGGTCCTTTGGGAGGTGTAAATAACATCATATATCAAGTAGCCTTATCCATTTGGCGATGGATTCAAAACTAGAAATTGAAACAACTTCGACAAACTGAAAAAACTGACTCAAAAAATGACTAAATTTTTTGAATTTTTTTTGAAAGAAAAACATCAACTGATTATAGAAGTCTCATGGCATTCTCCTCAGGCTTCAAAATTTTGCAACATATTTGAATTCTTGACAGAAAATGAAAGTGATCTTTACAATGAAATTGAACCTTTTTTCTTCAATCTTAGATAAGGTAGTGTTTAAGGAACCTACCATTCACCGGTCCTCCCAGAATTTATTGCCCATCAAGATATTCTAACAAGAATTCCTTATTACCTATGAATGTTTTGATCTTGTATGGACCTTTCCATATATTATCAAAATTACTATGATTACCTTTGTCTTCATTCTAGGCATCCCACCGAAGGACAAAATCCCCTACTTTGAAATAATCATCTTTGGTCTTCTTGTCATACATTTTCTTGATTTTCTCCTAAAGTTTTAAAGCATGATTGAAAAATTCTTCTCTTGTCTGCTATAAATTAATCATTTGAATGATTCTTTGCTGGATATCATTTGGTTCACTGTCAATCTTTTGCAGAATTTCCATCATTAGGATAGCTAAAGAAGTGGGAAAAATTGCGTCAACACCATACACAAGCTAAAAAGGTGACATATTAATTGATCTCTTGGTGTTAACTCTATCTACCCATAGATCATTTATGATATTCTTGTACCAATTTATCTTGTTCTCTTGCAACATCTTCTTAATTATATTCACCAATGATTTGTTTGATGATTCAACTAACCCATTTCCTTGAGGATAGTATGTTGTAGAATGACCAAGTATTATGTGATATTTATCACAAAAGTAAATCATTTTCTTAGAATTAAAGGAGGCTACGTTGTCAGTAATAACTTTATGTTTACAACAAAAATGATAAAAGAGATTGCTTTCCAAAAATTTAATTATGATAGTATATGTATCTTGCCTCATCGGAATGGCTTCAATCAACTTTGTGAAGTAATCAGGGTCGGTGAGTATCCATTTATGTTGAGCTGATGAAAAATGATGGATATCGCCAATGAAATCAAGACGCCACTACTGGAAGGGTGCTTGAATTGCAATGGGTTTTAAGGTAAGTGAAAAAGCTTTCTTTTTCCTTGAAAAAATTGACATTAATGACAGTCTTATACACATCTGAAAATAAATTTGGCCAATAGAAGCCAGCCCTCAAAGTCCTATTTTTTGTAGTCTTCTAGAAAAGATAACCACCACAGTCACCTTTATGAAAGTCATTCATCATTTTTTCAACTTCTCCTTCTACCATGAAATTAAAAAACACTCCACCCAGATATTTCCAATACAAAGCATTGTTAAAGATGCAATACTTAAGAGCCCTCAACTTCAAATATCTAGCTTTAATACTCAAGAAGCCGGGAGGAGGATTCAGGGGTTGAAAAACATAAACAATATCAACGTATCATGGTGATGAAATAAATATTTTAGATACCTGAGGTAATGAATCAGCCTCTTGCTCCTTGGATAATGCAACAATAAAATTAACGTCCAAATCATGGAGATTAGAGTCGGCCATAAGATTTTCCAAGCCTTTTCGCTTGATAATTTTTGTGGGCTTTATCTCCAAGTCATACTCCAATATAGCAGTGATCCATTTTCCACATTGACCTTCAATATCATTCTATGTAAGCACATCTTTGACAGCAGCATTTGGTACATATGTAATCATATGAGAATGAAGAATATAGACTTGGAATTACTTTAATGCTTTAACTAGAGCCAAGGCCTATTTTTCAATGATATTATACTTCAAGGCTGCATCTCTAATGTTTCTACTGAACAAAGTGATGGGCTGTTATGTTTTCTGATTTTTCTTTTGCATGAGGAAAGTAGCTAGAGTATGCTCTGAAGCAATGGAAAAAATGATAAAATCAAGTGTGTAATTTGGACTAATAAGAATAGGAGTATGAGATAAAGAAATTTTTACTTGATTTAAAGATTTATTTTCCTCCTCAAACCATTTTACTTCACTATCTTTCTTCAACATGTGATCAGTAATTTTCCTCAAGTGTTCAGCAAGATTCAGAAAAAACCTTCTCAGGAAATTGATTTTACCATTGAATTAATGAATCTTCTTCTTGCTTCTAGGATATTCCAAGCTCTGAATCGCTTCAATTCTTGAAGGATCTATTCGGATGTCGTCTTTTGAAATGATGTGGCCCAAAAATTTTCCTTCCTCCATAGAAAACACACTCTTTTTAGGATGTACCAATATGCCAAGTTTCCTACATCTCTGAAAGATAGTTTTCAAGTGCTATAAGTGTTGCTCATCTGTCTTGGAAAAAATAGTGATATAACCAAGATATATGACCAATAATACATCATTTTCATTGGCAAAGGTGATTTCCATCACTTGCTAAAAATTCGATCCTGCATTTTTCAATCCAAAGGGAATTTTGGTGTACATGAAGGTACCCAATGGTGTTGTAAAGGTTGTCTTTTCTTGATCATCTGAATGGACTAAAATTTTATTATACCTGGAGTAAAGTCTGGAATATCCAACTACCCTTTGTAGAATATGGTCTATTTTTGGCAGTGGGTAATTGTCTTTCAGCGACACTTTATTCAGATTTCTGAAATCTATACACAAGCGAATTTCTTTGGTCTTATTCCTTACTGGAACTAAGTTAGACATCTAGTTTGAGTAGTGAAGTGGAACTATAATACTAGCAGTAAATAATTTGTTGACCTCTTTTTGAATGGATGGAAGCAACTTGGGATTCATTCTCCTCAATTTCTGGCGGAAAGGCTTCTGATCTAGCTTCAAAGGAATAGTACATTGAATTATACTCTTATCATAAATTTTCAAATCAAGATACTCCAAAGCAAAAACATTAGAAAACTGAGACATGAGCGTTGCATATTTACCTTTCATATTTGGGCTCAAGGATTTTGAAATATTGCTATCTTGGTCTTTCTAGGAGTACCAAGATTAAGATCTTCCACTCCTACTTATGTTGGCAGCATGGTCGGTTTGTGTGCAACATCGTCTTGATCAAAAAGCTCCTCTAAAGGCATAAGATCTCTAGGAATGGATTTATCATTCAGCTGAATTACTTTCATTTCTGTTGCATGCAATTCATGGTCATTTTGAGAAAATTGGTCATCCATTTGTAAATTCACAAATTCCTATTTCGTCTGCAGGAAGTTGTTGATCTGTTTGTCATATTGAAATACCTGCCAATATTGAACATTATCCAGAATATCAGGACAATGTTTGACATTTATCTCATACTTTTTATTGGCATACAATGTAATTTTAAACATGATGGTTGAAGTGGCGAGAGAATCAACAATCACATTACTATCCCTTGGGATCAATGAAAAAGTATACTCAGTGGAAGTCTTGAGGATATCTAATATTTCATTTTGGTAAGCTCGCATCCTATGATGCTTAGCTTGGTATTCCCATTTTACTTGTTTTATTACCAATTCGGAGTTTCCATACACGTAAATTTTCTTGGCACCTAACTTCTTGAGAATTTTCAATCCGCTTATCAAAGCCTCATACTTTGTTTCATTGTTCAAATAGTTGAATGCTAACTTGTAAGAGGACATTCGAACATTAGGAGGAATCTTAAGGGACTGCTTTTTAGGGCTATGAATCCACCCTCCAATGCCAACCCCTTCCTTAACCAAGGCTCCATTGAAGTCCATGATCCACAAACCACTTTCTTCAGTAGGATGCTGCAAATCTAATGACTTAACTTTACTTGTTACTTGAGAAAGGTCTGTTGTACCAAAAATTTATGTGTGTTTAATGGTTTCATCTCTTTTTTTGGTTGATGCGCTTGATTCCAAACCACTTGGCATCTTTTCTCGATTTTCTACATTTACAATTTCTAAAACAGAACTTGAAAACTCAAAAATTTATGTCTTTTCTTCCATCAAAATTTCTGAATATGTTGAACACTAATCATTGAATCAAATAAAATACTATAAATCCATGTGAACAACATGTATGGGGTGATTATTAGGCTTTTATCTGGTATTTATCATGCGCTTCATTTTACTTTCCTAGTATAGTTTTATGAGTTGAACAAGTACCGTTATTGTAGAATTTGAAAATTCAAGCTGCAAGGTACCTATAAGTTTCACTCCCCATGACTGGGAAAGAAACATTCCATATCTGGGAGGGATATCAACCAAAAAAACATCCATGAGTACATTCTTGGCTTGGATTTTCTCTAAAGACACCACTAGATCTTTAATTAGGCCAAGACATTTCACTCTACCTTAAACAAATGAATAAAGGTCATGGTAAGGTCTTGTGATATCTACGCCTAATATATCCATGATGGCTTTGGGCATAAGTTTATGAGACACTCCGTAATATAGCATGGCATTATGGAGGATAAAATTGTGGATTTTGAGGCTAAGATAGAACAAAGGGACCTCACTATCTTCTAAATCACCATCAGCCGCAGGACCAAATAAAATTTCTAGGCGATCATCACTTACATTAACCATATCATACATCTAATCTACCCTAAGCAGCTTGTCTACTTGAAACTTATACTGGTCATTCTTGATTATTTCAGTTAAAGGAATGGAGACTTTCAGTTTAGATATTTCATTTTCAAGACTAAAAAGGGAAAAATGTTTTTCTACCTCTTTGGATGATGCATCTTTCTTCTCTAGCTGATCATAGTGCGAAATTTCCCTCTTCTGTCCTCCATCCTGGACTTTTTTTATATTTTTTCTGACTGCTGGTATAAGCCTCATTTCCTTTTACAAGACTAGGAATAGCAGGTCCCTTTTCTTTGGTTTGATTTGAAGTAGTCGTCTCTTTATGATGAGTATCGGTTTGAGAATTTTGTTTTTTTGTGATTGGAGATGATAGGGACATTCCTATTCCTCAAACCACACTACCTTTTTACTTGAGTAAGAGCATTCTAATACCCCCTCTGGTAATATTTTGTACATACTGATAACATATCATCATTTGACAAGTCATATTGTTGATTGTGCGATGCATGAATTTCTATAGAAAACTTATATTCTTCAGTGAGGAAAATAGGATGTTGATTTTCCTCAAATAAATCATTCTAGCCATAAATATCTTCTTCATATTCTTCATCAGGACATTCTTTGTAGTTTTTTCTGAAATCGAGTGTGAATTTGATGCTGACTTTGTGGAGCCTGACCCCTCTGTTCCCTTTTATTGATCCTGTATTAAGGTCGTTGATTTTAACCCATAAAATTGGGATTTCTAAAGGAGGGTTCAACTTGTCTATCAGGGATGGACATTTTATCCATCATCTTCTCCATGGTTTTGATCAAGGTGTCGAGCTTGCCCTCAGATAAAGTAGATGTTTCTTCCTTGATAGTGATCCTTTTCTCTATCTTGATTTTTGACTTTTTGATAAAAAAATTAGCTTCCATGCTCACTGCATTTCTTTAAGGGTTGATGGATTTATTTTCCTTAGCTAGTAATCCATATCAGGATCGAAACCATTAGGGTAATGAAGCAAAGAAAGGCCTAGATAAGGCTTGATATTTACAGGAATAGAATCATAAATATTATTGAATCTAGATGTGAAGTCTTGTACAGACTCATTGCAATTCCTTTTCAAGGCTTTATATTCAGCTAGGATTTTCAATGGATTATTCTTCTCCTCCCATTTTTCATAAACAAGCCAATCAATTGTTATTAATTAGCTATTGAACTAGCTATGAGAGAGCAGTACCACTTTTTAACCTCTCCTGAGAAATGTTGTGCTATGATGCGTATCTTGGCATCATCATTGTCAATCTCTTCAAGATCTATGAAATCAACCACTTTGAAAATGTGTTGATAAGCAGTAACCTCTGATGTTCCATCAAAAAGGGGAAATCTTTGACCATAATTATAAGGCAGTGCAGTAAGTTGTTGGAGTAAGATCAACAGAGCGAATCTTCCCATGATTAATGGAGGGGGTTTTAGAGATGTTGATGGAGTAAAAAATTGCAGAGGTAATGATGGAATGAAAGGAAGAGACGATGATGTAGTTGGGTGAGAAGGCGTAGTAACAGGTGGTGAAGAAAAATCATGCTTCTGGTATTGGAAATAAGATTTGTCTGAAGTTACTTGAAACTTATCCACCAAACCTTTAAGTTTGTAAAAATTATACCATACTTCACTATCAACCTCATAATAAGAAGACTCAGAAAATGGTACAAAGGTCTCTAAATCAATAGGATCAAATACAATTTCTTAAAGAAAAGTTTCAAACTTAGACCTAAATAAATATCTTCCAAATTCAATATTATAGCACAAATCTTCTGAAGCAAATGTCGTAGGAAAGGATTTTAATTTTACAAGTGGATGAATAGCCTTTCCAAATTTCCAAGACTTATTATTTTTCTTTCTTAAAAGACTCTCAGGGTCATTTACAATTGGTGAGGGATTTGGGACGGGATTTGACCTAGTGTGTCTTTTGGGAGCCAGATTTTCTTGAAAACTAGTACTTTGGCTCGAATTTACAGACTCGGCCTTCTTTAAATGTTAGAACTTTTCACCCACAAGTATAACCTTCAATGAAATAAATATATTTTCCTATGGAAATATTTTCAATCACTCCCTGGAAATGGTGCCAAACATGTTATCACTCCCCCCTGCTTCCCAAGGCTGAGAATGGAGATGAAGAAAAGTAACCACAGACCAACCTTTAGGTCAGGTAGATAGCCCTAACAAGACCATATATGTCTCTCTCAATGTCACTTTACAGCCAAAGGGATGACTATATATAATGTTTTAGGCTAGTTACGATGCTCAATAGATTAGGGTTTTGTTTGTTTGGAGTTTTGTTGGATAGGAATGATAGTTAGGAAACTAGGTATAGGGTTTAGGTATGATTTCAAAGGTTTAGTTGCATAGGTAAGGGTGAGGCCAGGTAGGTAATATTATAAGCATGCATAATTTTTCATTGTGTCTAGATTGAACTGAGAGGGATTCAGAATGAGCATTAAAATAAATTCATTCATCAGAAGAGAAGAGACACTTTCATGTAAATCTTATAAAAAATAGAGCATGGAAAGCATGATTTCTATCAATAAAATAATAATACTTAGCATAAAGAAGAATATAGATTAAAGATGAGTAACATAAAATTCAACATAATTAGTTTAAAAATAAAAACAAATTCTCAAAGGCATACCACCAGAGTCTCAACACTATGTCTGCAACATTTTCTTTGATTTCATTAACAAATCTTGTACAATAGCTCCACTGCAAATAATAACTATCCAACCTCTAAAAAGACTTGAGGTGGATTACTTATAGAAAATAGAGTTCATGAAACCTCATAGGGTCGAAATCCTATCCAAAAATCATCATAATTACATCAGTTGAGTCACTTCCTATAATCTAGGGAAGTTAGAAACTTATCCCTAAAATTTAGCGAAAGACTAGGACTGTGTGTCTCCTCCATTAAATTACATGTTTCCTCATCATATAAGAAAAAAAAACTCAAACACATCAAATGAAACCTCATGGTACAACTACCATCGAATTTCTAGAGTTTTTTTGGCATGACAGTTGTCTGAAAGGATTCCTATGCAAAAACATCGCGCCTGTAGCAGAAAAGCCTCGCCTGTCTGGCAAAAGTGCCGTGCAATTTCAAAGGTGATTTTTACCCACTTAGGAGAATCCAAATGAAAATATGAAATTTTTACTAAGTAGCCCTGTGATTCTAGTTTCCAATGCACCATGAATTTTTGGAAAACACCCATGGGAAGGCCTCCAAAAGTGGTTTTTCCCAACCTTACTCCTAAAGTGTCGCATCTGGTCCAAAACACTAGCAAAAGCACAGAAATGAGGCATATTTTTTCATTTTTCTTCAAACCTAGATATTTTCATGGAAAACCAAGTCCATATCTGGCATGTACTATTCATGACGCACCCATCCATGTAAGAAAAATTTGATTTGGATGCCCTAAGAGAAAGTGTCATGCCTTGACACGACACTTCTGAGGAGACAAAAATTCCATTTTTTTGCAAAAATCATCAAAAATACAAAAAGTGCTCAAAATTGACCAAAATTTGTTCTATAACACCTATGGAGGATAGGCTAAACATACATGGATGCCTCAGAAAGGAGGTCTAAGTTGTCTTTCTCCTTGAGCTTTATTTGAGCTTCTTTAAGATTTTTCTTCACTTGTTTGAGCCTGATTTGGGAAATTTTGTTCCTGGTGCAATAGTGATTGTCCATATGCCTCTGGAGATTATTTTTCTTTATTTTTTATATTTCTTCGTGCTTCTCAAGGTTTCTGTATTGGTATATTTGACAAGAGGGTGTACGAAATTCACCAGTGCTTGGTAGGGGTGATTTCTATCCTACAAGAAATTTCGTTGATTAGGAGATCAATTCACATGCTCAAACATGAAAGTGCTCAAAACAGGTCCAAACCTGAGTGACCGGAAAGGTCTCGTCATTGTGATTCTAGCATTGTGAATGGTTTGAAAAACCGATGTCGTATGAGGAAGATATTTCCTTCTGTTCATTTTCCCAAACAACAAAATTTGGTGACTAGATGCCCAGTCAGCTTGCAGGTATACTTAGCAGAATATTCTAGGAATATTCCATTTTTCGTCTAAGCCAATGTGGTGGCACCACGTGGCACATCATGGGATTTTGGATGTAGATGGCACGGAGGATATCTGGTTGTTGGATGATTTTATATTGGAAAAATTGTTGAGTGACACGTGGCAATCTCGCAGGCCACAATGTGTCCTCATAAGATTGGTGTAAAATCTTGTGGAGTTGACTGGGTCGAACCCACGACCTCCTGTTTGCATGCCTGAGCTCTTAACATTCCACCTACAGGGTGTTTCTTACCCCTATAGGTCACCACATCTATTTAAATTTTAAGGTTTTCAAAGTTGGGGGTTTGGGAGGCCAGCCCCTAAGGGTCAGCCCCCCTACCATATGTTTGTGCACTCAAGACCTTGACCCACACACAAACCACGCGGCGAGGAAAACCGGTGATTAATCCGGTGGGCAGTCACATGATGGGATTTGATATTAAATTTAATCGACAGTTAATCCGACGGTTTTTCTGTCGAACCCCCAAATGTAGCAACCAGTGCCTAATTTTTCAGCACTAACTGGAGTTCCTCTAGTTTTGGAGGAGCTTTCCTAGGTGTGAGTGGGAAAATTACTGTTATTGTCATAACTCTTGGATATTTCGACCATTTTTGGAGAATGAATAGTCATTTTTGGCTAATTTCAACATTCTTAACTCATTGGAATAGGTTTCAGATCCATCAAAGGTCATCTCACATAGGTTTTTCTTTAGGAGATGTCAAGGAGCCACTAGGGCCACTAGGGTGTTTTCTGTGTATTGAGCATCCATTCTCTGTTTTCTGCATATGAATAGTCATTCCTAACTAATTCAAGCATTCTGAAGCTGTTTTACAGAGAGAACAACCATTTGAGGATTTTTATCACATGCACTTACCATTTTTGAGCAATAATATATGAAGGACATGCCATTGGGAGCTGGACCAGAAGATGTATCCCAGGAGGGGTGAACTGCTTCATCAATTTGCTGAGTATTGTCATATGTGATGCTTTATTCTATTTCATTTACTGCTGAACAGTGTTATATAAGCTAATTTACATGCTTTAACCTCACATAAGAATATTTTTAACTAAGTTAAAACCATTTGTTTCACTTGCAAACTTCAGTGAACCTTATGCACAAAATTTAATTATTGTTTGGATACTTAGCATAGCAAAACTAATACATTCCATTCAGATCAAGTAGGTATCGGAGCTTGAGTTAAGCTAGAGTATTTTCTCTATTTAATATTTGTGCAAGGATTTTTTTAACAGTTTACGAGAGTTTTAATGCTTACTAGGCTGAAGCTTAAGAGAGGAGAAGGTCAATTTGTGAAAGTTCAAAGTAATCCTCACCCAAGGAGGGCAAGAGTGCCATTATCTCCACCTTAAATTTCACCTCAAAGAGAATAAGAAGAAGCCATAAGCATTACTTCAAGGGAGGAAGAAATACATGAAGAAGTTGATCCCAAGGAGGAAGAAAGAGTGTTTAGGAAAGAATTCCTTGACTTGAATGAAATGGTGAGAGTTATTTACCAAGAAAGAAATGAGAGACTTGAAGGAGAAGGATCTAAACTTCACAAGGAAGGAGAAGGATATTCAAGAGGAAATAAAGATGAAGATAAGTCAAAGAAGGGAAATGGAGGAAATGGAGATCCACCATCATCACCCTCATCCTCATCCTCATCATCCTCTACTTCAGTGAATCAATATCACAATTCAAAGAACACTCGTAAAAGTCCTTTTTTAAAACTTGATGTTAAGTTTTATTTTCCAATGTTTAATGGTGAAGTCAATGAAAAAAATCTTAACAATTGGATTAGGAAATTGGAGGTTTATTTGAAAATCCAGAACCTTCATGATGACGACACTAAAATTCAGTTAGCTTCTTTGAGAATGGAAGGTGCAACACTTGTTTGGTGGGAAGCCAAGACAAAGGAGGAGATCAAAAAACATGGTAAGATTATTTTATCATGGGCTGATTTCATTACTGAAATAAAACAACAGTTTTATCCAGTAGCTCATTTACATAAAGCTATCATGAATTGGAAAAATTTCAGACAACTTAAAGGAAAAAATGTACAAGACTACACCCAAGAATTTAGGAGAAGAGCTCTCTTATTAGGGGTATATTTGCAGAGTCAAGAAAATTTGCTAAATTACATAGGAGGCTTACATAGCTATCTAAAACACACTATCCTTATGTTCAATCCTACTATTCTAGATGAGGTTTGTGTTCAAGCAACACATTTAGAGGCTAGAGGGAAAAACACTTTTGAAGAGGGTAGAAACAAGCCTTTTAAGGGGAAAAACAAAGAGAAGACCTCAAAAGGAAAAGGAAAAAAGAATGCATCTGTCAAAAAAGAGGGAGAAAATGTTGTTTTTAAACACTATTCAAGAGAAGGCCATGAAGAGAAAAACTGTTGGAAGTTACATCCTGAAAAAGGAACCCAATTTAACAAAAACAAAGGGAAGCAGAAAACTACAGCTGCTACACAACAAGACTTAGGTGATGATTCAGGTGACGAAACCAAAATTACAGACATGGGTTTGAAGAATATGAAGGGAAAAGAAACTAAAACTAAACCAAGTACTAGCACTTCAAACTATCATGTACAAGCTCCAAATGAAGAAGAAAGAATTGAATTATTTCATGTGAGTGTTATTTCAAAACATACAAATATTGACACATTGTTTGACAGTGGGTCACAAGCGAACCTTATCTCTGAAGACTTAATCAAGGAAATAAATATTGAGACCATTCCAAATCCAAAACCATATCCACTTGGTTGGATTTGTAAGGATGCAAACTTATAGGTTTCAAAGAAGTGTATATTTCACTTTGCAATTATTGCACATTTTATTGACACGGTTGAATTAGATGTTGTTCCGCTTGACATTACAGGAATTGTTTTGGGAAGTCCTTATTCATATGACAGGAAAGCTATCTTCTATCACCATGAGAACAAGTATTATCTATTGAAATATGGAAAGGAGTTTATTGTTAGAGCACATCGCAAGAATACAAACATTACTATGGTAAATGATGGACAGGTAAAAAGACTAGTGAATTCTAGTAAGAGTTTCATACTTCTTATGATTAAGCCTAAAGTTGATGTGAATCATGAGTCAATTGACCATTGTGATCCCAACTTAAAATAAGATTTATATGATGTAGTTGATGCACATCATGAGATATTTCAGGAGCCAATAGGATTGCCTCCTAAAAGGGAGATTCAACATGAGATTCAGTTGCAACAAGATTGTCCTGTTCTAAACATAGGCATGTACCGCATGTCTATTGTGGAGAATGCTGAAACAAAGAGGAAAATTAAATACTTGTTGGAAAAGGGACTCATAAGACCAATAAATTCACCATGTGGGTCACCGATAGTGTTGATTCCAAAGAAAGATGGAACTTGGCGTATGTGTGTGGACTTTAGAGCTTTGAACAAGATTACGGTAAAAAATCGTTACCCACTCCCAAGGATAGATGATTTGTTAGATCAACTAAAAGATGCTAAATTTTTCACTAAGTTATACTTACGTAGTGGATACCATCAAGTTAGAATTGCAGAAAGTGATATTTGGAAGACTGCATTCAAAACCAAACAAGGACTCTTTGAGTGGCTAGTTATGCCTTTTGGTTTGTGTAATACACCTGCAACTTTCATGTGTGTTATGGATGATGTTTTTCGTCCATTCCTTGATGATTTTGTTATAGTATACTTAGATGACATATTGATTTTCATCAAGACTAGAGAAGAGCACATAATGCATGTTAAGAGAGTACTTTATGTTTTGAGGAAAGAGAAATTATTTCTTAAGATGTCTAAGTGTGAATTTGGAAAACTTCTTTGGTTTATTTGGGACACATTGTAGGAGGAGGTTCATTGAGAATTTATCCTTCTAAAGTGGAAGCCATTGTGAATTGGCCCAATCCCAAATTATTAACATAGGTAAGAAGTTTTTTAGGTGCAGGTCAATATTGGAGAAATTTTATCGCTAACTTGTCTTCCATAGCAGCTCATATGAATGCAGTGACAAGTGTGAAACGTACTTTCCAATGGAGAGACAAAAAACAGAAATATTTTGAATCTTTGAAAGAGAAGATCAGCTCAGCTCTAGTCCATGCTTTACCGAACTTGACATAGCCATTCGAGATACATACTGATGCTAGTGATTAATCCACGGGTGCAGTTCTCTTGCAGCATGGTAAGCCTATTGCTTTTCATTCTGAGACATTTAATGGTGTTGTAGTTAATTATCCTACATATGATAAGGAGTTGTATGTGTTGGTTCAAAGTGTAAAAAAGTGGAAACACTATTTTATGGGCAAAGAGATAATTGTACATATTGATCACCAACTGTTACAGTACTTGCAATCACAAAGTAAATTGTAACAATCACGTCATTTCAGATGGATGGATTTCCTACAAGAATTTCACTTGGTAATAAGGTACAAGAAAGGTATTTTCAATAAAGTTGTCGATATGCTTTCAAGGCCTATTATTAGTGCTTCTACTTTTCTTAAGAATTATTCTATAGTACATGAGAGTTACATAGAAAAATATGCATCTGATGTTGATTTTAAGGACATGTATGCTAACTTGAGTTAAGGGAATCAGGTTAAAGAGATTGATTATCACGTGCATAACAATTTTTTGTTTCATTTGGGCAAGTTGTGTATACCACAAGGAGAGAGACTAAGTTTCATGAGAGAAGCTCATTCTTCTCTTATTGTTGGACATTTTTGGGGTAAGAAAAATAGTGGCACATTTACAGAGGTATTGTTATTGGCCTCACATGGTAGATAGTGTTTCACGTTTCATTAGAGGTTGTTCATTGTGTGCTACAAGAAAGCCTAGCAATAGGAAGCTTGGGTTGTACACGCCATTACTGGTACCATCAAGGCCATGGGAAAGTGTTTCTATGGACTTTGTTGGAGGTCTACCTATGTCTAGAAATTAGCATGATTATCTTTATGTATTAATTGATAGAGTCAGCAAAATGTGTATTCTTATGCCATGTAAGAAATATTTTACTGTTGAACAAACTACTGAATTATATTTTCAACATGTATGGGTTCATTATGGTTTGCCTACTTCTATTGTTAGTGACAGGGATTCCAGATTTGTTGGGAATTTTTGGTCCAATCTATGGAATATGATGGACACCAAGTTGAAAAAGAGTATTTCTTTTCATCCGCAAACAAATGGCCAACCTACTGTTACGCATTTTGTCATCGTCCCTGCAATCCCTTGCCCCGCATATTGGAGGGTCATTCCCGTGACTTGTGAGCAGTGTCATACTTTGTAAACACCTTCTTTGCATCCTTCTGCATAAGGAGATCATTTCTCCTATTGGACATTTCCTCAAAAAGCACACAAAACCTATGTTTTGGCCTTGGTGCAAATAGCCAATTCACCCCTCTCGCCGATGTGGAATATTTTCACTAGATCCCACGCCACCTAGCGCTCTGTCTCAATGTAGTGCCCGTGTCGAGCTGTTTTAGGAATGTTTTTTAAAAATTAGAGGCAGAAGTTTCCTTCTAACCACCTTAGGGATGAGTCACTGGAAGTGGTTAAGTTGATTAGCCACGGTTCTCCCTCTTTAGGCAGTGGTTTCCACCTCCCATGGAACACTCCTTGAAGATAGGCCTCCCTTCCATAATTATAGGGATCCTAACCTCTCCCTCTCCCTCTATAAAAACAGGCCTTCTCCCTTTATGAAAGCTAGCTGAACATATAGCCAAAGAGTTGAACTTGGAGAAGAATACTATAGTTGAGTAATTGCTATTGAGAAGGTAGAACCAAGGAGAACTCCGTAGAGAGAGTCACGTTCGAATTCCCAACGAGCCTTTGTGAGACGCGCTCCGCTTGAACCCTGTTGGAGGAGACCGCAACGTCAAAGCTTGGTTGTACTCTTCCTTTCATTTATTAATATACTCAACTATGGTGTTGGTTCCATCATTGTGTTATTTTGTTCATCTAATGCAATTGATTTAGTCCTCTTCACTCACTAATAGTTACAAATGTGAATTAGTATGTTGTATATTGTCGTTGTTTCTTGTGTGTGTGCAGGTGTCCGAGCGTGAAAGCGAGCGGATCATGATCTTTCAAACCAAGAGCGAGAGGCAGCCACTCTTTTCGATGACAACAACAGCATAGGACCCCCGGTAAGTCATCTATCGAATCTTCGTCCATTCGTTAACTAGGAATCAATATTATAGCTTGTTTTGTTTGTTGCTAGACCCACCCTAGGGCTAGTGGGATCGCCTCTGTTTGCAGAGGGGATTTACCTCACCAACAAATTGGTGACTCTGCAGGGGATCAGTGCGAGTTTGTCTTTCATCCATTAGGTCTTCTTTTTGGTCTTTGCTTGCTTATTTTGCCTTTTCTGATTATTCTGCTAAGTCTAAGACCCGTGTTCGGCCCCAGAGGATCAGATCTGACCTCTGTCTTTCAAAAATTTTCTCTTTTGCCTGAGTGAACTGGCTTGGCGCGCTTTCTGTTCAGACAGTCGCGTCGATTGGCGCTAGTTGCTAGTGTTGCGCTAGCGCCATCCCCTGTTTGGTGCTGATTACAGCCAAACAGCCGCGCCGACCCCTGTAGTTTTTAGGGTTTGGTCTGTTTTGAAGATTTTTGGTCAGTACTTTTGCTTCTGGGTTATTTTTAGATATGTCTTGAGTGCTTTGGGATTGTTTTTTATTGTGATCAGCTTTCTTCCTTCAGTTATTTGTCTGTTTCCTATCAGCATCGCAGCCTTAGGGTTTTTAAGTGCTTTGGTATGCTAAGCCTCCTGTAGGAGTTTTAGTCTTTTGTTTCGCAGTCAACTTCATTCCTTATTTGGTTGCATTCAGCTCCCTTGATCCGTTTGAGTGATTGCATTGGTTGAATGATTCTTGCCTCTTTCATTCAATTTTGCTTCTTGTCACTCCAAGCATAGATCACACCGCTTGCATGGGTCTGTTTTGAAATATTTCTTCAATTTGAGAGATTGCAACGTTGGTTTGAGTTTTGTTATGTTTGTTTTGGGTTGATTGAAATTGTTTCACTTCAACTCTCGCATTAACGTTCTCGAACTAGTGTTTTGGTTTGTTTTTCATGTCATTTAGTGCATTGTTTGCTCTATTACATTGAAAAAAAAAAAATTTGTTTTCATTCTTATTTGCATTGTGAAATTGAAAGTCTTTCACGTATCTAGCATTGGACAATTCTAGGAAATATTTATCATTTTCATTAGCTTGCATCGGATGTTGTATTGGATGCTTCTGCGTGTTTTCTATCGCTTGAAAACTCCTAAATTTCTCGTAGATAGCTTTTCATCGAACGAAATGGTATGTTTTGGCATGTAGCTTGCATTTAGGGATTTTTGAGATCCAACAATCGGTAGGACCTTGGAATTGAAACATAAAGACAAGATCAACTTAAAATTTACTCAATTAACCTAAGGCAACATTGAAAGCTAATGAAACATTTAGTGGTCTAAGTTAGAGACATGCTCCGGCATATTTAAACCTAGCAGTTGTCGCTCACCATTTGGCTTCAGACAACACAAGTACGGACTTGCGCTCCCCGTACCATCGAGTATATAAAGGGAGACCCCTCTAGGTTGCAATCCTTTTATCCGTAGGAAGACCTTGTAACTGTGATACACCGAACACAACATTCGGGGAGACTACCTGTACGTATGTCAAGTCCTTGTTCAATTATTCTTTCATTTGATTACCAAGGTGTATATGGCAGTTCACGCAAACCTAGTATACCCTCTTGCTTAGAAACCTGAGTAGTCATTTTTTATCTTTACTGACTCCTCAAATTTGAAAATATCATCTAGAACTTGTCCTTTCGCGCTCATTCAACCTAAAAGTGATAGAGTCAACTTTTGCCTATTTCTCGACTCTTAAAATATGAAACGACAAAGTTTTGTTTCAATGTCTTAAAAACTAACTGTCCACGAAATATTCCTGGTTAAAGTTATCGTCCTTAGTACGTTGTTTTAGGATTGTTTCTAACGGCAACGTTTCCAGAGTTCACTAACCAAGGAATCCCCTCCAAAGGGAATCCTGGTCATTTTCCTGCTTTTGGGAATGTTGGTGCTCCTTATATGGAAAAATTATCCCTTCCTGGGTTAACTGTTAGTTTTCCCATGTGGTTATTTTTGACCTTGGTGGTCTCGAGTGCTCCGACCTCTATTCAACCATCTCCTCCACCTGAAAAACATCGTGTTGATTCTAAAGTGGACCTCTCCCATTCTTCACCTATTTCTTCATCATCCTCTTCTACTTCGCCTAGTGAAAGTATGGATTCTAGTAACCAGGTGGCTAAGAAGAAGAATAAGAAGATGAAGAAGAAGAAGTCAGATAAAAGAGAGGCTAGATCTGCAGCTATTGCGCCTAAGAAACCATCCCACCTTCCACGAAAGTTCAAATTCCATTGCATGTTGTGCAAAGGTGACAACCTTCTTTGAGACTGCCATGGCATTCCCAAGGTACTTGAAGCATGGTCTGACGGTCGTCTATTGTTGCCTTTGGCTTTCGGAAGTCATATTGGTAGCACATCTTCAACTAGTGTTGATAAGACTCATAAGAAACAGGGTAATATTACCAATCCCTGTAAGTTGTGTGAAGGGAACCATACCATTCACCTTTGTCTGTACATGGATGAAGCCAAGAGAGTGTTGAAAGACTCTACTGTTTCTGCACCCTGCCTTCTAGCTGGTTACCAGAAAAATTCTTTGATTCCTTCGCTAGTTGATTCCACGATCGGTCAAGAATCATCCTTGGTCGATCCCGCTCCCTCGGAAATTCAAATTTAGGAATTCGTTCTCGACCAACCATTGGATGTGGAAT
Organism: Pinus albicaulis; assembly: GCA_034641835.2. Lineage (NCBI taxonomy): Eukaryota > Viridiplantae > Streptophyta > Pinopsida > Pinales > Pinaceae > Pinus > Pinus albicaulis. The sequence continues at coordinate 864,875,418 of CM076579.1, forward strand.
CGGTCGACTTGATCCCGCCTATGGTTCATCAGGTGTTTTTCGAAGAGAGTGGATCTCATCCCCCTCACGTTCCTCTTGTTTCTTCAGATTCCTTGGACTTGGAGAAATATCATCTCGTCCCTGTGATTTAAGAAGTTGCTCCTCCTGCTTCCATGATGGAGGTCCAGGAGGATGATCCTCTTGCTCTGGTAACACCAAGGGAAGACCATCTCAGTTCAATGGTACCTACTCCAAGTAGTTTGGTCACTTCCTTTGATTGGAGTCGATTTGCAAGATACCACCTATTGTAGCTCCTAGAGATAGTCTAGAGTTGCCATAGACCAGTGCCTAGGACATCTTATATAGCAGAGAGTCAAGATCATGTAATAAGGATAATCTTAGCAGAACCGGGCTCTCGTACTATTTCTTTGCATATGGGAAAATTAGATTTTAAATGGTACCGAATATTTCAGAAGCTCAACAATGAAGGAACAATAATGAATAGGCAAGATGTTAAGCTCCAACATAAATGCATAAGACAATTCCAAGACAGTTCGCTGTAAAAAGGGTTGGATTCTCAATAATTCACAGAGAATGATGATTGAAAGACGTCTACTGAAAACGTAGAAGAAAGAGGATATTAACTGTTATTAAGAAAATATTCAGAAACATATGCTAACATGTGCTGGGATTAAGCAATTAAGAATCCACACATGATAACAGCATTCGTAAATAACACCTCATAGCAGCCAATATAGTAGAAATGTGGATGAATCGAAAATGGGACAGCATATTACACTTGAGCCATATTTAAAGTGCTAAGAAGCCTATGATGTAAGTATCAACGAGGATAAATTTATATCAGAAGCAACAGGCAACTCGCATTCCAGAATGTAATACCAGATATATGGATGTAAGCGAAATGAATAACTACACTACAACACACAAGAGAGAATTACACAATGTAAAGAACCAAAACCAGAATCCTTTTCAAAGACAAAACTCCTTTTCATTGAGGCCCTACGGGCTCTTTGCATTCATATTAGAAATTTCACAAAAATTGCAAACAAGAAGCTCTTACACAGTCAATTCTTCAGAAAGTTTGTAACCTGTCTTTCTCATTGGATTTACCTTATGTAGGCTTCCTTCCATCTCAGCGAGAAGATATTTTTTTGGAAAAATATCTTCTTCGCATGAACAAAATTTGTTAAATGTCACTTTCACAACAAAAAAATTCATGATGGGGAATCAAGCCTCCCATCATGTGTAAACAGGCCCTCGGCCATTTTTCAAAAACAGAAATTTAAACAACAGTTTGGCGAAAAAGTAAAATGAAAGAGTGGGGAAAACAACCCACTCGAAACTTAAAAGAAATTAACTGAGTAAAAGTAAAATAGGTCGTTAAGGCCGAATCATGAGTTGACAAAGAATCATAGGTGTGGCTGAGTGGAGGCAGTGGCTGATTCAGGCGGGGGCACGTTTGCGGATGAACTGGCATGCTGGCTCATGAACTGCGCCCACCTCTGCTGACTGTCCATAGCTGGCTCGGGCATTGCTGAGAGTCCCTCCACCTCGACAAAGGCCTCAGTGAGGGCGTGGAAACCTGCCCCAATAGGAAGCTTGTGTTTAATCAAGTGGAGGAGGTTGAACTCTATTCTCAGGGATGAAACAATCGTGTCAGCTTTGAGCTGAGCTGCTTTGCCCGTCTGAAGGTCAATTCGGTCCCTTTCTTCTTGCAAGCGTTCTGTGTATCGGTCCAGAGGCAAGAGTACGGCAGGGGTGGTCGGGTCCCAGCGGGAGGCGAGTATAGTTGTCATAATCTCGCCCCATACCTCATCAAACCGTCCAACGTTGGCGACCACCTGTTGGAGAGCTCTTGAAGCTGCGACCCGGGCCATCTCTTTGTTGACAATTTTGCGACACTCGATAGCCTCAGTGAATCAGCTAGGAATGCCATGCTTCTTCATGTCGTCGGATCCCAGATCGCTGAGGAACGAAATGTACTCTTTGGCATGTTGGGCCCTGTTAGACAGATCAAGATCTGCCTCTTGCAGTTTCCTACTAAGGTATGGTACAGCAGACTTATGCTCCTCCATCATCCTTAGGAAGCTCCATTGCTCAGTCACAGCGGAGATTATATCTGACCAGATTATGCTCCTAGCCTCAAGAAGGGTGAGATTTCCTTTTGCACAGCTTTTCATATCGGCAATAATTTTCTGTTGATCTGCCATCATCTTCTTTTCCTGCTCTATCTCTCTCTGCAACCCTTCGACTATTTTGGTGTTCTCGGCCAGAGATTTTTCCAGGTTCGTGATCCTCTGCCTGGCTGTAGACGCTTTCTTTTCCAATATCTCAATCTCAGCTCTTGCTGCAGACAATTGCTCAGACAACGAGCTAGTTCCACTTGACACCACAGTTGGCTGGCAGCTGTGAGAGTCCCATCTCGCTTGTAGCTCTGTTGCTTTATCCTGTAACACGTTGATTGTTTCAGCCATCTTCTCCCTTTCCTCCCTTTCTTTTGACAGCTTGGCGGACATTTCTGCTTTTTCTTGATCCACCTGTACCAGTTCAGCCGTCTGGACATGGTGGGTGGCTGGTATACGGGCCTGACTTTTTGCCGATGCAACTTCCTTCTGCAGCTGTTCAATAAAGACCGCCTGCTGGTTTGTTTCCCCTGTATCTTTCCCTTTGATCAGGTCTTGGTAGTAACACACCTGATTGGCTCTGGCGCAGCAACTAACTTGTTCGGCTGTCAGGGTAGCCCTCAACTGGTCATGTTTCTGCTCTAATTTCTTCAGCGCGAGGGTGACCTGCATCAATTTATCTTTCATCATGTCGCATACCGTCTGGAACAGGTCGCACTTGTCGTTGGCTGGTACCTTCTTCATGTCGATGGCAAACTCAAGCACCCGATAGCTAGGGACATCAGAATTAGGATCCAGGATGGCTTTTTCCATAGACATTACCAGGCTTTCGGTGTCCGCGTTGATGGAGGCGGAGAGTCTGGTATGATACTTCTCAACATATCCCCCCAGATCAACTTTGTACTTGTCGCGGATCACTTTATTTGTCTGATCCCTTTCAATTGCCCTGGGCGAAGTGTGCTTTATGATAGCCTGCGTGACCTCTATGAAATCAGAAGAAGTGGTACTGTCTCTCAGCACCATTATCCCTGCCTTGCTTTTATCCAACTTCCCGACACCGTGAAGGTTTCCAGCAGTTGCTCCGCTCCTATGACTTCTGCCTCGCTGGAGGCTGTTCTTTGTCTTTTGGGAGGGAGCGTTGCCCCTGAGGTACTTGCTTCTTCTCCTCCTTCTCCGCCTGCGCCTCTATTGACATTTTCTTCCTCCCCTGTAGTAGATGAATCCGTCTCCATCTGCGAAAACAAGGGCCAAGTTTCAAGATTAGCCCACCATTCCATAAATGGCCTCGGCTCATGCATGTAGGGTGCATACCTGTTCCTTTTTCTTTTGTTTGAGATAATTTCTCGAGGGTCATAAGCCCAGTGTTTTCCCAGCCTTAAGTCCAGACCTTGCAGCATTTTCTCAACAATCGGGAGGGCATGTCTCGAGTTTACCACGAAGGGGCCGATTTCGATGGGAAGCCTTAGGATGTATCCCTTCTTGGCGGGAACAAAATGGATCTGGTCGGTCTTGAGGGCTTGTCGGATGTATTCGAGTGCATAAACTCGTCTGACAGGAAACACTGGCAGCCGGTAGGGGGCAACTTTGGCTCCATAGACCCGAATTTCGGTGTAGTCCTCGAATAGAAACCAATCTCCAGTACTCTGGAACTTCCCGGCTTGCAGCCATCTTTTCATTTATGGAAAGACCCTAGGGGAAGGCGAGTCATGAATAATGGTATAGGCAAGAGACATGAAACTATTCACAAAACTGGAGTAACCCTCCCTCTTAGGTAATTGACGCACAGAGAAATTCCAGTCGAAGACTGGTCTGGGTTGGGAATTCTCAAGGTAAACTCTGTCTAGCCCAAACCCTCAAACTTGTCGGCATGCTGGTACAAGTAGAGACAAAAAACCATTGAACAGAAATGGAACTGACGGGTTTGTGGAAGCTCCTGGAATTGGGTTTGAATGGCTGTGGAGAGGAAACCATGGATATCTAATACCACCCCTTTTTGGGACATGAGCCATAAGAAATGGACGCACACCGTGGAAATGTCTTCCAAAATCCCCACCCCTAAAAGGCCAGCGATTAGAGAGAGAATGGACCGAACCTCTTCAACGAACAGACTTAATGGGAACGGCTCCACGACGCGCAGGGAAGCAACCTGGTCAACGGTTATAGAGGAGATGAAAGCTCGCTAGGCCTCCCGTGGCTGTTTGATGAACTGGGCTGCCAAGGCCGCGTCCTTGAAACTAACATATGTGGTGCTGGTAGGGATGCGGAGGGCCTGTTTGATAACATCGGGAGAAAGGGAAAAAACCCTGTTCCCCTGAGGAGAAGTGAAGGTGCCCTGATGCTCGTCGAAAACATCTCTGAGCCAGGTGATGAAATCGACCACAGAATGAACTTGCGAGGCAATTTGATGGTATAAGCCCGAAACGATTACCCGATAACGGTCTGTGTTCTTAATATGGCGACTTAAAAGCAAGGTTTTGATGTTGCGGATGTCAAATGGGTACTTGGGGTCACATTTACCAGCCTGCAAGTCAAGGAGAGGGTCGAAACCGGGAGGAATCCTAGATTCACGGACCTGGGGGGTCTCTGGCTCATTCTTTTTTGGCGTTCCCCTTCCCATGGCTGACATTCATGAATTTGAAAAAGCAAAACGAAAACAGAGGGAGAATGAATAATGGAATACCTGAACGGAAGGTAAATCTGCTCAGGAAAGCGACGCAGGGAGCTCTGACAATGACTGGGTAGACCAGGCGCTCTTTCCTACTTGGTATACGCCGTGGATGGGAACCTGCGACCTTTTACTGGAGTGAAATACGGAGGGAATGTTATCTCTGGACTGGGTAATTTTAGGTAAAAGACGGATAGATAAAACGAGTGAAGGAAAGTGTCCTAAGGACACTGACAGTGAGGCACGCAGTGCATAAGGATTAGGTGTGTCAGAGTGTAGGTGGGCGCCTCGTGCCAGGTTTAAGGCTGGTACGGGTCTCGGTACCAGCTGACCTAATGGACTTTACCTTACCTTTTTACCGTATGCGTTGTATAACTCCTGAAACATATGAGCTCTTATATCGATTAAATACATAACCTTACCACCGTGAGGGTCCACCTTTCGATTCGCCACGTCACCACACCACGCGGCATGGTCCTGCCACCTCCTTCTAACATTGAGTCCCGACCACGCTGTGTTGTCACAATTCCGCGGGGGTATGGATCTCGTCCTCCCCTCGCTGCTCGACCCCCTCGGAATTTCCCTCGTGCATCCTCACGTGGCAACATTTCCTTTCAATACATAGGTTTTGCGTTTAGTGCCATGTTCAATGGCCTTTTATGTTTCCTGTTAGCCCTTTGGCTTTACACTCCATCCTTTTTGTGTTGATTCCTCATCGGCTTAACGTACGTGGCTTTCATTACCTTGTCTCCTTTCGACCCACTTTTGAAATATTTCGCCCTTTGATATAAATTTTAATACATGGCTTGTCAACCCTTTAATACACCCATGACTAATGTTAAAGATTGAACAACATTGGCTCCACCTGGGGATGGCACGTTTGTCCCCGAACGTGTCGAGAACCATGCAGACCACCTGTTTATCTTATGTGAATGCCACTTCTCCAACACTTGTGACTTCTCTCTGGACAAATCATCATGACTCATGCATTATTTAATTCAAAAAAACGAAAACAGCAGCTAATGTACAATATAATACAATCAGGCTTCTTCAGCCTGCTTCAGAACTGAAAATACAGCTTGAGGAACTGTCCATTCACAGGGGCATCGAGCAGATCTCCCTGCAAATTCTCCAGCTTAAAAGTGTTATTTCCTCCTTCCTCTACAATTTTGAAAGGGCCGAACCAAGGAGGATCGAACTTACCATGCTTGCCTTTATCAGCCCTTCGAACATCCCACCTGAGCACTAGATCCCCTACCTGTAGACTTCTGTATTTAGCACGTTGATCAAATAGCTCTTTCATCTTCTCCTGGTACTCTACTAGCTTTTGGTTTACTTGATTGCGAGTTTCTTCGAGCTCTACCAGTTGATTAATTCTCCTGATAACATCATCAGGTTCCTCCTGGCTCTCTTGCATAAATCGAGCCACTGGAAAAGCCAGCTGTATAGGGAAGACGGCTGCACATCCATATACCAACTCGTATGGAGATTTCCTAGTTGCTCTTTTGTTGGTAATTCTATTTGCCCACAGAGCGAACTTCATCTAAGAATCCCAATTCTTCTAGTTCTCGTTGATGGTCTTCTTTAGTGCTCGGACCAGAGTTTTGTTTGAGGACTCTGCGAGGCCATTTCCTTGGGGGTAGTAAGATGTAGAGTGACCCAACGAAATATTATATTGCTGGCAGAAATTCGCAAATTTTGTAGATTTGAAAGCTTGCGCATTGTCAGTGATTATTCTAGCGGGGCAGCCAAACCTGGATATAATATTCTCTTCCATAAATTTCATTATAACTGTGTCTGTAGCATTTCTTGCAGGTATGGCTTCTACCCATTTCATGAAATAATCCGTGGCAGTCAGGATCCATCTATGCTGGCCACTTGAGGGTGGGTGAATTTCGCCTATAAAATCAATTCCCCACTATTTGAAGGGTTCGTCCACATGGACAGGAATCAAAGGCAGATCTGCGAGTTTCTATTTTTCTGCAAATGTTTGGGATTTATCACATGCCCTGACCCAAGTGAAGACATCTCCAAACAATCTTGGCCAGTAAAAACCAGCCTTCAGGATCTTGTGAGCGGTAGCCCTCCAACTGTAATGGTCCCCACATATACCTTCGTGGAACTCTACTATAATACTTCCCACCTCTTCCTCGGTCAGACATAAGATCAGGATGCCTGAGGGATCTCTCCAGTACAGCTGGGTGTTTGCAACCATATACTTCTATGACTTCAACCTCAGTGCCCTGTATTTAGCCTTCTCGAAGCTAGGTGGACAGCTTAGTGTTAAGAGGTACTCCACTCTTTCCTTGTACCACCGGCTGGTGAGGTATTTCATCTGTATCTTCTGGGAGGCTATCTCCACTCCCTGTGATTGTTCTTTTTCCTTAGAATCTTCTTTTGTTGTCATAGACAGATTGATACCCAAGGCCTGGAAATTTGACTCAGATAGGATCTTGGCTAGACCTTGCCCCTTGATTAATTTGGTAGGACGAATATCTAACTCATATTCCTGTATCTTGGCTATCCATTTTCCTCTTTTTCCCTCACTGTCCCCTTGGATGAGAATGTCCTTAACAGCTGTTGTAGGAACACATGTAGTGGTATGGGACTGTAAAACATACATTCAGAAAGCCTTGAGGGATTTCACCAGAGCATAGGCTTGCTTCTCCAATATGTTATATTTGAGCTCGGCATCACGCAAAACTTGGCTGAAGAATGCAATTGGCTTCTCATAACCTTCCTCGTTTTTCTGCAACAGAACTCCAGCCACTATGTGGGGTGACGCAAAAGAAAAAATCATAAAAGGTTTGGAATAGTCGGGCCCGGCCAATACAGGGGCTTTAGCAAATGAATTTTTTATTCTAGTAAAGGCCTCTCTTGATTCTGATGACCACTTCACTTCATTGTTCTTTTTTAACATGTCGGTGATGTGCCTAACTATCTCAGCATAGTTAGGGATGAACCTCCTCAGAAAGTTTATTCGGCCTAAAAATACTTGAATTTCCTTTTTGTTTCTGGGCAGGGCAATGCCATTTATAAATTCAACTCTTTTAGGGTCTATCTTCACTCCATCTTTGGTTACAATGTGCCCCAAGAGCTTGCCCTCTTCTAGTGAAAACAGGGACTTCTGTGGGTTAAGGGAGAGACCATACTTTCTACACTTCTCAAAGGTTTTGTGCAGGTGTTCTATGAGCTCTACATCATTCTTTGAGAATACAGTAATGTCGTCCAGATATACCACCACAAACTGGTCCTGCTCTCCAATAAAAGCAATATCCATGGCCCTCTGAAAAGTGGCCCCTACGTTGATCAACCCAAAAGCCATTCTGGCATACATGAACGTTCCCCATGGAGTGGTGAAGGCCATCTTATTTTGATCTTCTGGTAATACTGCCACCTGATTGTAGCCCGAGAACCCATCCATCATGGACATCCAGGAAGCTCCAACCACTTTCTGCAAGATATGGTCCATTTTAGGCAACGGGTAATTATCCTTTAGGGATGCCCTGTTCAGGTTCCTGAAATCAACACATAACCTTATTTCTCCATTCTTCTTTTGCACTAGGACTAAATTGGCCACCCACTCAGAATATCTCAATGGCACTATAATTTTTTCCTTCAGCAGTTTCTTTATTTCTTGCTCAATAGAAGGCAACAATAGGGGGTTAATCTATCTGATTTTTTGCTTATGTGGTTTTGCATCTCCCTTCAGTGGAATCTTATGCTGCATAATGCTGACATCAAAATTTTTTAGGTCTTGATATGACCAGGAAAACACATCTCTGTAGGCCTGGAATAAATTTTGATACAGTTGTTTGTATTCCTCTGGGACCTTCTTGGACAACTTCACAATTTTTGGATCCTCTTTAGTGCCCAGATTGAGGTCTTCGACCTGGTTTTCTGCCACCACTTTATTTGGCTGTAAAGGAACATCATTTTTGTTAAACAACCTCTCTAAAGGCACTAGCCCTCGGGGAATGACATTCCATTTCAACTGCAAAAAATTGTGGCCAGCTATTCTCTCTTCCAGCTTATCTTCTGGAATGTCTCCAGTCTCTTCCTCATAACTTTCAATCTCCATGTTGGAAAACTCCCCAACATTTTCTAGGAATCTCTTCACCTGCTCCTCATCTTCAAACACCTGCCAGTGCTTGACATTATCTGGGATTGAAGGTCGGTATCTTACTTCGATTTCATATCTCGGGAGAGGGTTCTGAGGTGGGCGGAAGGTACTAGCAGCCACTGCCAAGGAATCTGTCATCCTGTTCTGTTCTCGGGGCATGAATTGAATGTTGAATTCCAAGAAGGATTTCTTTACAAGATCCCAAACTTCATTTCTATAGGCCTTTAGCCTAGGATGTTTGGCTTGACACTGATTTTTTACTTTTCTGACTGCCAATTCAGAATCTCCCAGCACCTTTAGATTTTGTATGTTCATACTCCTTGCTGTCTGCAGCCCCAATATGAGTGCTTCATATTCAGCCACATTGTTTGTGGCCTCATACTTCAGCTTGAAAGATAAGGGGACCCATTGACCCATAGGTGAAATTAGCAATACTCCAGCTCCATTTCCTTCCCTGGAATTTGCCCCATCAAAGTGGAGTGTCCAGATTTCAGATCCATAGTCCTGCACTGATGATTCAGCCTTTATCTGGCAGAATGAGGGCTCATGGGCATATTATTGATCTTCTTCCAACATCAAACACGAGAAATCCCCATCACGGCTGTAGACTGGGGAATTAACTAAATCACCTGCCTTGGTGACTATTTTGAAAAATCTGGTTTCTCGATACAATCTCCTCTCTTGGCCACCAAAGACAGGGATAGTGGCATAGGTCAGGTCCAGCTTAATTGATCCTCCGATTCTGGTTCCCCAAGACCTTGATAGTAGCATACTGAAGCGGGCTGGGATGTCAACCACTACAATATCCATCACCACACTTTTGGCAGGGATCTGAGCCAGATTAACTGCCATATCTTTAATCATGCCCAAGCATTTCACTCTTTTGGAGTCAAAAGAATAGAGGTCTTTGTATGGGCGAGTGATTTGGAGTCCCAATTGCTCCATGACAGATAGGGGCATGAGGTTGTGAGATGCTCCTGAGTCTAACATACAATTATGCAACAATAGATCATGGATCACTAAAGATACATAAAAGGGAGGTGTGGAGGGATATAACTCTTCAACGTGTGGACCGAACACTACCATAGGTCTTTCTTCTTGCAGGTTAAGACTATCTGGAATGTGTGGTGCATCAAGAGGAGAGATGAAGGAAGTGACCTATGACTGATAAGCAGGTTGTTTCAATAAATCAGACAGAGGAACTGGTATTTTTACTTTTTCAAGCTCTTTTTGTAAACAGAAGACAGATGAAGGCTTATCTACTGACACTTCTTTTTCTTTTGACTCTTTACTTTGCGGGGGAGGCTTAAATTATTTTACGGTGGGATTATCATTAGGGGATACAGCTACTTGTGAAGAAGAAGGCATTTGACTATCAGATTGCAGAGATTGGTTAAGGGGCCTCTTACCTTTTTCTGGGGGTTTTTGAGTATTGACCTCCTTCTGTGCAGATGCTGACTTTTGGCGTGTGTCCTCCTCTTCATCTTGAGTGCGGGTTCTCTTTATGGATGACCTGAGGTCATATTTTCTATTGAAATGGGCTTGCATAAAGTCAATGAACTGTTTACAGTAATCATCGATCTCGGGCTCTTCAGTATCCTCGTTGTTCTTCATTTCTGAGTGAGCTTGTAGTTCCCCCTCCTCACTTTCATGTACAGGACATTCTATGTCATCACTGTCTGAGAAGACAGGGCATGCCTCCTCTTGTTCATAGGTAGAATTTTCAGGAGAAGCCTCCACTTGCCCCTCCAAGTATAGAGGATGTGGTACCTGATCTTGTTGCTCCTTCTGTCCTCTCTGCAGTATCTGCAAGGGTGGTTTCCTATATTGAGGATTGAATCCCCTATTTGGAGCATTCTGGAAATTCTTTGGGGGTGAATTTTTGGCCTCCATCTCAAGATTGACCAGCTTACTTGAGAGATTATTGATCATTCTATTCATTTCCTCAATCTTTTCATTGGCCGAATCTCTGTCTTGGCCTGAGGTGGATACTTCCTCTTTTCCCCTCCTTCTGACATCGTGTTCTGGTTTCCCTTTATATTTGCCAGTCGAGACAATGTTTGCTTCTATCTCCAACACGTCTATTTGTGCATCATCCAAAGTGGCTGGCTTTCTCTCCCTTAATGAGAAACCAAATTCAGAATCAAATGCTGCCACAAAAACGACCTTGGAAGCGGTATGATGAGGCTTCATCTCGGCAGGGAGACTCAGGTACAATTTGTTAAATCTTCTGATAAACTCTGATACCCCTTCATTGTGCTTCTTTTTCAGAGTGTTGAACTCGGTAAGGACATTACCGTGATCTTTCTTTTCCCCCCACTTTTTGATGAAATCTTCCTCCATTGCCTCCCAAGTGTTGATGGAACGAGCTCCAAGTGTTTTGAACCATTTTCTAGCTTCCCCATCTAAAGATTGCATGAATAGCCTTAGAACTACGTCCAGATGCTCCACATTAAAATTCTCTGTGAAAGAGCAGAAAATTTCGACATGTTTCTGGGCCTCAATGTCATTCTCACCACTAAATCTGGGCAGAATATTTAAATAATCCTGCGGCATGTCATTTAGTACTGCAGGTAGCTCCAAAGGAGCGTATCTATTTTGCAGGAAGCCAGGGACATTCGCCATTGGGGGAGGTGGAGGTAGTACAAGAGTCTGAGCTATAAGAGGAGGAGAAGGTGGAAGTGAAGTATGGATAATGATGGGGATGTAGTGAACAGCGGCTTGAGGGGTTGACGAGAATGTAGGGCTGTGAACAGCAACTATTTCAGTAACTTCCTTAATCTCCTCACTTTCAGGGGTAGGGTGGAAAGAGTAATGCGGAGTATAGCTAGACTCGGCTTCGTCTTTGATATGGGCGCCTCCCCGAGGTGGGCTCTCTGAATAGTAACCAGTATCTCTTATGATAGGGTTAGGGCCTTGTATTTGGGCGATTTGAGAGGAAGAGGATGGAAGATATGGAAAGTTTTCTAGGGAGAATTCAGGAATCTCGGTATGAACTGACTGCCTTTCCCTCCAGCCTCTTCTATGTAGGATTCTTTCTGGGTCAGACACATAGGGTGTCCTTGAATGAGATGTATCCAACCTTAGGTGTGGCTTACGGGGAGCCAGGACTGCAAACAGGTTTAACTGAAAAATGATTGTGGAGTCGCCAAGGTGAGGGGTGCACAACTCTCAACTCTTCGTGCTCACCTAACTGAAGAGTAAATGGATTTTGTCGAGGCCCAGGGATCTTAAATTTATTCAACTTCATCCCCGGCAACGGCGCCAAAAAGATGTTGTAGCTCCTAGAGACAGTCTAGAGTTGCCATAGACCAGTGCCTAGGACATCTTATATAGCAGAGAGTCAAGATCATGTAATAAGGATAATCTTAGTAGAATCGGGCTCTCGTACTATTTCTTTGCAGATGGGAAAATTAGATTTTAAATGGTACCAAATATTTCAAAAGCTCAACGCTGAAGGAACAATAATGAATTGGCAAGATGTTAAGCTCCAACATAAATGCATAAGACAATTCCAAGACAGTTCGCTGTAAAAAGGGCTGGATTCTCAATAATTCACAGAGAATGATGATTGAAAGACGTCTACTGAAAACATAGAAGAAAGAGAATATTAACTGTTATTAAGACAATATTCAGAAACATATGCTAACATGTGGTGGGCTTAAGCAATTAAGAATCCACACACGATAACAACATTCGTAAATAACACCTCATAGCAGCCAATATAGTAGAAATGTGGATGAATCGAAAACGGGACAACATATTACACCTGAGCCATATTTAAAGTGCCAAGAAGCCTATGATGTAAGTATCAACGAGGACAAATTTATATCAGAAGCAACAGGCAACTCGCATTCCAGAATGTAATACCAGATATATGGATGTAAGCGAAATGAATAACTACACTACAACACACAAGAGAGAATTACACACTGTAAAGAACCAAAACCAGAATCCTTTTCAAAGACAAAACTCCTTTTCATTGAGGCCCTACGGGCTCTTTGCATTCATATTAGAACTTTCACAAAAATTACAATCAAGAAGCTCTTACACAGTCAATTCTTCAGAAAGTTTGGAATCTGTCTTTCTCATTGGATTTACCTTATGTAGGCTTCCTTCCATCTCAGCGAGAAGATATTTTTTGGAAAAATATCTTCTTCACATGAACAAAATTTGTTAAATGTCACTTTCACAACAACAAAATTCATGATGAGGAATCAAGCCTCCCATCATGTGTAAACAGGCCCTCGGCCGTTTTTCAAAAACAGAAATTTAAACAACAGTTTGGCGAAAAAGTAAAATGCAGAGTGGGGAAAACAACCCACTCGAAACTTAAAAGAAATTAACTGAGTAAAAGTAAAATAGGCCGTTAAGGCCGAATCATGAGTTGACAAAGAATCACAGGTGCAGCTGAGTGGAGGCAGTGGCTGATTCAGGTGGGGGCACTTTGCAGATGAACTGGCATGCTGGCTCATGAACTGCGCGCAACTCTGCTGACTGTCCATAGCTGGCTCGGGCATTGCTGAGAGTCCCTCCACCTCGACAAAGGTTTCAGTGAGGGCGTGGAAACCTGCCCCAGTAGGAAGCTTGTGTTTAATCAAGTGGAGGAGGTTGAACTCTGTTCTCAGGGATGAAACAATCGTGTCAGCTTTGAGCTACTGCTTTGCCCGTCTGAAGGTCAGTTCGGTCCCTTTCTTCTTGCAAGCATTCTGTGTATTGGTCCAGAGGCAAGAGTACGACAGGGGTGGTCGGGTCCCAGCAGGAGGGGAGTCCAGCTGTCATAATCTCGCCCCATACCTCGTCGAACCGTCCAACGTTGGCGACCACCTGTTGGAGAGCTCCTGAAGCTGCGACCCGGGCCATCTCTTTGTTGACAATTTTGCAACACTCGATAGCCTCAGTGAATCGGCTAGGAATGCCGTGCTTCTGCATGTCGTCGGATCCCAGATCGCTGAGGAACGAAATGTACTCTTTGGCATGTTGGGCCCTATTAGACAGATCAAGATCTGCCTCTTGCAGTTTCCTACTAAGGTATGGTACAGCAGACTTATGCTCCTCCATCATCCTTAGGAAGCTCCATTGCTCAGTCACAGCGGAGATTATATCTGACCAGATTATGCTCCTAGCCTCAAGAAGGGTGAGATTTCCTTTTGCACAGCTTTTCATATCGGCAATAATTTTCTGTTGATCTGCCATCATCTTCTTTTCCTGCTCTATCTCTCTCTGCAACCCTTCGACTATTTTGGTGTTCTCGGCCAGAGATTTTTCCAGGTTCGTGATCCTCTGCCTGGCTGTAGACGCTTTCTTTTCCAATATCTCAATCTCAGCTCTTGCTGCAGACAATTGCTCAGACAACGAGCTAGTTCCACTTGACACCACAGTTGGCTGGCAGCTGTGAGAGTCCCATCTCGCTTGTAGCTCTGTTGCTTTATCCTGTAACACGTTGATTGTTTCAGCCATCTTCTCCCTTTCCTCCCTTTCTTTTGACAGCTTGGCGGACATTTCTGCTTTTTCTTGATCCACCTGTACCAGTTCAGCCGTCTGGACATGGTGGGTGGCTGGTATACGGGCCTGACTTTTTGCCGATGCAACTTCCTTCTGCAGCTGTTCAATAAAGACCGCCTGCTGGTTTGTTTCCCCTGTATCTTTCCCTTTGATCAGGTCTTGGTAGTAACACACCTGATTGGCTCTGGCGCAGCAACTAACTTGTTCGGCTGTCAGGGTAGCCCTCAACTGGTCATGTTTCTGCTCTAATTTCTTCAGCGCGAGGGTGACCTGCATCAATTTATCTTTCATCATGTCGCATACCGTCTGGAACAGGTCGCACTTGTCGTTGGCTGGTACCTTCTTCATGTCGATGGCAAACTCAAGCACCCGATAGCTAGGGACATCAGAATTAGGATCCAGGATGGCTTTTTCCATAGACATTACCAGGCTTTCGGTGTCCGCGTTGATGGAGGCGGAGAGTCTGGTATGATACTTCTCAACATATCCCCCCAGATCAACTTTGTACTTGTCGCGGATCACTTTATTTGTCTGATCCCTTTCAATTGCCCTGGGCGAAGTGTGCTTTATGATAGCCTGCGTGACCTCTATGAAATCAGAAGAAGTGGTACTGTCTCTCAGCACCATTATCCCTGCCTTGCTTTTATCCAACTTCCCGACACCGTGAAGGTTTCCAGCAGTTGCTCCGCTCCTATGACTTCTGCCTCGCTGGAGGCTGTTCTTTGTCTTTTGGGAGGGAGCGTTGCCCCTGAGGTACTTGCTTCTTCTCCTCCTTCTCCGCCTGCGCCTCTATTGACATTTTCTTCCTCCCCTGTAGTAGATGAATCCGTCTCCATCTGCGAAAACAAGGGCCAAGTTTCAAGATTAGCCCACCATTCCATAAATGGCCTCGGCTCATGCATGTAGGGTGCATACCTGTTCCTTTTTCTTTTGTTTGAGATAATTTCTCGAGGGTCATAAGCCCAGTGTTTTCCCAGCCTTAAGTCCAGACCTTGCAGCATTTTCTCAACAATCGGGAGGGCATGTCTCGAGTTTACCACGAAGGGGCCGATTTCGATGGGAAGCCTTAGGATGTATCCCTTCTTGGCGGGAACAAAATGGAGCTGGTCGGCCTTGAGGGCTTGCCAGATGTATTCGAGTGCATAAAATCGTCTGACAGGAAACACCGACAGCTGGTAGGGGGCAACTTCGGCTCCATAGACCCGAATTTCGGTATAGTCCTTGAATAGAAACCAATCTCCAGTACTCTGGAACTTCCCGGCTTGTAGCCATATTTTCATTTCTGGAAATACCCTAGGGGAAGGCGAGTCATGAATAATGGTATAGGCAATAGACATGAAACTATTCACAAAACTAGAGTAACCCTCCCCCTTAGGTAATTGACGCACAGAGAAATTCCCGTCGAAGACTGGTCTGGGTTGGGAATTCTCAAGGTAAACTCTGTCTAGCCCCAAACCCTCAAACTTGTCGGCGTGCTGGTACAAGAAGAGATAAAAAACCATTGAACAGAAACGGAACTGACGGGTTTGTGGAAGCTCCTGGAATTGGGTTTGAATGGCTGTGGAGAGGAAACCATGGATATCTAATACTAGCCCTTTTTGGGACATGAGCCATAAGAAATGGACGCACACCGTGGAAATTTCTTCTAGACTCCCCACCCCTAAAAGGTCAGCGATTAGAGAGAGAATGGGCCGAACCTATTCAACGAACAGACTTAATGGGAACGGCTCCACGGTGGGTAGGGAAGCAGCCTGGTCAACGGTTATAGAGGAGATGAAAGCTCGTCGGGCCTCCCGTGGCTGTTTGATGAACTGGGCTGCCAAGGCCGCGTCCTTGAAACTAACATATGTGGTGCTGGTAGGGATGCGGAGGGCCTGTTTGATAACATCGGGAGAAAGGGAAAAAACCTTGTTCCCCTGAGGAGAAGTGAAGGTGCCCCGATTCTCGTCGAAAACATCTCTGAGCCAGGTGATGAAATCGACCACAGAATGAACTTGCGGGGAAATTTGATGGTATAAGCCCGACACGATTACCCGATAACGGTCTGTGTTCTTAATATGGCAACTGAAAAGCAAGGGTTTGATGTTGCGGATGTCAAATGGGTACTTGGGGTCATAAATACCAGCCTGCAAGTCAAGGAGAGGGTCGAAACCGGGAGGAATCCTAGATTCACGGACCTGGGGGGTCTCTGGTTCGTTCTTTTTTGGCGTTCCCCTTCCCATGGCTGACATTCACGAATTTGAAAAAGCGAAAGGAAAACAGAGGGAGAATGAATAATGGAATACCTGAACGGAAGGTAAATTTGCTCGGGAAGGCGACGCAGGGAACTCTGACAATGACTGGGTAGACCAAGCGCTCTTTCCTACTTGGTATACGCCGTGGACGGGAACCTGGGACCTTTTACTGAAGTGAAATACAGAGGGAATGTTATCTCTGGACTGGGTAATTTTAGGTAAAAATACGGATAGATAAAACGAGTGAAGGAATGTGTCAGAAGGACACTGACAGTGAGGCACGCGGCGCATAAGGATTGGGTTTGTCAGAGTGTAGGTGGGCACCTCGTGCCGGGTTTAAGGCTGGTACGGGTCTCGGTACCAGCTGACCTAATGGACTTTACCTTACCTTTTTACCGTATGCGCTATATAACTCCTAAAACATATGAGCTCTTATAACGATTAAATACATAACCTTACCACCGTGAGGGTCCACCTTTCGATTCGCCACGTCACCACACCACGCGGCATGCTCCTGCCACCTCCTTCTAACATTGAGTCCCCACCACGGTGCGTTGTCACAATTCCGCGTGGGTATGGATCTCATCCTCCCCTCGCTGCTCGACCCCCTCGGAATTTCCCTCGTGCATCCTCACGTGGCAGCATTTCCTTTCAATACATAGGTTTTGCGTTTAGTGCTGCGTTCAATGGCCTTTTATGTTTCCTGTTAGCCCTTTGGCTTTACACTCCATCCTTTTTGTGTTAATTCCTCATCGGCTTAACGTACATGGCTTTCATTACCTTGTCTCCTTTCGACCCACTTTTGAAATATTTCGCCCTTTGATATAAATTTTAATACATGGCTTGTCAACCCTTTAATACACCCATGACTAATGTTAAATATTGAACAACACCACCTTCCTTATTATGTGCCTTTTGAGTTCACAGTACAGGTCTTCAATATGATCGTGCCCAACACCATTATAGATGAAGGCACGTCTGTTAGTGTTCTGTCTTCAACTACTTGGCAAGCTTTTAGTTCTCCACTTCTTATGCCTGTTACCCAAAATCTGTTGGCTTTTAACAGAGGAACCAGTCAATCGTTAGGGATCCTTTCGAAGTTCCCTATTACTTTGGGAGGGAAAACTATCTATATAGATGTGATGGTTGTTCCAGGCCCCTTGGATTTTAATTTACTCTTGGGGCATGACTATACTCATGTCATTGGAGCGCTTGTCTCTTCCCTCTTTCGTGTGATTTTTTTTCCACATGAAGGTCAGATCGTGACCATTGATCAGCTTTCATTCTTTGTTCCTGACGTAACATTTGGTCCACCATCGTCCCTTCCGGGTCTTTATCTGTAGATTTTATCTTCCCCGTCGTAGGTTAATTATGTGGCTACATGTCCCGTGCCCACATTCAGTGATAGTGCCATTGTGCATCGTGTGCTGGGGGCATTGGGTCCTGATTTTCAAGATTTTTTTCTCCCATGAGATGCGAACCTCTTGGAAACCATGACCTCTTATTCATCATGGTAAAATATCGTGGGAGCATAGTTCATTTTCTTGTGTCAAGCTCCTTAAAAAATGAAACAAGATTATTGGAGCGTAGTTCGTTTTCTTGTGTCAAGCTTGTTAAAAAATGAAACAAGGTGTTATGAGGATGGTTTGTCTTCTATGTCAACCTCATTAAAAATGAATTAGGTCACAAGGATAGTTCTTTTAATGTGTCAACCTCGTTAACACAATGAAATACATTCCTGTTCAATTCAAGTCTTTGATACGATCTCGTAAGATCCCAGTCAAGTCTTTCTCTTAATCTCATAATTTTAACCTTCACTCCATCTGCCTTTCATATGGACTAAATCTTGGGGGGCATGTACCTCGAACTGAGTCACCATCTTGGGGGCATGCTTGCTTTTTCAAGCATAGTTTGTTTCCATTTCAATCTTGTGTAAAAATGAAACTAGTTTCAAGCATATTTTATCTTTGTTTCAAGCTTGTGTAAAAATGAAACCAACTTCAAGCAGAGTTTTCCATGATTTCAAGCTTGTGTAAAAATGAAACCATTCCCATTTCACCTCTTGTGATTGCCTTTTTGTCATCCTATTTTTCCAAATGAACCTTGGTTTTCTCATTTCAGTGTCCCCATCTTCTTGGCCAATCATATGCCTTCACTTGACTGTTTTACCCATTCCTGAGGAAGCGCTGCAATGAGTGGTCTTGTTAGCCAGCCTCTTGACCTTTATCTTGTTTTGAGCAGTTCCACCATCACCAGAACCAATTGCTACCCTTTATACCACTCGTTCCTCGAGGAAGAGTCAAATTTCAGCTCTTTTCTGACTCTCTAAAACTGAAAATATTGTTGAGACTCTTGTCATTTTGAACTCGTTAAATGGACGCGAAACGATATCTACCCAATATACGTTTACCCCTTTTTTGGGCTAGGATAGATTATTTACGAAAAAGGAATACCTTAGCCTATCACGACTAAGAGGTTCTCTCGGATGATGTTTTTTACCTTTTTCGATATGAGAGACTATTTATGAAAAGGGCCTTGCTAGATTTTTCTTTTTCGCTTTCTTTTCAAACTCTCTAAACATGAAAAGATGTCGAGTTCTCCCTTTGTTAGACTTGTTAAAAATTGATGACATCGGACTACGTCGTTATGACTTTACTTGAGTTCCTCCCTCCTAGGGCTCGTAAAATGTACTAGGTTGGATTTTTTCGAAGGACAAACTTACATCACAAGCATATGCTATCCCCTTCAATCTTGTTTACAAAGATAATTGGGGTGCTTTCCATAAATGATGGGGGAAAATGGAACCAAAATTTAGTCGACAGCATGTCACTCTTGAACATGGCACTTGTCTGCATTCGTGTCGGGTTGGGGACATCTCACTTCGTTATTTGTTTGCCTCCATGGGTTTGGGTAATCTATTTTGACCGGTCATCTGCTCTTTGCCATGTCACCATGACCTCAGATCCCTTGATGTCAAATACAACCAAATCTAGTGTCGTGTCACCGATATGTTCAAGAGAAGTTTTGCCTCTGCAATTTTCAACCTCCCTCTGATTCTCTATTGGTACTGATTCGAAAATCATCGTATTCCTCTCTATTTTGTCAATGATGTGGGAAACATCATGGCCCTCCTTCAACCAGGTCGCTTCTTTTCAACTTCGGCTCATTTTCCAGGAAGTTGATCTAGAGACTCCCTTCAGGTACCTTGGAGCCTGCATGCCTTAATGGCAGGTTCTTTACATCCAATTCAAGGTTCACATCATCGCCCTTCGATCAGATGATTCTGTGGGTGTTTGATGCCAAATCATTGTTCACATTACGTGGATTGTACCTTTTGTACCTTGAGATTCGTTTTCATTATTGGTGGTTTCTCTCGTGTCTGTTAAAAGCTCTCATTATTGGTTGGTAATCAGACGATGTTCTTGCATGTTCGACTTCAACTCATCTATTCGCATGCTCAAATTTGTACTTTGTTCGAGTCGAGATGGAGCGCAAGACCCTAGGTTTTGTCTGATGAAATCCAAGCTGTGGGTTCTTTGTGGATTACTATGACTTATTACATGACTTCTCTAATTGGATGGTTGCGTCCATACCTCGGATCTCATTTTTTATACTCTATTATGGATGGTTGCACCCATGCCACATATCATGTATCAGATATATCAGTTTTATTTGTACTCGTAGGTTTTTTGAAAGTAGTGTTTGGGTTGAACGCGTTCTCATAAAGGATTTCACCCCTCCCTCTCTCTTATACCTCATGCTTTAGGGGGAATCTGTTACACAGCATTTTGTCACTGTCCCTGCAAACCCTCGCCTCGCATATTGGAGGGTCATTCCCGTGACTTGTGAGAAATTTCATACTTTGGAAACACCTTCTTTGCATCCTTCTGCATAAGGACATCATTTCTCCTGTTGGACATTTCCTCAAAAAATCACACAAAACCTATGTTTTGGCCTTAGCACAGGTAGCCAGTTCACCCCTTGTGTTGATGTGGAATATTTGCACTAGAGCCCGCGCCACCTGGCATTTTGTCTCAGTGTAGTGCTTGCACTGATTTGTTTTAGGAATGTTTTTTTTAAATTAGAGGTGGAAGTTTCCTTATAACCACCTCATGGATGAGTCACTGGAAGTGGTTAAGTTGATTAGCCACGGATCTCCCTCTTTAGGTAGTGGTTTCCACCTCCCATGGAACACTCCTTGAAGATAGGCCTCCCTTCCATAATTATAGGGATCCCAACCTCTCCCTCTCCCTCTATAAAAATAGGCCTTCTCCCTTTATGAAAGCTAGCTGAACTTGAAGAAGAATACTATAGCTGAGTAATTTCTATTGAGAAGGTAGAACCAAGGATAACTTCATAGAGAGAGTCCCGTCCGAATTCTCGATGAGCCTTTGTGAGACGCGCTCCACTTGAAACCTGTTGGAGGAGACCGCGACGTCGAAGCTTGGTTGTACTCTTCCTTTCATTTATTAATATACTCGACTATGGTGTTGGCTCCATCATTGTGTTATGTCTTTCATTTAATGCAATTGATTTAGTCCTCTTCGACTGACTAATAGTTATGAGTGTGAATTAGTATGTTGTGTATTGTTGTTGTTTCTTGTGTGTGTGTAGGTGTCCGAGCGTGAAAGCGAGCAGATCGTGATCTGTCAAACCAGGAGCGAGAGGCAACCACTCTTTTCGATGACAACAATAGCATAGGACCTCCAGTAAGTCATCTATCGAATCTCCTTTCATTCGTTAACTAGGAATCAATATTATATCTTGTTTTGTTTGTTGCTAGACCCACCCTAGGGCTAGTGGGATCGCCTCTGTCCGCAGAGGGGATTTACCTCACCAACACAAACCGAGGTAGTGAATAGAACCATTGTGCATATCTTGAGAGGCTATAGCAGCAATCATCCTAAGTTGTGCGATGAGCATCTGCATTACATTCATCACGCTTACAACTAGGCCAAGCACTCTTCTACAAATACTTCACCTTTTGAAGCCTGCTTTGGGTATTTTCCAAAGTCGCCTCTAGATTTAATTCTTGATAAGGATGTTGCCATTGATGGGCATAGTGACATTGAAAAAGCTCTCATGATCATTGAGAAAATTCAACTTCTTCATCAGCAAGTTCAAGAACAGCTTGAAAAAAGACAAAGAAAATACAAGGAGAGGCATCACAAACATAGAGTTGATCACAAGTTTCAAGAAGGTGATGAGGTATGATTTCACATTAGCAAAGAAAGGCTGCAAGGAGAAGGTAAAAATTTGAAGCCTATTCATTATGGTCCATTCAAGATTATTAAACAAGTTGGTAATAATGCATTTCAACTTGACTTGCCTTCATATATGAAAATGTGTTACATTGTCAATGTGGAGAATTTATGTTTGTATGAACCTCCATTGATTGATGATCAAGGGAGTGACATTCAACTGCCATCAATAGAATATTTCTCACAATAATTTCTCGACGAGCTCAAGGAGGATGCCATCTTTGATAGGAGGACACGCACTTCTAAAATAGGAAGTGTTGATTATCTTCGGATTAGGCTCAAGGGCAGAAAACCAAGTAAGGCAAGATGGATGGAAGTGGAAAAGGTGAGGGAGTTGTACCCACATCTTCTGAACAGGTAATTAAAGGCTTTTGGGGTCCAAAATATTCCCAATGGGGAGGTGTGATCAGAAGATCAAGTCATATGCTCAAAAATGAAAGTGCTCGAAATAGGTCCGAACCTGAGCGACCAGAAAGGTCTCGTCATTGCGAATCTAGTGCCGTGAATGGTTCAAAAAACCAATGTCATATGAGGAAGATATTGTGTTTTGTTTGTTTTCCCAAACAACAAAAAGTTGGTGACTGGATGCCTAGTCAGCTTTCAGGTACAGTCAGCAGAATATTCTGGGAATATTCCATTTTTCGTCTGAGCCAATGTGGTGGTGCTGCATTGCACATCATGGGCCATTGGATGTAGATGCTACAGAGGAGATTTTTCCGTTGGATGAGTTTATATTGGATGAATCGTTGAGTGACACGTGGCAATCCTGCAGGCTGCCATGTGTCCTCATAAGGTTGGTGTAAAAGTTTGTGGAGTTGACGAGGGTCAAACCCGCGATCTCCTGTCCGCATGCCTGAGCTCTTACCATTCCGCATATGTGGTGTTTCTTACCCCTATAGGCCGCCACGTCTATTTAAAGTTTAAGGTTTTTAGATTTGGGGGTTTGGGAGGCTAGCCCCTAAGGTCTAGCCCCCCTACCATATGTCCGTGCACTCAAGACCTTGACCCACATGCAAACCACGTGGCCAGGAAAACTAGCGGTTAATTCGACGAGCAGTCACATGATGGGATTTTACATTAAATTTAATCGACAGTTAATCCGACGGTTCTGCTAGTGGACCCCCAAATGCAGTGGCCAGTGCCTAATTTTTTCACACTAACTGGAGTTCCTCCAGTTTTGGAGGAGCTTTCCTAGGTGTGATTGGGAAAATTACTGTTAGGGTCATAACTCTTGGATATTTCGATCATTTTTGGAGAATGAATATTCATTTTTGGCTAATTTCGACATTCTGAACTCATTGGAATAGGTTTCAGAGCCATCAGAGGTCATTTCACGTAGGTTTTGTAGTGCAGCCTGTAGTTGCACTTACCCACATTATGCATACAAAAATATTTATCTCATTTTGCCCAGGAATTTTACAATTCCATACTTAATGATACCCTCTTAAACCAAGGTTGACTACCCTTTCATAAATTTTTAGGAGGATATATTTTACCTTAACCAAAGTATAAAACTTTAAAAACTTTCAAGCGGACCCTTATTATAAACTTTGGTTAATTTATTCAACCATGGCTTATCAACAATATCGAAATCTTTGCACTTTGGTTAAAGATCCAACCATTATCCATAATACAATTAAGCCTTCCTAATTCTTTTTATTTCTATTATAATATTGATATAATAGAAACCATTCCTAAACCACACATAACCTTCAGTAACTTACCTTTCCGTCTTTCTCCATGGCTTTGCACATATTTCAATTCCCCATTAGTTCTTCAAATCTCCACCACTTATTTCAGTATCGATCCAATGGTTTTGTTGTGTATCGCACTTAAAAAAGCATGATAATTAACAATATGAATTCATGCAATAAAGGTGGTTTTTCTTTTCCATCGCGTGCTACGTGGAACCTCCTAACTATTATCGCACCGTTTCAATACTTACCACTTACCACTTTAAAGCCATGTGAAAAGCACCCTTTGGGTTGCAAACCCATTTCACGGTTCTGGTATTTATGTTGACTAAAAGTTCCTCTCACTCAAGGTTTCCCAAATCATAAAATTCCATTACAACTCCACTATTCAATTGGATTTATTTAACCTGATCTATACAATTTTTCTGCCGTTGTTCCATTGAATGGTCACGTTAATTTAAAAATTCACTTCATGGATTCTATGAAATTATTGTATATGAAAACTCGGTCCATACAAAAAATTCAACCACATTGTTCATAAGATGAGATGAGCTTTTATTTTAGAAGCTCAAACCTGAGACAACGGTGAATAAATTTTAATTCTGTCACTTTCTTGTAGAGTTCTCTCAAAAAATTGGCATGTGCATAAATTTCTTGAATCAAATCTGCACTCTCGATTACTACATGGATTGTGTTGTTCGATTTGGTGGATTGAGAAATTGCAGCTATGACTTCTTCTCATTTTTACGCAGTGCATGTTGGATATCGGTTTGAAAGGCCACGTTTTTTTATGAGCATCGATCCATTCTGTGATCGATGATCGATATTTTTCATACTCAAATCCACACAGAATTAAAATTATAATATGAATGTCCGAACTCTTAAGAACACACAGTCTCATGAATTCATCACACGAAATTATGAATTGAATTTCTCAATGCACAATTTAATAACTCAGAAATCGAGTCTCTATATATGTAAACAAATATTTACATGGGTTTCTTCTTTCTGGCCTGATTTTCTTATCAATGGCCCTTCCTCTAATTTTCCCATAGGCCTACAAAAACAAACCCTATCTGTCTAAAACCTGAATCTCTCTTCTATGCCTTGAGGCTTATAATTTTATACAAAAAGTTCTGAAACCAATTCTAGTTTCAGATCCTCCATCTTCTCAACAAAATCCTGAATATCCTCTAAGTCCTCATTTGAATCAACTAATCCCTAAGGATACTCTCTCATCCACAAAATCATGAAACCAATTCCTAATCTAAGATTTACAATTAATTTCCAAATCTCTCATTCCCCTAATTCTCTCATGTTCTCCAACATTCGGGAACATTTACAAAATGACTCACAAATATTAACAAATTCCTATTTTAAATGTCTCACTTGATTCATTCAAGATATTTAAAATTACATCAATTTAATACATAGGAAAGCAATCTTCTTTGAAAACACAAGACCCCTATGTCTATTAAAATACAAAGAATTTTTTGAGCCTAGTTCTCCTACATCAAACTCCCAAGGTTGAAAATAATCATGATCTCTTGATCATGTGCTTCTAATCTTTGTCTTCCTGGATCCCATACCTTGTTCTGTAATTTTCCTTTTGCTGCTGCTTTTGGTTGTTGATTTTCTCCAGGTCTCCATGCTTTTTATTTTGCTTTGCTGCACTAGCTATGCTTTTACAATCTGCTACTGTCTTCCTCTTGTTGTTGTTTCTTCTTTTCTTTTCTATTTCTTTCTTCTTCTGAGACACTTCCATCATTATCCTTATTATCAGTTAAATTTCTTTGTCTAATATATCTTCTGACTGTTGATTACTTTCACCTCTTAATATCTAAACTTTTATCCTTACTACCGCCCTTTCATCCTTACCCTCTTGTTTATTGTTGTCTTGCACCTTTTTAATTTCTGTTACATTGTATTCTAAGACAATCTTCCACTTTTGTTTACTGCAATGGATAACTTCTTCCTGATCCTCACTTATGAAAATTTCTTTGTCTTCTTTCTTCAGTAATTTCTTGGACTGATACATAGTCTTCCATTTACTTCTATCTCTTTCTCTTTGCTTTAGTTTGTTGTTGTTGTCCTCTAACTCTTGCATCTTCACTTTCTGCATTTCTTCAAGCTCTTTCTCTTTCATAGTTACCTCTTCTTGCATGAAATCTTGACTTTCTAGCATTCTTTCCAGCACTTTAATATCTTTGTCCCATGGATTAAATACTTCCATAGATTCTTCTTCTTCCTTCTTTACTTGACAACTCACTTGTATCAAATTTTCTCCAGCATCTGCAACAAAACCTGTAATCATAAAACAATCATTAAAATCAAAATCATAAGACCTTTGTGTCTCTTCTTCCTCTGGAAACATTTTAATTTTCTACTCTGAAATTTCTTCCTTTGTCAGCACCTCAATATGTTGATTCAATCTTCCCAAATAATTCTCGAGACTGTCAGCTATTATCTTCTCCTCATTATCTATTCTAAAGGTGTCTCTCTATCCTGGTTAATAATTATGAATTCCCTCTTCTATAATATTACTCTCATACTCTGAGTTCTCGAGAAAATATTCCAGCAATTCAATTTATTTTCGAAATTTCATAAGTACTCCATCACCATTTATAATATTTGAATTTTTACACACATTGTTAGTTTTAAAATCACAAGGTTCAACATTCTCAAGTGTTTCTTCACTTATCAGCTCTTCAAACTAAATCTCATCTCTTTCTTCCAAAAGAAATTTTCCTACGTTGTAACAGTTTCAAACATCAAAGCAGTACTAATTTCTTTCTTCTACAATAAATCATTGCTTTTCTCATTCAAGAGACATTCTTCATCATTACTCTCTGCTTCAGAGTATTTATCTTCTGAAATATACTCTTCCATACTTTCATCAATTTTTATGATAGTTTCAAATATTGTTCATCATCTGCACAACCTATAATTATATCATAGTCATTAGTTACAAATATACAAGGCTTTACATCCTTCCGCTGATTTGAACTTGTCCAACAGTTCAGGAAATCATCAATAGTTACTTTTTCAGCAAGGTAAGCTTCTTGTTGTCTTGAATTCTCACAATAATTCATAAGATCTTTCACATATCCAGTCTTCGTCTTCACCCAGAATTTTTCCCTCTTCTAGTCTACAAATGGAAACTTCCATTTCTGACATAGTTTCTCTGAGTTTTTCTATCAACTGCTTCACTTGTTTCTATTGTAGCCTTCTCTATAATTTAGACCACTTCACTGTATTTTTCTTCAAGACCCAACCTTTTCTTTGGTTTTCTTCTATCAGTATATGTAATTTATTAAATTTTTCTCTTATCTCGACAATCTCTTTGTCATGCTCCTCTTGACTCATTTGTTTCCTGCAGATTTCTTTAACACCCTTCTTCTTCATCTTGTAGCTTTCTTCTAAACCTTGCACATGACTTTCCATAGTCATCCTCTCTTTTGTGTGAACTTCTGCACCTGCAACCAATCATCCTCCTACTGAGTTAATCTTCTCACCAAGCTTCTCCTATGTCTGGTTTTCATGTCCTTTCTTTCTCAGAACTTGTACTGAGAAATCTTGCTCTCTTCTATGGTTGTTGCACTCACTTCTCTTAAGGACTCCTTTGTCCCTATCTATTCCAAGCCTTAGCTGGAATAAGGTCCTACTACAATTTCTAAGAACTTTCGAAGTTCTTCCGACAGTCTCACTGCTGTAATCTTATGCCAACTTTCCACTCTTTAATCTGTTGTGGTCTTGCTCAGAACCCCTACTATGACTATCAGTAGTCATATTCTTCTTTCCATCTCTATTATTTCATCAATCACACTCTCACTATGAGTTTTTTAAGCCTCTACAACAACAATTCCTTCCTATTTCCACTTACCTCACCAAGTTTTCCTCTGGACTTGGACTTTTGGCAAGTACGGTTCTCTATCTCTGGAACCTCCTTTTGATCATTTCTCTCTGCTCCTTCTAGGCTTTGACTCTTATGATCTTTTCAAAACACAATTGTCCCTTTTAGCCAAACTCTGTTGGGATTCTTCACGGTTCTTCTCCACACTTTTCTTTCACTCGGAAACTCTTACCGACTTCCTTCATCACTACTCTTAAGGTTGTGATCTTCTTTTCATGAGATTCTTCTTAACTGTCTGCAACCTGAATTCTGAAAATATAATCTTCAAACCAGATTAAAATAACACATAACACCTCACCTTCAATATCTATGTGTGATCTTGTTTCACCTCTCATTTATAATTTGAATGGATTGTTCTTGTTTATTTCTACAAATTTCTATTATACATCAACTCTGTGTATCTGCTGCTTATCAGATCTAATATATGATCTTCTCTTACTTCCTCCATCACACATGCTTTCTGTACAATTATAATTTAATTAAAAAACTTTAACCTTCAAAAGAGCTTTTTGCAACTTTGATACCATTAATAGTGCAGCCTGAAGCTGCACTTACCCACATTATGCATATTAAAATACTTATCTCATTTTGCCCAGGAATTTTACAATTCCATACTTAATGATACCCTCTTAAACCAAGGTCGACTACCCTTTCATAAATCTTTAGGAGGAGATATTTTACCTTAACCAAAGTATAAAACTTTAAAAACTTTCAAGCGGACCCTTATTATAAACTTTGGTTAATTTATTCAACCGTGGCTTATCAACAATACTGAAATCTTTACACTTTGGTTAGAGACCCGACCATTATCCATAATACAATTAAGCCTTCCTAATTCGCTTTATTTACATTATAATTCTAAGATAATAGAAATCGTTCAAAAACCACACATAACCTTCAGTAACTTACCTTTCCATATTTCTCCATGGCTTTGCACATATTTCAATTTCTCATTAGTTCTTCAAATCTCCACCACTTATTTCAATATTGGTCCAATGGTTCTGTTGTTTATCACACTTAAACAAGTAATGATAATTAACAATTTGAATTCATGCGATAAAGGGGGTTTTTATTTTCCATCACGTGCTACGTGGCACCTCCTAACTACTATCGCATCGTTTCAATACTTACCAATTGCCACTTTAAAGCCATGCGAAAAAAACTGTTTGGGTTGCAAACCCATTTCACGGTTCCGGTATTTCTGTTGACTCAAAGTTCCTCTCACTCAAGGTTTCCCAAATCATAAAATTCCATTACAACTCCACTGTTCAATTGGATTTATTTAACCTGATCTCTACAATGTTTTTGTCGTTGTTCCATTGAATGGTCACGTTAATTTAAAGATTCACTTCACGGATTCTATGAAATTATTGTATATGAAAACTTGGTCCATACGAATAATTCAACCACATTGTTCATAAGATGAGATGATATTTTATTTCAACAGCTAAAACCTGAGACAACGGTGAACAAGTTGTAATGTCGTCACTTCTTGTAGAGTTCTCTCGAAAAATTGGCATGTGCATAAATTTCTTGAATCGAATCTGTGCTCGTGATTACTACATGTATTGTGTTGTTCAATTTGGTGGTTTGAGAAATTGCAACTGTGACTTCTTCTCACTTCTACATAGTGTGTGTTGGATATCGGTTTGAAAGGCCACGTTTTTTTGTGAGCATCGATCCATTCTGTGATCGATAAGTGATCTTTGTCATATGCAAATCCACACAGAATTTAAATTATAATATGAATTTCCGACCTCTTAAGAACACACAGTCTCATGAATTCATCACACAAAATTATGAATTGAATTTCTCAATGCACAATTTAATAACTCAGAAATCGAGTCTCTATATATATAAACAAATATTTACACAAGTTTCTTCTTTCTGGCCTGATTTTCTTATCAATGGAATTTCCTCTAATTTTCACATAGGCTTACAAAAACAAACCCTATCTGTCTAAAACTTGAATCTCTCTTCTATGCCTTGAGGCTTATAATTTTATACAAAAAGTTACGAAACCAATTCTAGTTTTAGATCCTCCATCTTCTCAACAAAATCCTAAATATCCTCTAAGTCCTCATTTGACTCAACTAATCCCTAAGGATACTCTCTCATCCACAAAATCATGAAACAAATTCCTAATATAATATTTACAAGTAATTTCCAAATCTCTCATTCCCCTAATTCTCTCATGTTCTCCAACCTTTGGGAACATTTACAAAATGACTCACAAATATTAATAAACTCCTATTCTAAATGTCTCACTTAATTCATTCAAGATATTTAAAATTACATCAATTTAATACATAGGAAACTAATATTCTTTGAAAACACAAGACCCCTATGTCTATTAAAAGACAAATAATTTTCTAAGCCTAATGCTCCTGCATTAGAATCCCAAGGTTGAAAAAAATCATGATCTCCCAATCATGTGCTTCTAATCTTTATCTTCCTAGATCCCTACCTTGTTCTATAATTTGTCTTTTGTTGTTGCTTTTGTTTGTTGATTTTCTCCAGGTCTCCACGCTTTATGTTGCTTTGCTCCACTAGCTATGCTTTTACAGTCTGTTATTGTCTTCCTCTTGCTTTTGTTGCTTATTTGCTTTCCTGTCGTTGTCTTCTTCTGAGACACTTCCATTATTATCCTTATTATCAGTTCAATTTATTTGTCTAATATATCTTCTGACTATTGATTAATTTCACCTCTTAATAGATGAACTTTTATCCTTACTGCCACCCTTTAATCCTTACCCTCTTGTTTACTGTTGTCTTGCACCTTTTTAATTTATGTTACATTGTATTCCAAGACAATCTTTTGCTTCTGTTTACTTCAATGGATAACTTCTTCCTGATTGTCACTTGTGAAAATTTCTTTGTCTTCTTTCTTCAACAATTTCTTGGACTGATACATAGTTTTCCATTTACTACTATCTCTTTCTCTTTGCTTTAGTTTTTTGATGTTTTCCTCTAACTCTTGCATCTTCACTTTCTACATTTCTTCAAGCTCTTTCTCTTTCATAGTTACCTCTTCTTGCATGAAATCTTGACTTTCCAGCATTCTTTCCAGCACTCTAATATCTCTGTCCCATGGATTAAATACTTCCATAGATTCTTCTTCTTCCTTCTTTACTTGACTACTCACTTGTATCAAATTTTCTCCAGCATCTGCAACAAAACCTGTAATCATAAAACAAACATTAAAATAAAAATCATAAGACCTTTCTGTCTCTTCTTCCTCTGGAAACATTTTAATTTTCTGCTCTAAAATTTCTTCCTCTGTCAGCACCTCAATCTGGTGATTCAATCTTCCCAGAGAATTCTCGAGACTGTCAACTAGTCTCTTCTCCTCATTATTTGTTCTAAAGGTGTCTCTTTGTCTTGGTTCATAATTATTAATTCCTTATTCTGTAATCTTACTCTCAT
Organism: Pinus albicaulis; assembly: GCA_034641835.2. Taxonomy (NCBI): domain Eukaryota; kingdom Viridiplantae; phylum Streptophyta; class Pinopsida; order Pinales; family Pinaceae; genus Pinus; species Pinus albicaulis. The sequence goes on from CM076579.1 coordinate 864,906,362, forward strand.
ACTCTGAGTTCTCCAGCAAATATTCTAGCAATTCAATTTATTTTCTCTACATTTTTACACACATTGTGAGTTTGAAAATCAAAAGGTTCAATAGTCTAAACTATTTCTTCACATATCATCTCTTCAGACTGAATCTCATCTCTTTCTTCCAAAAGAAATTGTTCCTGCATTGTAACAGTTTCAAACATCAAAGAAAAATCATTTATTTTCTCATTCAAGAGACATTCTTCATCATTACTCTCTGCTTCAGAGTATTTATCTTCTGAAAGATACTCTTCCATACTTTCATCAATTTTTATGACAGTTTCAAAAGATTGGTCATCATCTACAAAACCTGTAATTATATCAAAATCATTAGTTACAAAAATACAAGGCTTTACGTCCTTCCGTTCATCTTAACTTGTCCAACAGTTCAGGAAATCATTAATAATTCCTTTTTCAACAAGGTAAGCTTCTTGCTATCTTGAATTCTCACAATAATTCATAAGATCTTTCACAGATCTCCAGTCTTCATCTGCACCCAGATTTTTTCCTTGTTCTGGTCTACAAATGGAAACTTCCATTTCCGACTCTATTTCTCTGAGTTTTTCTATCAACTGCTTCACTTGTTTCTATTGTAGCCTTCTCTGTAATTTAGACCACTTTACTGTATTTTTCTTCAAGACCCAACCTTGTCTTTCATTTTCTTCTATCAGCATCTTTAATTTATTAAATTGTTCTATTATCTCACCAATCTCTTTGTCACGCTCCTCTTGACTCATTTGTTTCCTGCAGATTTCTTTAACACCCTTCTTCTTCATATTATAGCTTTCTTCTAAACCTTGCACATGACTTTACATAGTCATCTTCTCTTCTGTGTGAACTTCTGCATCTGCAACAAATCAACCTCCAACTGAGTTAATCTTCTCACCAAGCTTCTCCTCTATCTGGTTTTCAAGTCCTTTATTTCTCAGAACTTGTACTGAGCAATCTTTCTCTCTTCTCTGGTTGTTGTACTCACTTCTCTTAAGGACTCCTTTGTCCCTATCTATTCCAAGCCTTAGCTGGAATAAGGTCCTTCTACAATTTCTAATAACTTTCAAAGTTCTTTCTACAGTCTCACTGCCATAATATTATGCCAACTTTACACTCTTTAATCTGTTGTGGTCTTGCTCAGAACCCTTGCTATGACTATCAATAGTCATCTTCTTCTTTCCATATCTATGAGTTCATCAATCACTCTCTCACTATGAGTTGTTTAAGCCTCTGCAATAGCAAGTCCTTCCTGCTGCCACTTACCTCACCAAGTTTTCCTCTGGACTTGGACTTTTGGCAAGTACGGTTCTCTATCTCTGGAACCTCCTTTTGAGCATTTCTCTCTGCTCCTTCTAGGCTTTAAATCTTCTGCTCTTTTGAGAACACAATTGTCCCTTTTATCCAAACTCTATTGGAATTCTTCAAGTTTCTTCTCCACACTTTGCTTTCACTCAAAAACTCTTACTAGCTTCCTTCATCACTGCCCTTAAGCATTAGGGGAATTTTGAGGTCTAAAATGGGCCTCCTAACGAAATTATAAAATAATAGTGGAAAAAATCAAATAAGATTTGATGACATCATCAAATTTTAGAGGGAAAAATGAAAAAACTATTTTTTCAACTCATATTTTCAACTTATCTCCCAAAGTTTTTACTCAAATTTCGAGTGGGAGTACTTGTTGGATGTGAAATTTAATTCCCCATCCAAGGAGTACCCGTGTTGCATACTTTTGATGGGTCCTACTACACGAAAAATGAGAAATACATAAAAAAACGTGATTACAATCACGTTTTTTATGTATTTCTCGTTTTTCATGTAGTAGAGTTCATCGAAAGTATGGAACATGGGTACTCCTTGGATGAGGAATTAAATTTTGCATCCAACGAGTTCTCCCACTCGAAATTTGAGTAAAAAATTTCGGAGATAAGTTGAAAATACAAGTTGAAAAAGTAGTTTTATTATTTTATTATTTTTTAATATTTTTTCCCTTTTATTTAAAAAATGGTAAATCATCCCCCATGGTTGACATCATCATCTTGAATCCTATTGGTTGTTATAAAGTTTATTTTTGTTGTACATTTTTCTTAGGAGGCCCATTTTAGACCTCAAAATTCCCCTAATGGTTGTGATCTTCTTTTCTTGAGATTCTCTTAAACTATCTGCAACCTGAATTCTACAAACATAATCTTCAAACCAGATTAAAATAACACATAACACCTCACCTTCAAGATCTTTGTGTGATCTTGTTTCACCACTCATTTATACTTTGAATGGATTGTTCTTATTTATTTCTGCAAATGCATGTTATGCATCAACTCTGTGTATCTGTTGCTTATTAGATTTAATATATGATTTTATCCTACTTCCTCCATCACACATGCATCTTGTAAAATTCTAATTTAATTAAAAAAATTTAACCTTCAAAAGATATTTTTCTAGCTTTGATACCACTAATAGTGCAGCCTGTAGTTGCACTTACGCACATTATGCATATAAAAATACTTATCTCATTTTGCCCAGGAATTTTACAATTCCATACTTAATGATACCCTCTTAAACCAAGGTCGACTACCCTTTCATAAATCTTTAGGAGGATATATTTAACCTTAACCAAAGTATAAAACTTTAAAAAATTTCAAGTGGACCCTTATTATAAACTTTGGTTAATTTATTCAACCGTGGCTTATCAACAACACTGAAATCTTTGCACTTTGGTTAAAGACCCAACCATTATCCATAATACAATTAAGCCTTCCTAATTCACTTTATTTCTATTATAATTTTGATATAATAGAAACCATTAATAAACCACACATAACCTTCAGTAACTTACCTTTTTGTCTTTCTCCATGGCTTTGCACATATTTCAATTCCCCATTAGTTCTTTAAATCTCCACCACTTATTTCTGTATCGATCCAATGGTTCTGCTGTGTATCGCACTTAAACAAGCATGATTATTAACAATCTAAATTCATGCGATAAAGGTGGTTTTTATTTTCCATCATGTGCTACGTGGCACCTCCTAACTACTATTGTACCATTTCAATACTTACCACTTACCACTTTCAAGCCATGCGAAAACCACCATTTGGGTTGCAAGCCCATTTCACAGTTCTGGTCTTTCTGTTGACTCAAAGTTCCTCTCGCTCAAGGTTTCCCAAATCGTAAAATTCCATTACAACTCCATTGTTCAATTGGATTTATTTAACCTGATCTCTAAAATGTGTTTTCCATTGTTCCAATGAATGGTTACTTAATTTAAAAATTCACTTCACGAATTCTATGAAATTCGTGTATATGAAAACTTGGTTCATATGAATAATTCAACCAAATTTTTCATAATATGAGATGAGATTTTATTTTAGAAGCTCAAACTTGAGACAACGGTGAATAAATTGTAATGTCGCCACTTCTTGTAGAACTCAGAAAATTGGCATGTGCATAAATTTCTTGAATCGAAACTGTGCTCTCGATTACTACATGGATTGTGTTGTTCGATTTGGTGGTTTGAGAAATTGCAGCTGTGACTTCTTCTCACTTCTACGCAGTGCGTGTTGGATATCGGTTTGAAATGCCATGTTTTTTTGTGGGCATTGATCCATTCTATGATCGATGATTGATCTTCGTCATATGCAAATCCACACATAATACAAATTATAATATGAATGTCTGACCTCTTAAGAAAAAAAGTCTCATGAATTCATTAAATTATATGGATGTTAACAGGCATAAAGGTATGGTGTTGTTATCATATATGGTTTGAAATATGATGTGGGCCAGACATTTATATGTATCGGGTTATATGGTTACCTTGGGTTTAACAAAGACAAACAATGAAAGTATGTTAATACGTTGTGGGGCCGAAACTCATTTTAATGTAGATACATGCTATATAATGTGGACTATTATATAAGTTTTGTATATTCAGATTTATGAACGGTGGAAAGGTTAAGCCCGAATTTAAATCAAGGTTTAAAGAACCGCATATGAGTATTGTGAATTGGGTTTGGTTTTGAATCAAAGATTGAAGTGGTAAAGCGTTAGATCCTGAGCTATATGCCGAGGGTTATTTTAATCCAAGGGCTTATGGTAAGACTTTTGGAAAATATCGCCGAGAGAGGGTTTAAACTTTGCTTAAAGCGTAATTATATAACATTCCCTAAAGTTTTAATATTGTCTCCGAAAGGGTTATTTAACAGAGTTTTATCAAAGTGTTGAGCTCCGACCTTAATCTCGAAGTTTTGAACATTTTTTAAAAGGCTTCAATTATTCATTTCCGACAGTTAAACCTGATAAGTTTCGAAGGGTTTAGCTAGATCATTTCATATGGTAAGTCTGCAAAGTAGATTTTGGCTATGGTTGGAACCATGAAGGTTGAAGAAAGCTTCCGCATTGATAAAGCTGCCAGATTTGGAACATAATTTGGGAAATACATTCTACATGCATAGAAAGCAGGAGAGTATGCAGAACTATTACACTACAGCAGAAAAAAAGACAAACATACAGTGAGCCAAGAACTGAAAGGGTTGAATGAGATATATCTGTTGCAATGTAATTGTTAATGTTTTAATTAATTTTATATTTTTTGTGATGCAAAGGCAAGTCTCCGTAGGCAAATAAATACCCTATTGTAATATTGAAATGTATACATATTGTTATATTTTTTTGAATGTGCTAGGCAAGAAAATGAGAAGGTGGAAGGCAAAGAGTCATACCTATTCACTTCGAATTCCCTGTGGAATAAAAACAGTCATAAGGTAATCTCTATAAATGATGTCACATAGATATTCATGAAGGGGAAGAGAATGAAGAAATGAGGTAGAGAGGGTAAGAAGAAGGAGGAGCAGATAGAGAAGCTGTGAATATTCAGAGATGATATAAGGCAGATATGAAGGCTGGTGGACAGCAGTGAAGAAGGAATAGAACAGAGTTGATATCCAGGTAAATCAGCATGTGTTTTTTTTGAAAGAGTGAGGAAGTGGGTGCTTCCATATCAAGTTGTAGCTTGATAGATGTCAGTTGTAGCTGGCTGAGGTAGAAGCCTCCTGTAGGTTATAGCCTAGAGAAAATAGATGGGAGTTGGAGCTTCCTTGCAAGTTGTAGCTTGCAGAATTGAGGTTGTAGCCTCCTGTAGGTAAGGGCCTACAGAAAATCAGTGGTGAGAGGGAGTTGGAGCTTGCCTTTGCATCACAACAATAATAAGATGTGGTTTTCTCCCTTATGGGTTTCCACTTATATATGTTGTCTATATGCATGATGATTATGTGTTGATACTCTGTATTTATTCTGCTTAATACCTGTTGCTCACCTATTATGATTGTTGTTCCATTATATATCAAGTTGATCACAAAATGAGGATGTGAATGATTATAAAAGAAATTTTAATAAGAATATGAATACATTAAACTGATTCACCCCCCTCTCAGTTTAACCAAGGGTTCAACAATTAGTATCAGAGCCGGGTTCCTTTTGTATCAGTTTAACAACTGGAAGGAGATCCTAGGTCCCCAGGATGGCTAGTCTAGAAGGATTCTCAACAAATAAAGCCCCTTTGTTCACCGGTACAAATTATGCCTTCTGGAAAATATGAATGAGGACGTACATAATGTCTCTAGGAATAGAAGTTTGGGCTGATGTGGAATTGGGATATGCCCCAAAGGAGTCTAACTCAGAGAAAGATGCCAAACTAGATTTTGTAGCTAATGCAAAAGCCATGAATGCTCTCTTAAGTGGGCTGTGTGAGGAAGAATTTATCAAAGTAATGCACAACAAGACTGCCAAATAAATATGGGATAAATTAGAAAGCATCCATAAGGGAGAAAAAAAGGTGAAGATAGCCAAAATAGAAGTCTATAAAGCTCAGTTTGAAAATATAAAAATGAATTATGATGAAGACATTTCCAGCTTCTTCTTAAGGGTTGCAGAAATTGTGAATAACATGAAATCTCTAGGAGAAACCATAAAATAATGTGTAATTGTTCAAAATATTCTAAGATATTTACCATCCAGCTTTAACCCCAAGGTTTCTACCATAGAAGAAACAGTTGATTGGGAAACTCTGACCATGAACCAATTACTTGGAAAATTAATAGACTATGAGATGAGACTGCCATAGAGGAAGTCAAATGTGAGGGAGGCAGCCTTTAAGACAGAAAATAAAAAATAAGAAAAAGAAGATATATGCTCTTGCTATGATGAAGAAGAGGCCAAATTTGTCAGAAAATTGGATAGAGGCTCAGGAAAATATAAAGGTAAACTTCCATTTAAATGCTTTGACTGTGGAAGAGTTGGGCACTATGCTTCTAAGTGTCCTCATAAGAAAAAAAAGAATCACACTCAAGAAACAAAGAAAACCAAAACAAATAACTGGCAGAAAGGGAAGAGATTCAACAGAAAATCATTTTATGCTCAGCAAGACAGCAGTGCATCTGAAAGCTCAGATGAATCCTCCAATGAAGAGGGAACCTATAAAATTGTATTGATGGCCAAGGAAGAGCTTGAAGGATTCCTTCTAGAAGATGAGGAATAAGGTGAAGTTGATCTTGATGGGGAGCTAAGAAGTGCCCTGGAGGAAATAGACAGACTTAAACTAAAGTGTAGAAAACAGAAAGACATTCTCCTCAAATATGTAAGAGAAGAAAAAAAATTCAGAAGACCTCATTCAGTTGAAAGTAGAGCTTGAAGAAGCCAAGAAGGTAGAAGACACTCTACTTAAGCAAATTGAGGATAAAATTCAGAAGCAAGAGAAATTGGAAGAATAAGTAGTATGCTTAAGAAGGAAATTAGAAAACTCCCAACGGAAATTGTCAATGAACTCTTCTAAAATGACAAGCTATGAATAGTTGGATAAAATTCTAAATGCTCAAAGATATCCCTTGATAAAGACTGGGATAGGCTATGAAGGAGAAACAAGTAAGTCCAAAGAAGAATATTACAGAAACATCATTTTTGTAAAAGCTGTTAAGGACAATGAAGTAGCCCGGAAGGTTCCTACAGAAGTAGAAGCCTGCAATGAAGTAAACAGAAACAAGAAGGAACCTCAAAAGACAAAGAATGAAATAAATAAACAGTCAAATGAAAAAGGCTCATACACTCCTAAATATATAAAATTTGGAAGCTATCAAAGGAGATTCTTCCCCCCTATGAAAATGGTCACTTGTTATACCTACCACAAACTGGGACATATTGATGCATACTTTCATAAAAGGAGAATCAATTCGAACCAGCAAAGGATGCAAAAAGTGAAAAGACTACCTCAAGCAAACAAATGGAGAAGACAACCCTTCATCAGGTACGCTAACTATTTTTATGGGTATTGTTTTTACTGTAAGGAGTTTGGCCATAAAGCCAAGGAGTACAGAACGAATGGAAAAATACTGATGTATGGAAACTCAAGGAGATGGATGAATAATGGATAATTCACTAGTGTTCATAATTCATTCAGAAACATAATCAAATGCTTTGACTGCCATCAAATTGGGCCCAAGTGTCACAAATGTCCTCTTAGAGAATGTGGTCCATCCTCTTAGGAAAGGTACCAAAAAAAAGGATGCATGCAGTGGAAAAAGAAGTTGAATAAGTATGACTTGGCTATAATAGCTCAAGATCATAAAAACCAATGGTATTTGGACAGTGGATGCTCAAAGCACATGACTAGATATCGAAGCAAGTTTGTAACCTTTGATGAAAAGAAATATGGGAATGTAACATTCAGCAATGATAAAGCAGGGAAAATCAAAGGAAAAGGCTCAGTCAGTCTAGATAATGGAAGAGGAAAGGACCAAGATGTACTATTTATGGATGGGCTGAAAGAAAATCTGTTAAGTGTCAGTCAAATGTGTGATAAAGGCTGTGAAGTCATTTTTAGAGCCCAATATTGTGAAGTAAGATCAAGCACCACCGGAAAGTCCTTGATCAAAGGTGTTCGAACATAAATTAATGTCTATATATTCAAAGAAGAGGATGAAGCATGTCACCTAAGAAAACTTGATGAATCATGGTTATGGCATAGAAGATTGGGACATCTAAAATTTGACCACATCATAAGACTGAGAAAGAAGAATGCAGTCAGAGATATGCCAGTCATAAAGAAGCCTTCAAATACCATATGTAAATCCTGCTAACTAGGCAAGAAGACCCACACATATTTCAAGACCAAAGAGAAACTATCTACAAGTAGACCTCTTCAGCTTGTTCACATGGACCTCTGTGGACCTTCAAGAACTAAAGCACCAAGTGGAGAATCTTATTTCATGCTAATAATAGATGATTTTTCCAGAATGATGTGGGTAGCATTTCTCAAATATAAATCTGAAGCACTTGAGAAATTCAAGATATTCAAGGCATTGGAAGAAAATTAAATAGGATGCAAGCTAAAGTGCATCATATCAGATAGAGGAGGTGAATTCACGGACTATGATTTTGCAGACCTATGCAATGAGCATGGGATAAAAAAATAGTTTAAAATTGAAGGTACACCTCAATAGAATGGAGTGGCAGAGAGACAAAACAGGTCAGTACAACAGATTTCCATAGCAATGATGCAAGAAAGTAACATTCCCCAAACCTTCTAGGCAGAAGCAGTACACATAGCTGTTCACATTCTTAACAAATCTCATTAAAGACCCAACTGTGACAAGACTCCTTACGAATTATGGCATGGTAAACCAGCATCAATCAAGAATTTTAGAGTCTTTGGAAGCAAGTGTTTCATAAAAAATAATGATGAAAAACTGGGGAAGTTTGATGCAAGAGCTAATGAAGGAATATTTTTAGGATATGCATCCAAGAGTAAGGGTTACAGGTGCTACAAAAAAACACTACACAAAATTGTGGAAAGCATTGATGTAATATTTGATGAAGATCTACTAGACATAACAAGAAATACAAGATGCAGCAATCCTCTAGAAGATCATGAAGAAGAGAACCAAGATAATGATGAACTGAGCAAGGCAACAAAATATACTGAATTAAACTCAAAAGGTCCCTCAAGACACACTCAAAAGAATCATCCAGAAGATCAAATCATTGGGGACAAGAGTGTGGGAGTCCAGACAAGAAGACAGCTTGCTGAACAGACAGAAGAAGTATACCTAGCCATGCTATCCCAAATAGAGCCAAAGAAGTTCGAAGAAGCCAGCAAAGACAAAAGCTGGGTAAATGCTATGAATGAAGAACTGGACCAAATTGAGAAGAACAATACCTGGGAATTAATTCCAAGACCCACTGGGAAAAATGTCATTGGCACAAAATGGATATTCAAGAATAAGATGAATGAACAAGGGCAGGTAATTAGAAATAAATCCAGACTTGTATGCAAGGGATATTCACAAATTGAAGGTCTTTATTATGATGAAACCTTTGCCCCTGTATCCAGAATGGAAGCAATCAGAATGTTTTTTGCCTTTGCATGTTATCATGATTTCAAGGTATATCAAATGGATGTGAAGTCTGCCTTCCTGAATGGAGATCTAGAGGAAGAAGTCTACATGGAACAACTTGAAGGATTTTCCTTAACAGATAAACAAGACTATGTGTCCAGATTAAAGAAAGTCTTATATGGGCTAAAACAAGCTCCTCGTGCATGGTATTCAAGGCTGGAAAAATACTTGCAAAAACAAGGTTTTAAGAAAGGAGGAGTAGACAACAATTTGTACATAAGGGCTAATGAAAATGAACTCCTAATTGTAGTAGTATATGTAGATGACATCATGTTTGGTAGCAACAAAGAGAAGTTAACAAAAGAATTTGATGAAGAAATGAAATCAGAAATTGATATGTCTATGATTGGAGAGATCACCTTCTATTTAGGACTTCAGATTCAACAAAAGAACACAGGAAAATTCATCTCACAAGAAAAATACTTAAGATAGATGTTGAAAAGGTTCCAAATGGAATACTACAAACCTGTGTCAACTCCCATGATCACTAGATGCAAACTATGTGCTAATGATGGATCTGCAGATGTAGACCAAAGACTGTACAGATCCATGATAGGAAGTCTACTATATCTAACTGCCTCTAGACCAGACATTATGTTGGCAGTAGGACTTGTGGCAAGATATCAAGCAGCACCAAAACAAAATCACTTACTATCTATCAAGAGAATATTCAGATATCTACAAGGAACTGCACATTATGGGCTATGGTATACAAAAAGAAAAAGCTTCACTTTGACAGCATATACAGATGCAGATTGGGCCAGCTGCATGGATGATATGAAAAGCGCAAGTGGAGGTGCATTTTATTTGGGAAAAATTCTGGTGGCATGGCTAAGCAAGATGCAAACTTCTATCTCTCTATCTACAACAGAAACGGAATACATAGCAGCAGCAACATGTTGCACACAAGTAATGTGGATGAAACAAACTCTCCAAGACATGAAGGTAAACATGGATGATCCCATTTCAATCAAATGTGATAATACAAGTGCAATAAGTATATCAAAAAATCCTGTATTTCATTCAAAAACAAAGCACATCCCAATTAAGTACCATTTCCTCAAAGAAAAAGTAGCACAGAAAGTAGTGAAGTTGGAATATGTACCAACAAAGGAAAAAACAGTAGACATATTCATAAAACCTCTTGCTAAAGAACCATTCGAATATCTAAGAGACAAACTAGGGGTAGTGTCTATAGATGTTACATCTCTAATAAAAAGAAAGCATCATTCCAGGGGGAGATCAGAAAAGAAAGCATCATTCTAGGGGGAGAGCAGTCAATAAATTGTCACAAAAGAGCTAGAGCAATGGAGCAGTGCATGGAACTGGTCCTCAAGATCAAAGTATTATGAAAAGACAGAAACCACACTGGGAAAAGTGCAACCCTTTGCCATTGATGTCAAAGGGGGAGGAAAAGCAAGCAAAAGAAGAAAGGGTCTTCTAAAAGCCAAGCAGAGGAAGTCTTGGAGGAAGTGTTGGAGTATTGCCATCAATGCCAAAGGGGGAGACTATTGGAAATCTTGTCATTTATGGAAAAGGAGAAGACATGAGCAACACCTGGACTATCATTCAAAGGAGCAAAGAAGAAGAGGTAGCAGATCTGGAGAGACGGAGTAGTGAGGTAGAAGGGCCATTTGATTTTGAAGATCTGGAAAAACAAGAAGTTTTGTAAGTGGATTCATTTGTATATATGAAAGGATTGGTTTCATTATTACATGAGCATTGGTTGATTTCATTTCTATGTGAGAATTTTTTGAATCTCCATGAACTATGTATGAATAAGACTCTGTAATTGGAATTTTAATGATGCTCTGTATGTAATTGGAAAACCAATGTTGATTAATGAGGTACTGTTAATATTGATCATGGGGTTTTAAGTTGAATGCAACAAGGGCTACATATACCTTTGAGGAAATTACAGAAAGCTTGCAATCATCGATCACTGCAAGGATCGATGACCATAGCAAGAAAGAAAAATTCCTAATCTAGAATTCGATATGGGGTTGTATGTAAAATGTTCTGAGACAGGACTATGAATCATGAGTTCATATGCAAGGAGAAGTTGAGGTAAGGGCTTCTGTGCAGGAATATTGAATGGAACATGCAGTTGAATGAAATCTACATCTTGGATCATTGTATTATGCAACGGTGAACTATTCGAAGGAAATCGTAGGGCAGAAATCAATTGCATTGATGTCGTGAATTTATTTATTCAGAGGAATGGTAAATGAAGGCCGATGAAATTGTGAATAGAGAATGGTGATGTGATGAAGTCCTAAGGATGCAGTTGTAAAATGGCAAGTGGAATATGCGTGGAAAGGATTGAGCTATTTGCATACTTGGATTGAATGCAGTCATGAGTGAGGAATGATAAAGGCACAGAAAAATTAATGGAGCTGTGAACAACAACAATCGAAGTGATGGTGCGTTGATGCTCTGAGGTAACAACACCATAGAACCATGAAAAATTAATCGAGCGATTCATGGAGGAGCTACATTAAAATATGGTTTTACAAGCTAGAGGAGGCGTTAGTAGAACCGTGAGTGGAACATGAAATAAAAGAGAACTATTGAAATAGTAAAAGCGGGTTTGAGGCGAAGACTGGTGGTTTTCGCATAAGTTTAAAATGGTAAGCAAAATTGGAAAAAAAATGCGATAAGGGTCTGCGTGTGACACGTAGCTTTAAGTGGTATTTAAAAACCATGAGTTTCACAAAATATTTTCGTGCTAAGGTTCTGCGGTTAAAAAAATTCGATTTCTGTCCGATTTCTAGCCATCAAATATCAACAGCATTCGCAGCATGGATTTTAATGGGCATAAAGGTATGGTGTTGTTATCATATATGGTTTGAAATATGTTGTGGGCCAGACATTTATATGTATCGGGTTATATGGTTACCTTGGGTTTAACAAAGCCAAACAATGAAAGTATGTTAATACGCTGTGGGGCCGATACTCATTTTAATGTAGGTACATGCTATATAATGTGGAATATTATATAAGTTCTGTATATTCAGATTTATGAATGGTGGAAAGGTGAAGCCCGAATTTAAATCAAGGTTTAAAGAACCGCATATGAGTATTGTGAATTGGGTTTGGTTTTGAATTAAAGATTGAATTGGTAAAGCATTAGAGCCTGAGCTATATGCCGAGGGTTATTTTAATCCAAGGGCTTATGGTAAGACTTTTGGAAAATATCACCGAGAGAGGGTTTAAACTTTGCTTAAAGCGTAATTATATAACATTCCCTAAAGTTTTAATACTATCTTCGAAAGGGTTATTTAACAAAGTTTTATCAAAGTGTTGAGCTCTGACCTTAATCCTGAAGTTTTGAACATTGGTTAAAAGGCTTCAATTATTCATTTCCCATAGTTAAACGTGATAAGTTCCGAATGTTTTAACTAGATCATTTCATATGGTAAGTCTGCAAAGTAGATTTTGGCTATGGTTGGAACCATGAAGGTTGAATAAAGCTTCCGCATTGATAAAGCTGCCAAATTTGGAACATAATTTGGGAAATGCATTCTACATGCATAGAAAGAAGGAGAGTATGTAGAACTATTACAATATAGTAGCAGAAAAGACAAACATACAGTGAGCCAGGAACTGAAAGGGTTGAATGAGATACATATATTGCAAATGTAATTGTTAATGTTTTAATTAATTTTATATTGTTTGTGATACAAAGGCAAGTCTCTGTAGGCAAAGAAATACCCCACTGTAATATTGAAATGTATACATATTGTTATATTTTTCTGAATGTGCTAGGCAAGAAAACAAGAAGGTGGAAGGAAAAGAGTCATACCTATTCACTTTGAATTCCCTGTGGAATACAAATAGTGATAAGGTAATCTCTATAAATGATGTCACATAGATATGCATAAAGGGGAAGAGAATGGAGAAATGAGGCAGAGAGGGTAAGAAGAAGGAGGATTAGATAGAGAAGCTGTGAATATTCAGAGATGATATTAGGCAGATATGAAGGCTGGTGGACAGCAGTGAAGAAGGAACAGAACAGAGTTGATATCTGGGTAAATCAGCATGTGTTTTTTTTGAAAGAGTGAGGAAGTGGGTGCTTTCATATCAAGTTGTAGCTTGATAGATGTCAGTTGTAACTGGCTGAGTTAGGAGCCTCCTGTAGGTTGTAGCCTGCAAAAAATAGATGGGAGTTGGAGCTTCCTTGCAAGTTGTAGCTTGCAGAATTGAGGTTGTAGCCTCCTATAGGTAAGAGCCTACAGAAAATCAGTGGTGAGAGGGAGTTGGAGCTTGCCTTTGCATCACAACAATAATAAGATGTGGTTTTCTCCCTTATGGGTTTCCACTTATATCTGTTGTCTATATGCATGATGATTATGCATTGATACTTCTTATTTATTCTGCTTAATACCTGCTGCTCACTTATTATGATTGTTGTTCCATTGTATATCAAGTTGATCACAAAACGAGGATGTGAATGAGTATAAAATAAATTTTAATAAGAACATGACTAAATTAAATTGATTCACCGCCACCTCTCAGTTTAACCAAGGGTTCAACACAAAATTTAGTGAACCTTATGCACACAATTTAATTACCGTTTGGATACTTAGCACAACAAAAGTAATACTAAGGAGGATGGGATAAACAACCATTGATGCCTCAGCAAGGAGGTCTAAGTTTTCCTTCTCCTTGACCTTCAATTGAGCTTCTTTAAGATTTTTCTTCACTTTCTTAAGCCTAATCTAGGAAATTTTGTTCGTGGGGAAATAGTGATTGGCCATTTATCTCTGGAGGTTATTGTTATTTTTAGCTTTCTTTAGCAGCTTCTCAAGGTTTCTGTATTGGTGTATTTGAATGCATCAACGCTTGGTAGGGGTGATTTATATCCTACAAGAAATTTCACAGGGAAAAAATGAGTTGTTATATGGTTAGTGAAGCATCATAACATGTATAAAAACTAGTTATAAAACATAGCATACTACAAAAGAGGAGGAAACAAGAAACAACAAATACAAATATAACATAAGATCAATATCAATTTTGAAACAAACTAATAATACCAATAGAGAACGAATCCCATTTTATTATATGTTGGTGGTAAAAAAGAGGTAGAACACTAAAACACTCGTAGTGAATCCTTAGAGCTATGAGGATCTAATACTCAAAGCAAGGAAGACTCTTCCCTTAAGTTGTTTTAAAGCCTCTCTCTTCTCCTTGAATGAGTGATCAGATAACAGAAAATTGATGCACTTCTCCTTTAGGATTGAGATGTTGGATGGCCAATAAATGAATCCCTTCACTCCTTTGTTGCTTGGACAAAACACTACTAGTTTTCTCATGGGTAATTTGGCCAGCATAACAATGTGTTCTAAATTGTTCTTCTCATGGTGGTCTTTTATAGGAAAAACTAAAATCTTCTTCCCTCTCTTGGTACAAATTTGGATAGTGACCCAATAGTGGAGGTTGATTCCATTGTGCGCTCACTTGAGGTCTCAAGGTGGCTCTAAGCAGTTTTCCTTGGTGGCCTTGAGTGGATAATATTCTTCCTGAAGTATGAAAAGTGATCCTGGATGGTGACCTTCCGCCATACCGAGGACCGCGCAGCTTCTTGAAGGATAGTCACGGATATTTGTGCTAATATCAAATAAAAGGCCACGTAGAGCACTTTGTGCCAGTGCCTTCTATGCGCGACTTAATAAAATTTCCTTTTGACCTTAGAAAAATTTAAATTTTCCAGATTCTAAAAGTTTTTCCATCCTGTAAATCCTTTTGCTTGACATTTCATGATGTCCTTTATCTGTTTGATTTTCCAGTGATAACTGTTGTTCCGTAATGTATGAGTTCCAGGAATAATTGTATAGCCAAAATACATTATTGTTTTTCTTCTATATAACCCATGTTGAGAGAGAGAGACAGAGTAACTTGCGTGAAGCCTAAGGTTGGAGACCCCTTGCCATGAGTAAAAGAGGGGCCATGTTCTATTAGAAAAATTCTAGGAGGCGGGCATGTCCCATGCTTGTGATGCTTTGGCCAGTTAAAGCCTATATGACAGATAGAGGTTTTGTCTGTGTCACTTATATGGTAGTGATCTTCTGACTTGGTTGATGATGACGATTGATGACATCCTCAGGGGAGTTTTTTCTTTGACAATAGGTTGAATGAAGTGCCCACATGCATAATCTTGGTATGGCATATTTTAGAATAAATTCTCATTGTATGCATGGGTGTATGAACGGGACCTTCCCGTGTAAGCATTGCTCAAAGAGATTCTTATAATGGCATGGGTCTTTGACAATTCTGAAAAAGTGCAATGGTTGTGAAGTACAATACCATCTTGACATGAAAGTTTGTTTTGTAGTCGAATGTCAGGAGGATCGATAACATGAATGGGAAATAATTTTTCCCAAAGTGACATCCAAGAATACCCCTATTGAGGTGAGGATCCATCCAAGGTACTACTTCCTTCTTGGAAAATGGTTGTTGAAGTCGACAAGAAGGAAGCCTCAACCGATCGAGAGAAGTATTGACAGAAGGGACTAGAGTATCTGGTATAGCAGGTGGGGGAATATAGTTTAACATAGGCATGATGACGAGAAATGGTTGAAAGTTGATGATGGGAGTTCAGTGGCCCAAGTTCGGAGCTTGTAAATGGAATTTGGCTACAGACATAATGATTTATGGTGAGGAAAGCCCTAGAGTCGATAGGACGTCTAGGGTGGGTATATTTTTGTTATGAATTTCGTGGTGGCTTTTAATGAGAGGTGTGAAGATCTGACCAAGGGTGATTAGGGACTGCTGCTAGGGAGAAAAGTATATGAATGGGTGGGGGGATGTTCTCCTAAAAAATCCTTGTACACTTTCCAAAATAATATAAAATGGGTTTGGATGTACAAACACATAGACGCGTGCCCCAAAAACATGAAAATGATCACTCACTGATGATGTGAGGAAGGTGTGTTTTCTAAGGGTGGGGTCCCATTGGTTAGTCTCAGTGCAGGGGTGGTGAAGTGGATGGAAAGTATTGCAAATGGGCTATGCTAATGGAGGTATGGTAGGCCAAATGCGAGGCACAATGGTACGGATTCGATCTTCTTGCGAAAATGGTAGTCCACGAAAGGGGTTTTATCATGACATGGTATAACTTGACTTGATGCATGATGGATGGATGAAACTGAAGTGTGTCCCAGACTGGGGTGTTATGGCCATGGCGTCATATTATTTGATGCATGGTATACTTGAGTGATGAATGCCATGGAGGGGGAGGCTCGACCGACCGACGATAATGTTTATCATGTGCAAGGTGGGGAGATGATAAAAATGGTCAGGTGTTTGGAACCTATGATTGATTCTTGTGGAGAAATGGTGTCAGGATATGCAAAGCATCTCTGGGAATCTATCATGCTGGGGGTAGAATGATACCTGCTCTGGAACCTTCAGTGGCTGGGGCAACTGGTGGTTTTTTCATGCTATGTAACACCTGCAACCAATACCCCAAGTGAAAGCATATTTTTCATTCAAATATATTTACCAGTGTTCTAAATGAAAAAACGATAAGAGAAGACATACCTGTCGTAACTGAAAAATTATTTTTTTGGAGGCATGAATGTGTGAACCCTCCTTCGAACATTATGGGTTGCTGATCGCTATGTTGGTTTCAGTTTCGCAATTGAGCATTCTGAGCTCTTGTTATGGTCTATAAAATAATTCAACAAGCGTGATATATATATAGGTCAATTTTAATTCATTTGTGTCATTTTAGAGTTGCGAGATCAGAGCTTGATACCGAGCCTTTCTTGTCCTTGCAGTCATCTTGTGTACCATAGATTCGCGCTATTAGTGCCAGGTAGACCCCTGAACATCTAGTATTTTAATTTTTTTCAGTTTTTCTAGGTGGGGATCCATACAAATTAGGTTTGTACAGACTCCTATTTTTTTTTGCCTTTGTCACGCGGTCGACCAAGGTTCAAGTGTAGAGACTCTGCGGGAAATTGAGTATTTCCGCAAATATTTCATGCCTATAAGGGGTTTTGTGCGCGGATTCCACGTCTTTGTGTGCGACAGACGTGCAGTCATCGCATCTGTATGGGAAACAGGCATGGCAAAAATCCATGTGAGTTTTGTTAAAAAAAAAATTAAATTTTTTAAGTTTATGTCATTGATGTGCTTGTGTTTGGTGACAGGATGTTGTGGAAAGAGCATGATTTTTTGGATCTTCTCATAGTTGCGGCACAGGATGAAAATGCCCAGAGTTTACTGGCACAACCATTAGGGGAATTTTGAAGTCTAAAATGGGCCTCCTAAGAAAATGTACAACCAAAATAAAAATTTTAAGAACCAATAAGATTCAAGATGATGATGTCAACCATGGGGGATAATTCATCATGTTTTAAGTAAAAGGGTAAAAAGATTAAAAAATAATAAAATAATAAAACTGATTTTTCAACTCATATTTTCAACTTATATCCAAAATATTTTACTCAAATTTCGAGTGGTAGTACTCGTTGGATGCAAAATTTAATTCCTCATCCAAGGAGTACCCATGTTGCATACTTTCTAGGGACCCTGCTACACAAAAAATGAGAAATACATGAAAAAACGTGATTACAATCATGTTTTTCATGTATTTATAATTTTTCATGTAGCAGGTTCCATAAAAATTATGCAACATGGGTACTCCTTGGATGAGGAATTAAATTTTTCATCCAACGAGTACTCCTGCTCGAAATATGAGTGAAAAATTTGGGAGATAAGTTAAAAATATGAGTTGAAGAAGTAGTTTTTTCCTTTTTCCCTCTAAAATTTGATGATGTCATCAAATATTATTTTACTATTCCACTATTATTTTATAATTTCCTTAGGAGGCCCATTTTAGACCTCAAAATTCCCCTAGTGGGGGGTCTTCTCAAGTATCTTGAGAATGACCTCCTGAGGTCGCAGGATCGCCTATTGTGTTTCTTGGTCTGTAGCTCGATCAGGAGGCACAAGGTGATGGTATTGTGAGGGAGGGACATTCCTATCCATCTGGAGATAAATATATACTTTGTGACTAGCTTGCTGCCTCAGGGTGAGGCACTTCCTCATCCACTCCCACCTGGGTGTGTTACACAGTAATTTTTCACTATCCCTACAATCCCCATCTCGCACATTGGAGGGTCATTTCTGTGACTAATTAGAAGTGTCATGCCTTGAAAATACCATCATTTCATCCCTTACCATGAGTACAACATTCCCTCTGTTGACCATTTCCTGAGAAGACCACTAAAAACACCTGTTTTTTCCTTTGCGCTGGTAGCCCATTATGCCCTCACGCCAATGAGGAAAATTAACACTGAGCCTGCGCCAGTTGGCACTCTATCCCAATTAAGCACCCACGCCAATCTGTTTATGGAATTTTTTTTAAAAATAGAGGCAAAGTTTCGATCACAACAACTTCGTGGATGAGTCATAGGGAGTGGTTCGACTGAATAACCACGGCCTCCCTCCTTTGGCCTCTTGTTTCCACCTTATGGGGAAACCTCCCAAGGGATAAGGCCTCCCTTCCACTATTGTAGGGATCCCAACCTCCTCCTCTCCTCTATAAATATAGCCATCTTCCATTGATGAGCTAGTTGAACATGTTCTCGTTGAACAGATAACTGAAAAGTTAACATAGAGAAGAAGCAATCATAGCTTCAGGAGAACACTGTAGAGTGTGATTGGGAACATAGTGAGATCTTGGACCTTTGTTCATGAGGGTGTGGCAAACATGCTTGGATACAGACCTGTTGAAGGAGAGCTTCAACATCAAGGCTTGGTTGTAAACTCCCCTTGTCTTTATCATAATAAAATGCATCTGATGTTTATCTTCCACTCTTGTTTACAATTATAATGAGATTTCTAGCATTCCCTGATCAGTAAGATAGGTTGTAATTGTTTTATGTTTGTATTGGTTTTACATTTGTCGTGGTGTCTTGACTGTCTGTACAGGTAATCAAACATTGGTAGCAGCATGTATCAAGCTTAAGAAGAGTGAAAGATCAAGAGGCTTTGATGAAAGAAGACAACATAGCACCAGAATGAGGTAGGTCATCTTACTTGCTCCGAATTTAATTTACAATCTAGGAAGGCAGATGTTAGTATGTTCTCGTAGTTGTTAGACCCACCCTAGGGCTAGAGGGATCGCCTCTATCCACAGAGGGGATTTACCTGGACAAAAAATTGGAGACTCCACTGGGGAGTCTCCTTTGAGTTTGTCACTCTTTGAGGTCTTAGTCATTCGAAAGATTTAGTCAAAAAAACATTTCCCTATTTGTTCCTATGTTTTTCATCAATTACAATCTTTTATTTTTTGCTTGAAGTGGTGAGTTTGGTCTTGGTTGGGAGAAATTCTTTGCTTTTTCCTGTTCAGGCATTGGCACTTTTATTTTTCTAATAGTTGCACCAATTAGCGCTAGTTGTCAGTTAGCAACCCACGCCAATTGGCCATTGGCGCTAGTTGTCAGTGAGCAAGTAGCGCCAGTGGGCGCTAGTTTCACCCACCAAAGTCATGCCAATTTTAGGGTGTATGAAAAATTGAGGTTTTTTCCCTAAATCCTTCACCAGTGTGTCTTTCCCTTCCAGTCCTTTTCTCTATATGATGTACACGTTCTCCCCTTTACTTTTTCACTTGTGAGCATAGATTACATTGCTCATTGTTTGACTGAAAAGTCTTCTTTCTTTGATTTCTTGATGTAAAAATGAATGAATGCCTTGTTTTGACCTCATGCTTTGGAAGTCCTTTTTGTGCTTGACCTCATATGTCTTGTAGCCTTTTGAGGAATTTAATTATAAAGTGTTTAAAACAACAATTGCATTCTTAGTGTTTGTTTACATCTCTTTTGCATTCATCCTTCATTAAGAAAATTTTCATTAATTTAGTTTTCATCTTAGAGCTTGATTTTCGTTAAAATGAATTAGATCACGTTGCATTGAAGAGTATTTTTTGAGATTTATCGTTGAACTTAGATTACATTGTTTAATGATTGAAAGCTAAAAATCGCATTGAGTGCATTCTTATTCTTTCAAAAAAAGGAAATTGTGCATAGATTACAATTGCATAGTTTTCAAAAAAGAGGATTTTGCATAGATTACATTGCATAATTTGCATCATTGAATGTTTTATATTAGTTTTGGATAGTGAAAGTCATCTAGTTTGGAAAATTTTCGTTTGCAGTGTTTTTGTTTGTTGCATCATTGTTTGAAGCTCTTCCCTTAACTAGATAGCATTCATCGAATTGAAAGATTTATTTTCTCATATAGCTGCATATAGCAGATTGTCGGATGACATGCGGTAGGGCCTTGAAATCGAAATGTAAATTGAAGATCAAATTTAAAATTTAATGAATTAACCTAAGGAAGCATTGAAACCTAACGAAACATTTTTAGTGGTCTATGGTAGAGACGTGTTCCGGCGTCTTTAAGCCTAGTAGCTGTCGCTTGCCAGCTGGCTATAGAAAGCGTTAGTACGGACTTGTACTCCCCGCACCATCGTGTATATAAAGGGAGACCCCATTAGGTTGCAAATACTTTATCCATAGGAAGCCGAGTCTGTCGCCTTTTACCCGTGATACACCAAACACATCATTCGGAGAGATTACCTGCACGTACATTAAATCCTTGGTTGATTTCTCTTTCATTTTTACCAAGTTGTATATGGTAGTTCACGGATATCTAGTACACCAATTTACCTAGATTACCAGAGCAGTCACTTTGATATTTACTAACTCTTTTAACTGAAAATATCATTGAGCTCTCGTCCTTTCAAGCTCGTGTCCAACCTAAAAGTGATAGAGTCACCTTTTGCTTGTTTCTCGACTCTTAAAATACGAAATAGTAGAGTCTGGTTTTAGTGTCTTAAAAATTAATCGCCCACGAAATATTCTTGGTTAGAATTTTTGTCCTTAGTGTTTTATTTCAAGGTCGTTTCCGATGGCAAATTTTCTGGAGTTTTCCAATCAAGGGGTCCCCTGTGAATGGATTCCAAGTCCTTTTCCTGCTTTAGGAAATATTGGAGCTCCTTATATGGCCACGTTATCCCTCCCCGGGTTAACTGTTGGGTTGCATGTTTGGTTGTTTTCAACCTCTGTAGTCTCAGGTGTTCCGGCTACCGTACCATCCACTCCTTCGCCTGAGAAATGCCATGTTGATTCGAAGGTGGAACTCTCCCCTTCTTCGCTTATTTCTTCGTCCTCATCTTCTACTTTTCCTGGTGAAAGTTTGGATTCTAGTACCCCGGTGGCTAAGAAGAAGAAGAAGAAGACTAAGAAGAAGAAGTCAAATAAGCGAGAGGCTAATTTTGTAGTTGTTTCTTCTAAAACACCTACTCTCGATGAACCTTCCAACCCTCCATGAAAAGTTAAGTTCCCTTGCATATTGTACCAGGGAAACCATCTTCTTTGAGATTGCCCTGGCATTCCTAAGGTGCTCAAAGTATGGTCCAATGGTCGTCCGTTGTTGCCTTTGGCTTCCGGGAGTCAAGTTGGGGGCACGTCTTCAGCTAGTGTTGGTAAAGCTCCTAAGAAGCAGGGTAAGCTTGCCAATCCCTATAATTTGTGTGAAGGGCACCATGCCATTCACCTTTTTCCATATATGGATGAAGCTAAGAGAGTTTTGGACAACTTGACTATTTCTACACCGTGCCTTCTGGTTGGTTACAAACAACTTTCTTTGAGTCCTTCACCAGTTGATTCAATGATCAGTCAAGAGTCATCCTTGCTTGATCC
Source organism: Pinus albicaulis (assembly GCA_034641835.2). Classification (NCBI taxonomy): domain Eukaryota; kingdom Viridiplantae; phylum Streptophyta; class Pinopsida; order Pinales; family Pinaceae; genus Pinus; species Pinus albicaulis. The sequence goes on from CM076579.1 coordinate 864,928,537, forward strand.
CGCTCCCCTGGAAATTCACCATCATGAATCCATCCCTAACCAGCCATTGGTCGTGGGACTGGTTGAGCTGGCCCCGTCTGCGCTGCACCAGGTCTTTTCCGTTGAGATTGGATCTCACATCCCTCACGTTCCTCTTGTTTCTTCAGATTCCTCAGACTTGGAGAAAGATCATCTCGTCCCTGTAATTAAAGAAGTTTCTCCTCCTGATTCTGTGATGGAGGTCCAGGAGGATGCTCCTCTTTCTCCGGTAACACTAGGGGAAGACCATCTCAGTTTGATGGAACCCCCTCCAAGTAGTTTGGTCGCTTCCTTTGATTGGAGTCGATTTGCCGGATACCACCTTCCGTCTTATGTGCCTTTCAAGATAACAGTACAAACCTTTGATCTGGTCGTACCCAACACTATTATAGATGAAGGAATTTCTATTAGTATTTTGTCTTCCACTACTTGGCAAGATTTTTGTTCACCACCGCTTATGCCTGTTACTCAGAATCTGTTGGCTTTTAACAGAGGAACCAGTCAACCGTTAGGGATCCTTCCGAAGTTGCTTGTTACTTTGGGAGGGAAAACCGTCCATATATACATGATGGTTGTTATAGGCCCCTTGGATTTTAATTTACTCTTGGGCCATGATTATACTTATGCCGTCGGAGTGCTTGTCTCTTCCCTCTTTCGTGTGATGTGTTTTCCACACAAAGGTCAAGTCGTGACCATTGATCAGCTTTCATTATTTGGTCCTAACATGACATCTAGTCCACCATCATCCCTTCCAGGTCTTTATCTGCTGGTTGTATCTTCCCCGCCGCAAGTTAATTATGTGGCTACCTGTCCCGTGCCCGCATTAAGTAATAGTGCCATTGTGCATCAGGTGCTGGGGGCATTGGGTCCTGATTCCTGAGATGTTGTTCTCCCATTCGGTGTGGAACTCTTGAAAGCCATGACTTCTTATTCATCATGATGAAAGGTGGTCGGAGCATGGTTCATCTACTTGTGTCAAGCTCCTTAAACCATGAAACAATGTTTGTCAGAGCATGGTTCATCTACTTGTGTCAAGCTCCTTAAACCATGAAACAAGGTCTTCGGAGCATGGTTTTTTTTCTTGTGTCAAGCTCCTTAAAAAATGAAACAAGGTATTTGGAGCAGAGTTCATTTTCTTGTGTCAAGCTCCTTAAAAAATGAAATAAGGTCGTCGGAGCAGAGTTCGTTTTCTTATGTCAAGCTCCTTAAAAAAGGAAATAAGGTCGTTGGAGCAAAGTTCGTTTTCTTGTGTCAAGCTCCTTAAAAAATGAAACAAACTCTTATGAGGATATTTCTTTTAATGTGTCAACCTCGTTAAAACAATGAAACGCTTTCCCTTTCAATTCGATTCTTTTCTCAGATCTCGTAAAATCCCAGTCGAGTCTTTCTCTGATCTCGTAACTTGAACCTTCACTCCATCTGCCTTTCATATGGACTGAAGCTTGGGGGGGCATGTACCTTGAATTGAGTCACCATGCTGGGGGCATGCTTACCTTTTTAAGAATAGTTTGTTTCTGTTTCAAGGTTGTGTAAAAATGAAATCGGTTTCAAGCATAGTTTATCTTTGTTTCAAGCTTGTGTAAAAATGAAACCAACTTCAAGCAGAGTTTCCTGATTTCAAGCTTCTGTAAAAATGAAACCATTCCCATTTTACCTCTTGTGATTGCCATTTTATCAGCCTATTTTTGACAGATGAGCCTTGGTTTTCTCACTCCATCATCACTATCTGCTCAGCCAATCATACGCCTTCACTTGATTGTTTTACCCATTCCTAAGGAACTACTGCGATGAGTGGTCTTGTTAGCCAGCCTCTTGAACTTTACCTATTTTGAGTAGTTCCACCATCACAGAAACCAGTTGCTACCCTTTATACCACTTGTTCCTCCAGGAGGAGTCACCTTTCAGCTCTTTTCTGACTCTCTAAAGTTCAAAATATTGCCGAGATGCTTGTCGTTTTGAACTCGTTAAATGGCTGTGAAATGATATCCACCCAGTATACGTTTAACCCTTTTTCAGGCTGGGATGGATTATTTATGAAAAATGAATACCTTAGCTGATCGTGACTAAGAGGTTCTCTTAGACACAATTTTATACCTTTTCGGATCTGAGAGACTATTTATGAAAAGGGACATCTGGAGTTTTCTTTTCTGCCTTCTTTTCAAAATATCTAAACATGAAAAGATGCCAAGTTATTCCTTTGTCAGACTCGTTAAAACTGATGACATCGGACTCCATCGTTATGACATTACTTGAGTTCCTCCTTCTTGGGGCTCGTAAATGTACTAGGTTGGATTTGTCCAAAGGACAAACTTATATGACAAGCATATGCTATCCTCTTCAAGCTTGTGTAAAAATAAATAGGTACTCGCCAGAAATGGTGGGGGAAAATGGAAGTTATCCGTCAGTTGTGTCGACAGTATGTCACTCTTGAACATGACACTTGTCTGCAGTTCATGTCGAGTTGGGATATCTTCACTCTGTCACTTTACCTCCATGGGTTTGGGAAATCCATTTACCTCTCATTCGATTACCAATTTTGTCAACATGACCTCTGATCCTATTTGAGTCAAATGCTGCCAAATTCTAGAGTCTTGTTGCCTGATATGTTCAAAAGAAAATCCTTATGTATTTTGTACATTCCCCGATCCTCTGTTTTAGTCTTGATTCACACTCATATTACCTTCTCTATTTTGTGTCGATGATTTGGGATTCATTATGACCCTCCTTCGATGGATCACTTCCTGTCGATTTCAGCTCATTATCCAGGAAGTTAATCTAGAGACTCCTTTCTAGTACCTTAGAGCTTGCATGCCCTAATGGCAAGTTCTTCACATTCGATGACAGGTTCACATCATTGGCCTTTGATCAGGTGATTTCATGGGTGTTCGACTTCAGCTCACTATTCACATTCCATGGATTGTACTAGTAGTACCTTGAGAGCCATTGACATTATGGGTGGTTTCTCTCACACTTGTTAACAGTTCACATCATTGACCAGTAATAAAGTGATTTTCTAGCATTTTTGACTTCAACATGTCTATTCACATGTTGGAATTTGTACTTTGATCGGTTGGTGTTGGAGCGCAAGACCCTGGGCTTCGATCACAAAAGTCCAGGTTACGAAGAGTGATGAGTCATTCATGATTATGTACATGATTCTTTAGATATATGGTTGCGACCATACCATGGGTTCTATTGTTTTGATCCTCTCTATATGGATGGTTGCGCCCATACCCTAGATCTATTTCATATGATCCCTTCATTCGGATCGCTGCGTCCATGCCGAGGATCCATGCACATGATCCTTTTCTTGATGGATAGCTGCGACTATACCATGGACTCATGTATTTTCATTAGAGATTTCGGTTATGTATATGTATCTATGCTTGATTTGCAGGTCTCCTGACATCAGCGTCTGGTTCCTTGCACGTAATTGTAAAGCATTTCACCCCTCACTCATGTTCGGAATTCATACTTTAGAGGGCATCTGTTACACAGTAATTTGTCACTATCCCTGAAATCCCCATCTCGCACATTGGAGGGTAATTTCTGTGACCAATTAGAAGTGTCATGCTTTGCAAATACCATCATTGCATCCCTTGCCATGAGTACAACATTCCCTCTGTTGACCATTTCCTGAGCAGACCACTAAAAACACCTGTTTTTACATTGGCACTGGTAGCCTGTTATGCCCTTGCGCCAATGAGGAAAATAAACATTGAGCCCATTCCAGTTGGCGCTCTGTCCCAGTTAAGCACCCGCGCTAATATGTTTATGGAATTTTTTTTTAAAATAGAGGCGAAGTTTCGATCACAACAACTTCGTGGATGAGTCATAGGGAGTGGTAAGACTGAATAACGACAACCTCCCTCCTTTGGCCTCTTGTTTCCACCTTATGGGGAAACCTCCCAAGGGATAAGGCCTCCCTTCCACTATTGTAGGGATCCCAACCTCCTCCTCTCCTCTATAAATATATCCATCTTCCATTGAGGAGCTAGTTGAACATGTTCTCGTTGAACAGATAGCTGAAAAGTTAACATAGAGAAGAAGCAATCATAGCTTCGGGAGAACAGTGCAGAGTATGATTGTTTTTGTGTGATTGGGAACATAGTGAGATCTTGGACCTTTTTTCATGAGGGTGTGGCAAACGTGCTTGGATATAGACCTGCTGAAGGAGAGCCTCAACATCAAGGCTTGGTTGTAAACTCCCCTTGACTTTATCATAATAAAATGCATCTGATGTTTATCTTCCACTCTTGTTTACAATTATAATGAGATTTATAGCATTGCTTGATCAGTCAGATAGGTTGTAATTGTTTTATGTTTGTATTGGTTTTACGTTTGTCGTGGTGTCTTGACTGTCTATACAGGTAATCGAACATTGGTGGCAATGTGTATCGAGCTTGAGAGAAGAAACAGATCAAGAGGCTTCGACGAAAGAAGACAACATAGCATCAGAACGAGGTAGGTCATATTCCTTGCTATGAATTTCATTTACAATCTAGGAAGGTATATGTTAGTATGTTCCCGTAGTTTCTAGACCCACCCTTGGGCTAGAGGGATCGCCTCTGTCCACAGAGGGGATTTACCTGGACAACAGGGAGGGTGGCACTCCAACACTAGTCGAATTAGCACTGTGGTGGGGCGCCCCTTTCGGAGGGGTGCATCCTTATCTCATCGATGTTCAATCTAGCAGAGCGATGTGCTTTAGCTATGATCGTGCGGTTGACAGGGTCTTCATCAATGCGCAGGGTGTCTGGACCCCAGATTAGTGTTTTGTGTCGGCTTCGGGCTAGTCATTTTTATGATTGGGCATGTCATGTTTATGATGGTATGGTGTTGCAATTGGGGAAGGTTCGAGGAAGATCTAAATTATTCACTTATGATAACATTCTGTGTAGCATTATGTTTGAGAGGGTGGTACTGCTGCGACCCATCGTGCGTGTTCCTATTGGGCCTCGTCGGGACCCTCAGATGAGGCAATCGGCACCGGTGATGCCTCGAGATGGGGGAGGGGAGGTGGGTCAATACTAGAATGTGACCACATAGGCATGGTTCGAGGTAACCCCCAGATGTTCCTAGAGTTCCCATACTCTGGAATGGATTTTCGGGGAGATACAGATATGGGTCTTCCTACTGGTTACACATGGGTACCTGTAGGTATGATTTTTTTATGTTTTTCAGCATTTGTTGAGTATTTACGATGTGTATGTTTATATGTGCATTGTGGTGACGCTAACACTATCTTTGTTTCTCTTGAATATGTGGTAGCAGTTGGATAACCTACTGCTCATTTGGTGGGACAAAATCCCCTTAGGAGCGTTACAGGTGGAGGTGCTCAGTCCTATGGTGGGGGGAAGGGTGGAGGTCCTTGACAGCCTTAGGGTGGAGGACCTGGTGATGGTGCCAGCCCCTTGGGGGATGGTAGCAGCTCGGATGTTGCTGAGTATGCTGCTTCAATTTCTTGTGCTAAGGGGAGAGAGACATGAGTGGCAACGATGGCGGAGCAGCTAACTACAGTTGAGGCTTGATCCACTGACCTAGCTTGTGCTTGGGATCGAGTGGAGAGGATGAACTAGGGCATGATGACCTGGGGTTTTGTCGATTATCTCAATGATTCTTGGCTTGAAACACTAAAGGCACAAGAGAGGGGTTATCGTCTGACACTACGCCATGTGGTGCTTTCTATTTTGGATGTTGCCCCAGTTCTGGTACCGTGTGCATCTGTGGGTCCAAATGGCCCACCTGGTGGGGCTCAGCCCTAGAGATAATTTGTATTCAGGGAAATCACCCATTGTGAGGTTGCTTCCCTTATTTTTGATGACATGTATATATATGTTTTCTGGTTGACTTGAGGGTCAAAGACATGACTTGTGTATTTGGACTCACACATATTTTTGGTATATATGTGAGATATGTATTTTTTGCAGCTCTTGATGATGTGTCTATCGTTATATGATTTGATGAATGTTGTGTATCATTGATGGAGATCTATTTTTTATGTTTTTTGTTTTTATATATGATGGTTTATACGAGATGAATTCCAGTCTAGAATGTGATTAGCTATGCGATCCATTGTCTAGTTTTGATTTCTTGGTACATGTGTGAATGTAATATGATCAAATTGATGGCTTAATGTTTTTGCATGAAAATATTTTCTAAATGGTTTTGAATCTCGTACTTCAAATTATTGGTTTAACTATGAAACCACTAACTCAGAATAAAGCTAGATATGCAAGTGGCAGATGCCTTGGTTGAAGGCATCACTCATGAGCCTGATGACGATGTCATATTTAGCCTTATTATTGGTAGCTGATCTGATGCATACTCCATTGGTGAAGAATGGAGATCGGACAGGATAGTAGATGACCCATGCCACTGCTGCTATATTTTGAGACCATCACAATGCTCCATAAACAAATCCAAAGTAATGGTTGGGGGGACGATCCATCTGTGACACCAGAGCGATTTTTAGAACAAGTGTGTGATGTTTCTAATAAAAAAAAAAGTTTGCTACATGCATGTTATCTCTAGGGTTGAGGACTCCTAACCCTTATGGGTAAAATTTCTTGAGGTACATCCCATTGAAGGTATTTCTTAGGCATGTTCCTTCGGGCTCTGACAAGATGTATGCCCCCTTGAAGAGGAATTTTTTTATGACATAGGGACCTTTCCACAGTGTTTCAAACTTCCCAGGCCCTAGGGCTTCTTTCACAACATCATAGAAAAGGACTAACTCTCCCTCGATAAATGATCGAGGGGTGATGTTTCAATCAAATGATGCTTTTACCTCCTTTTTATGGGCCTCGTTGTTTTGGAGTGAATGTTATCGATTTCGTCGACGAGTTCTAGTTGCACCAATCGTTGCTCTAGAGGCTGGGTGTCATCGAGGAGTTCAATGGCGGTGTGTAAGTTCAGGATTTCTTGTTCTATGGGAATTACGACTTCGACCCCATACACCACGTGGAAGGGTGTGAACCCTGTTGAGGTTTTCACTGTTGTGCGGTATGCCCACAGGGTGGAGAAAACCATGTGGTACCAATTTTTCTTATGGTCACCATGTGATGTAACATTGTTTTGAGCACTTTGTTCACAACTTCTACCTGTCCATTGGACTGGGGGTAGTATGGTGAGGCGAATTCGTGTGTGAATCTGAGGTGGTGAAATAGTTCCTAGAAAATTTCATTTTTGAAATGTTTTCTATGGTTAGAGACTAACTCTTTTGGTACACCAAACCGGGCAATGACGTGATTGAACAGAATTCGTGCAGCGGTTTATGTTGTGTTGTCATATGTGGGCATGGCCTCTTCCCATTTGGTGAAATATTCGATGGATACAATAATGTATTTGTGGTTTCCAGATGACGCGGGGTTCCAAGTCATGAAATTGATCCTCAATTTGCAGAAGGGACCAGCTACTATGATCGGGTGCAGGGGAGCAGGAGGTGCTCTTGCCTTGTGAGCGAAGTGTTGGCATCGTTCGCACCTTTTGACTATTGAGAGGTAGTCACGGAATAAGGTGGGCCAAAAATATTATGCCTGCATAAATTTTTGGGTGGTAGCCATTCCGGAGAGGTGTCCACCGCAAGCTCCACTATGACAGTGATTAAGGGCTTTCTCATCTTGGTCGTTAGTGAGGCATCGACATAAAATTGTGTCAATGCCTCGTCAATAAAGGACATCTCCCATGAAGAGGTATCAAGGGGCCTGGTGGCGTATGTGCATGTGGTCGTCATGTGTGATATTTGGTTTGAAATTTTTGGCTCATATGAATAAGAGAATATTTTTTTACCAAGGGTCGTTGGTCATCACTAGGAAAAGATGTTCATCGGGTAGCGATTCGTTGACTGGTGATCCTTTGGTTTGAATTGGGAGATCAGCGATGAACTCAGCTAAAATTAGAGCTTTCCTGCTTTTGGGGGAGCTAACCTATAAGTTGAAATCTTGCGTTATAGCTATCCAACGATCATATTTATGGTTCATCAAATGGCAAGTGACAGGTATCTCATGGGGTTGATACCTACGATGACTGTTGTAGTGCTTAAGATAATGTAGTGGCGAAGTTTTTTGACTGTGTGTATTAATGCTAGGGAAATTTTCTCCTCAGGCTCATATCTTAACACGGGACTTGATAATTTTTTACTAACGTAATAAATTACATGTTATTTACCACCGAGGCCCTCCTAGATTAAAACCCCGGCCAAAGTGGTCTTGAACGCTGATAGATACAAGGTGTAATATTTGTCGTAGTTTGGTGAACTAATAAACAATGTTGAAGATAATGTGTCTTTCAGCACCTCAAATTATTGTTGGGCTTGATCATCCCCTTTGAATGGGATGTCCTGATAGAGGAGGCATAGGAATCTGAGCACAAGTGGCGTAATCTAGGACAAAGCATCACAGAAAATTGGCTTTTCCCTGCAATCTTTGGAGTTTATTGAGGGTTTCAGGTGGTGGTACCTCTTTGATAGCTTGGACCTTGAGGGGGTCCACTCTAATCCCTTTTTGGGACACAATAAAACCTAGAATTTATCCTGCAGCGGCACAAAAGATGCACTTGAGGGGATTCAAGTGTAGGTTGTATTGTCGGCATCATTGGAATACTAGCTGCAAATCCTCAATGTGATCAGATCACTTCTTGGATCGAACAGTGAGGTCATCCAAGCAGGTGAGGATAAGGTCTGCCAAGTCATGAAATATATAATGCATGGCCCAATAGAAAGTGGCTCCAACATTTTCAAGACCGAATGGCATAACTTGATATGCGAACATGCCCCACAGGGTGGTGAACGCAGTCTTGTACCAATCAGTATGATGAATTTGGATTTGGTTATACCCAGAGAAGCCATCCATGAAGGAGAGGGCCTCGTGTCTCGCACAAGCGTCGATAACTTGTTTGATGCATGGGGTAGGGTAATTGTCCTTTGGACAGGCTTTTTTCAAATCTCTAAATTTGGTACAGACGCTAATGGTGCCTTATTTTTTCATGACGAGAACAGGGTTGGAAACCCATGATGTGTAAGTGGTGGGGTAGATAAACCCAACTTTGTGAAGCTTAATGATTTCTCATTTAATTGTTTCTACCTTGGATGGGTGCAGTTGACGTTGCTTCTAGCATACCGGTGGGACATCAGGCCAGGTGTCAATATGGTGCTCTACTATAGTGGGACAAAGCCCCAGCATTTATGAATAGTCCCATGTGAAGATGTCTTTATAGTCTTGCAAAAAATGGGTGTAAGAGGTTACTTTGTCTGGGGAACATGCTACCCCCAGCGAGATTTCTTTGAATTTCTCAGGATTTCGAGAGATATTCACCTTGATGGTTAGACAAATGTTAGACATGTTCCCTTCTTCGAATGCATCGGGCACTAGAATGGGATTTTTGAACCAATCAAATTTTCCATATGGAAGGAAATATTTGATTCAATTATGTATACCTCATGGTTTCCAAGGTTTTTAGGGCCGAACATCTTTTCCGAAAGAAAAAACAAGCGGTGATGCATTGCATCCCATAAATAATCTGGTTCCGTCATGGCCTCCAGAATATCCTCATCTGAGTGGAATAAGGATCCTAAGGGGGATTAAGTTTGCGTAAGGCCGTGAGGAGGTGGTTAGATCCTAATGGAGCTATTTGACAGACATAAATAAGATTCCATAGTCCATGTGATGGAACCAAATGCAGTAGACAAGGTGTAGACAGATTGGGTTTGCTATGTCGTTTGTACAGCTACTCTCGTAGATTCAATGGTCTCGACACCTATGACTGATGAGAAAACAGCACGAGTCATGGTTCCTATGCACGACAAGATGAATCATATATGATGTTTTGTGTCATCAGCGTTCGGTGGGGGAGGAATTTCCATCATGGCAGCTTGCATGAGAGCAAGTCTAGGTTCCTCACGAGGCATACCAAGAGTACTTGCACTTTCCGGGATTTTGAAATTGTGCTTTTTGTAGAGGCACCTAAAATTTTCGATTAAAGGTCATGCTTCTTTTCCGTGGTTATGACTAGTGAAAATGGTGCACAGTACCACAATGTTGATCAAGTAGATGGTGTGAGAACCAATTCTACTCTTTTTCCCTAAAGTGGATGCTCGGAAAGGATCAAGCGTATGGGAATGATTCTGTTGTTTCCATCTCTGAGTTTTTGGTTATTGGAGGTCCAGCTCCTTTGGGGATGCTAGGCTTAACACTGCTCTTGCCACTCTTAGCCTTGGGAGGTGTTCACAATTCTTTGTATGGTGAAATTGTGAGCAAATCCTGCAATAACAGTGTGTGATCTTCTCTTGATAAGAGAGATTCTTCTGTGGGATAGGGGAGACCATGCGAAATTTGTTCGTGAAGTGCTTTAGCTCCTTACACTGATTGACTTGGTGGTCGATTCTATCACACAACCTGCATGCCATCCTATACTGGACATGGGTCCCGCTAAGACGGTGCATCGTTTTAACTCGCCCAATGCTTTGGTATCGATAGGGGGTAGGTTTCCTAGAGGCAGTCGCCTTACATTAGGTTCTCTTGGCTCTAGACTGATTATATATTAGCGTTATGTTTCTAATGAAAGTATGATGTCGATTAGCGATCGCACTCGAGGGATGTAAGTACAGTATTGAGCATTATGGTTGCCTTGATACACTAGACAAGAATGTATTTCTTGGGTATTCCCTTCCCTCTAGGTTGGTGAGGTGATTCGATACCATCTGTGTAGCGATTCTAGGATTGGGAATTTTGCGACCAAATGGTTACATGTGTTGCATAATGCACAAGTTGGTCTTCTCCATGGAGGGTCATTGGGGGTGACTATGTGCCCTCCAACCGGTCACTTTTCCGCTGACAGAAAGAGAATGGATTTTCTTGTCACCTCCTCTTGTGTTGTCAATATTTCCATGGATTATGTATCTAAGTCATATCCTAGGGAGAGGCCCATCATGGCCATGCGTAAACTGGTTAATGTTGAATGAAATTGAGGGATATAATGGAAATGACGTAATGGGTGATCGCCAGAACATATCTGACACGAATATTGGGCTGCTCGTAGGCCAACATAGTATACTAGATTAATAGGACACCATCTTTGAAATAGCTCCAGGGTTACACAGTCAACAAGGAAATGATCGCGTTCGTCGTAGAATGCACAACATTAGACGGGAGGAGGAGGGACAAACGAGAGTCTTTCAGGTGATTTCCCTGCCTCTTGCAAGTACAATATTACCTGAGGTTCTTCCCCATTCATCTGTATGGGGAGATCCTCCTGATATGATTGTTCTAGGGCATGTAAGGCATCCCTATATCATGGAATTTCTAGGAAATGATGTGTGTAATGCCCACAATTGTTGAAGATAGTGCATGTGTGGTTTGTATGCAATGTTTTGCCTTGATTTTTTGTGGCTAGTTCCTTTTTATGGGAACTTGTGGCTGCGGTATTTCTTTCAGATCTTAGGAGAGGTTTTAATTCATCCAAATCCAGGAAAATTGGTAGGATGGCCTAAAATATCACACAATGCACAAGGTTGCAGTTCCCTTAGCATGATGGCATTTTCTATCTTTTTGTGACACAAAACTAGGTGGAGGGTATAGAAATGGAGTTTGGGAGATGGCGTAGGGTAGAAAAGTCATGATTGTGGCCTCGGTTTCATTACTGCTAGTCTTCGTCTCCTAGATAGTTTGGTGTTTGATGATGAAATCATGCACATCAGGCCCCTGTGATATCATAGAATGATTCTGGTATGATAGGGGGCTCGCCTAGGAATGATTCAAGGATAGATGACGGTTTTAATTGGTCGGGGCCATATTATTGGTACTGCATGAGCGATTCTATGGATGTGTCCACATAGGGTAAAACAACATCTGTGGCCTTCATGGGTCACTTGCCATGGTATGTCAACTCATCAATGGTGATGATGCGGTCCTACAAGGGGAACATCATAATCCAGAAGATGGAGGATGCTATGGCAGAAATGGCGTACATATAACTCTGCCCAAGGTGTATATTGTAGTCAAGTTGAGCATCCAAGACCTCAATATCCATAAGTATCATCTTTTCGACCAAGCTGACCAAGACATTCTAATAGAGATCAATGGGGGCAGAAGGGTGCTTGTCGTATGCTCTTATTGTGATGCCATATGGCTTCAGTTTAGGAGATCCCAACTTTTGCCAAACGCTTTTTCATATTATGCATGTAGATGCAGCCTCGTCAATGATACATCGGTGTATAGTGATGTTTTGTACTGACACCAGTATCTGGAAAGCGACCAATGGAGGAAACCTGGGGTTTCCTTTATCTAATTCAAAATAAATTAGGCATGAATCGACAGCGTCGATGGTGCCAAATGCGGAAAATAAGGATTTCTGTTGTTTTAGGAAATATTGCAGGAACTCTAAAGCTGACATGGCAGTGAGAGATTGTGCTAAATTGTCCACGATGCTATAGTTATGGGCTACTTTGGAGTGGTGTCCCACTTGCCTTATTGGACCCTTAGTGATCTTTGGCAGGAGTTCAATAGGGATTTTTGATATAATCACTGGTGCGGTAGGTGGACTCATGCTAACCCTTGACGAATTGGTTTCTGGAGGGGTATAATAGCTTTGATTCCTTTTCTGAAAGAACATTTCCTCACCAGTCATATAGATTTCATGGTTGTTGTTTCTGAAATCATTTTGGGGTGGTTGTTGCTTTTGGGTACTAACTGCCCCTTGGTGGGGGAAGGGCTCCTGCATTATAGTAGTTTTTAGTGCAGGTCCCCCTGTCCACAGTCACCTTGGAGCTTCTTTAGCTCAGGGAGTTCAAGACAATGATGAGTGTAATGTCCATACTCACAAAAAATAGCACAAGAGTGGTTTTTCCATAGATAACCCTCTTTTTCTACCCTTGGGAGTTATTTTCCTCCTGGTTTTGATTCTGGTTTGGGTTGCCCCCAGCTTGAGATCGCAGAGGGTGTTGTTGTTTATTCCCCCCCTGTCCAAGATCTCCCTTTTGTTTATTTTTTGGATTTTTTCTTGTCGCATTAGGAGGATGATTACAATTCTCCTAGTTGTAATACTAGCGCAGTTGGGACTGAGAAGGTTGCACGAATTTCACCAATGCATTATTTTGCAGCAATGGGTTTTGTGTTGGGGAGGGGGAATATTGGGGTCCCTGTCCATGGTTTGTATATGGTTGTTGGGGGGGATCTCTTCTGTCAGCGTACCTAGTTTTGTATTGGGTCCCCTGCGAAGGAGCGTACGATCATCCCTGTTGATGGTGATATGATGATGCCCTATTGGTAATATTCTGCAGAGGTGCATGATGACTTTGATGGTAGCCTGGTTGTGAGATTTTCTTGTTAGGATCATATGAGTAACCGGGGTACCGGATAGTGCTACCTAGGTGAATTTGGGTCAATGACCTGATCAATCCATCTGTAGTATTCGATGCACCTGGAAATTCTTTGTAAGTTTGCAGGTGCAGGGTGTTAGGCAGGATGTTGTAAATGTATCCTGACTGAGTGTATATTAGCTCGAGTTGTTGGGCTTTACTAATGGAATCCTCCTCAGAAGTAGGTGATTGGGTTTCCACGTCCTTTGAAATATCTGCTATGAGAGTCTTCAAAAATAGTTCCAATAAAACTCTATCATCGAGTTTGGCTTTGCACAAACTTCGACATCATCGGCATTCATGGAGATCGTCCCCGATATGGACAACTGGTGTTTGCCTAAAATGAGTCAGTAAATCCATTCCTGAATCATGGTGGATGAGTAACTAAAAATACATGAGGAACGCAGTAGGGAGGGTGCTAAAGGTTCCATGAAAAGCAGAAGGCTACTCTACATACCATTTCGCGGCTGGTCCTGTTAAGGTGCGTTGAAATCGTCTTACTCAAATAGTATCATCAATAATATTATTCGATGAACACGATAGGTGGAAAGTCATTACATGATTTCCAGGGTCTTCCACTTCCTTCCCTTTGAATTTTGGAATGTCTGAAGGGAGATTTGTCGGCATGGGGGGCCAACTGTGATTGTGTACAATGGGATCATTTGTTAACTTTGATAGATCTAGAAGATTTAATGATGCTAGGAAAGGTAACAGAGTGTTGAGTGCCATTGTGGACTGTGAAAATACAGGAATATGGTTACGTATGGGAGGTGTCTGGGGGATATTACCATGTGACGTACCCATTTGTGTGTTTTTTTGACTCCCCGAAGGGGTAGCGCTCCTCTGCCCTCTGGGGGTTGTGAGAGGAGTGGTGTGTGGTGACCCTGAGGGGGTTTCCACAAGTGTGGAATTGGGTGACCCTTGGGGGTTTCCAACTAAATATTCCTCGATAAAGGATGAACCAATCAGCGTGGTTGCATGTCATATTTGACACCTAGATGGCGAAAGACTTGGCACTCCTCCCTCTAATGGGGGGGGGGGGGGTTCCAAAAAACGTTTAGATCGATGAGGTCCCATTGGGTCCATTATGGTGTCAACTCGGTTTAATTTTTGAAATATTTTTTAGTTTTTCTGAGAGGAGAGAGATTATTATCAAAGAAAAATGCGATCACATACATAAAACAAAGCAAAAAGTAAAAGGTTGATTTCCCCTTTAGATTAATCCTATGTGATCAAGCAATCAAAAAATATGGTTTTGGTTGTTTCACATATGATACTCAAAAATCGTATAAGACCTAATCATCCTCACACTCTCAAATGTAACTGGGCCTTGCAAAGATATCTTCTGGTGGGTATTGGGGCTAACGTCCCGAAAGAACTGGCGATGCCTTCCAGGAGTCGAAGAATCAACCAAGGTAAAGGTAAGAGGATCTATTGATGCCTACATTGTGACCTATATGGAAGAATGCCCTAGATTTGGCCACTAAAGTACCATCGTCCCACGTGAGTGATTGAGTCTTGAGATTCTTGGTATTTAGCTACCAGTACTGAGCACTAGATGGTTCAAGTAGCCCCAAATAGTACAGTATGCACTGAGCCTATGCTTAACCCCCTCTGAATCGGGTCTCTGTGGCGCTCATGAATTTTTTATGTGGGTGGATGGATAGATTTTAAGCTTCCTAAATAGTCAACTTCTATGTTTCAAGAATGTAAAATGACCATGGTGGCTTATTAGATGCCTACCCCCAGTGGTCCTAACCTGAACTATTAATTCTTTTGAGGCCCCTGTGGGGAGATTTTAATCATTTCAATTAATTGTTAGTTTTAAGGAGTCTTACTTTGCTTATGGTGTGCCTTCGTGAAGCGACAATAAGAAGAGGACCAAAATCCTATCTTACTGAAGCTTCTTGTGTGTAATGAAGTGTACAATCACAATGTTATATGATGCGGATGTAGTGACCTATTCTAGTTGACTGAAAGTGTTATTAATTTTAACATTATTTATCCCTAAGGGCCACACTTTATTCTTTGAGGACCTCAGGTTGAGGATCTGGACACATGACTCTATTATTAGTGGATTTGATGGTTATGTGTGTTCTTTATTGATACTGTGATGATGACATCATTAATGGTTATGTACGTTCTCTATTGATATGGTTGTAGCATTAATGGATATGCATGTTCTCTATTGATATCATGATGATGATAGACTTGATGGATAGATATGTTTTCTATTGATGTTACGATGACGAAGGATTTCATGGATATGTTAATTTCCCATTAATGTTATGATTATGATAACCATGATGGATGTGTCCCTTGTGTTATCTATTTACATTAGTTCTGATTCAAAATGAACAACTATGTGAATGACTAGGTCATGTTGATGTTGCTAGTATGATAATGACTAACACTGAGAAAACTTGTTACTGATGATTATTGAGTATGAGAGGAAACCACCAAAGGCACTCGCATATGATGAGTTGAAAACATCTGGTTTGATAGAAATTAATATTTTGTCTTTGAAATTCTAAGTTCAATTTGAAACTTTATATAGATATATATACTCTGATGATATGTCAGTGGTTGCAGGAACATGTTAGTTTCTTGGCTGAATGACTCACATATGGGTGATGGGGTTGTACAATTGGATGGAACAACATGGGATGGGTGGGACAGTGTCCTTGATCTCACTCG
Source organism: Pinus albicaulis (assembly GCA_034641835.2). NCBI lineage: Eukaryota > Viridiplantae > Streptophyta > Pinopsida > Pinales > Pinaceae > Pinus > Pinus albicaulis. Next base: position 864,944,606 of record CM076579.1, read on the forward strand.
CTAGCTGTTACATAGCATTTTGTCACCGTCCCTACAATCCCTCGTCCCATACATTGGAGGACTATTCCCGTGACCTATGAACAGTAAAATATCCTGAAAACACCTTCATGGCATCCTCCTGCATAAGGAAAAACATTCTTGTGAAAAACATTTCCTCTGAAAAACCCTAAAAATAGATGTTTTAACCTTGGCGCGACTAGCCAGTTCATCCCTCGCGCCAATAGGGGAAATCTACACTAGAGGGCACGCTAGTTGGCGCTTTGTCCCTATGTTTCACTCGCACCAAGCCTATTAAGGAATGTTTTTAAAAAAAACATGGCGGAAGTTTGATTCTAACAAACTATAGAATGAATCATCAAAAGAAGTTGAGTGGTTTGGCTCCAGATCTCCATGTATAGGAAGTGGTTTTCCACCTCTCATGGAACCTTCCTAAGAGATAGGACCTGTCCCATGATTATAGGGATCCCAACTTCCCTTCCTCCATCTATAAAAGCTAGCCCTCTCCATTTGCAAGCTAGCTGAACTTTTGGGAAGGAAATTATAGGTTAGTGACGATCAAGAGCAGAGACAAGGAGAACTCTGTGAGCGAGAGAGTTCTATCAAATCCTTGATGAGCTTTGTTGAGACGTGCTCCGCTGCAAGCCCCGCCGAAGGAAGATCATATCATCATAGCATTTGGTTGTAATCTCCCTTTTTGTCATCTATAATATAAGCGACTCTGATTTTGGTTCCATTCTTGTGTCTACTCTTTTATGTAATGCAATGAATTATATCTTCTCTGACTGATATATAGTTACATGCTTTAAGTATTATGTTGTATGTTGTCATTTCTCTGCATGTGTCCAGGTGTCCGGATGTGATGAACGAAAGCATTGTGATCTGTCAAGCTAGGGATGAGAAGCACCGCTTCTTCCTCGACAACAGCAGCGTGGGATTTAAGGTAGGCTACTTATCGTGATATTTGTCTTTCTTTTAACTAGGAACCAACGTCATTGCATGATTCGATTGTTGCTAGACCCAATCTAGGGCTAGTGGGATCGACTCTATCCGTAGAGGGGATTTACCTCCACAACAATTTGGCGACTCCACTAGGGAAGTATTGGGAGATTTTCCTTCTTCAATTGGGTTGTTTTTTTGCTTTTTGTTTGATTAGTCTACTTTTTTGGTTCACCTTCCTTGGTGTTTAACTCCTGTTCAACCCCCAGAAGACCAGATCCAGTCTCTGTTTGTCCATTTTCATAATTTTTCTAGGGTAAACTCGATTGGCACGATTTTTTCCCTGACAATCGTGCCAAATGATGCTTGTTGCTAGTTAAGCCCCCATGCAAATGCCCTTTTGGCACAGATTACAGCCAAACAGGCGTGCCAACTCTGTTTATTGTTAGGTTTTGCTTGCTTTTGGGCTCTCTGAGCTTGAGTTTTGGTCCTGGTGTCATTTTTCTGATTGATTGAGTGCCTTGAAGCCATTTTTTACTGTGTTTGGCCCTTTTCCTCCGGTTTTTTTCCCTTTACTGTCAGTTTTGCATTTTAGTCCTAGGGCTTCTAGGTGCTTCAGTGTGCTGAGCCTCCCGTGGGAGTGTTGGGTCCTTTCTTGCCTGGTCAATTTTGTCTTTACTTCTCTACATTCGTCTTGTTCATTCCCATTGAATCATTGCGTTTATTGAGTGATTGTCTTCTCTTTCGTTCAATTTCGCTTTGTGTTGCTCCAAGCCTAGATCACACGGTTTGTTTGAGTCTCTTTCGAGATTCTTCTTCGCTTTGAGGGATTTCATCATTGGTTTGAGTCTTGATTGTGTGCGTTTGAATTGAGTGAACTTGTTTGTTTCAGCTCTCTCTTTTTCATTTCTCGAATTGGTGTTTTCATTAGTTTTTCATTCATTTAGTGCATTTTCTCTAATATATTGAAAAATACAAAAACAAAATCTTTTGCATTTTGATTGGCATAGTGAAAATTGAAAGCTCTTTCGCATTACTAGTGTTATATAACTCTAGAGAGAAGTTTTCTAGTTTCATTAGCTTGCATTGGAAACAGTAGTGGATGTTTTTGTGTGTTCATTTTGTTGTCATTTGAAAGCTCTCAAATCTCCCATAGATAGCTCTTCATTGAACAAAATGACATTTTGTGGCATGTAGTTTTCATCTAGAGATTTTATGAGATCCGACATTTGATAGGGACTTGAAATTGAAACGTAAATTGAAGATCAACTTTAAAATTTACTGAATTAACCTAAGGCAACATTGAAACATTAATGGAATAACTAGTAGTCTAAGGTAGAGACGTGTTCCGGCGTCTTTAAGCCTAGTAGCTGTCACTCCCCATCTGGCTATAGACAGTGCTAGTACGGACTTGTGCTCCCCGTACCATCGAGTATATAAAGGGCAGACCCCATTAGGTTGCAATCCTTTATCTGTAGGAAGCCGAGTCTGCCGCCTTTTACCCGTGATACACCGGACATAGCATTCGGGGAGATTACCTGCACGTACGTTAAGTCCTTGGTTGATTTATTTTTCATTTTTACCAAGGTGTATATGGTAGTTCACAGATATCTGGTACACCCATTTACCTAGATTACCAGAGCAATCATTTTGATCTTTACTGACTCCTTAAACTTGAAAAGATCATCAAGCGCTTGTCCTTTCACACTTGTTTCCAAACTAAAAGAGATAGAGTAATATTTTACTCATTTCTAGACTCTTAAAACATGAAATAGTAAAATTTCCGGTTTCAATGTGATAAAATTAATCACCTACGATCACACGCCCATTTAGAGATTGATTTTTCGGCCTGTTTTTGTTTACCTTGGTTTTTGCCCGTGTGTCTTTGTTTTTGATCTCTTCCTCTTTTTTTCTACAGTCACAGTGGCGGAACCATCAGTTTTGTCTATTGGTATTCCTTATACAGATGATTCATTAGATGTCTCTCAGTCCTCTGCTAAGTATCAGTAGCCCATTGTATCCGAGTTTCCCGACGGGGGATCGGTTATATATGAACTTCCCTTTGGAGGACCAGTTGACTTCAATTGGCCCTTGTCCAACACTTGGTTTGGATTTGGAGTAGGGGAACACTTCCCTCCTCTTACATTGGGATCACCCTTTTTGGCTATTGTCATACCTCCTATTCCCCGTCATCTTTTAGAAGATCTTACGGCAGGGTCAGATATGGACTCATCCAGTCCTTCTCCTAGTGAGGGAATTCCTACTTCTGGTGAAGAGTACCAGCTTTTTCCAGAAGACATCCCTGAGCCTTTTGTTATGTCTTCACCTGGTCCATCGCTCCCAGCTAGATATAGTTCTTTAATTCAGGTCATGGCCACCATTGCCTCTATAGGAGTATCGACTCCATCCACGAGGCCAACCATTCCCTCGTTAGGGATGTCGCCATCGACACCTCTCACGGCATATCCTTTTGTTACATCGGCACCTGTTAGACCTACTGTCTACGTGGTTTCATCTACGCTTGTTGTCACTACTCAGTCAACTAGGACCTCGTCAGTTCCTGAAGACATTTATATCTCTTCTGCTATTCTGGAGAACATTTCTCCCGAGGAGTATCGGCTGTCTTTACAACTGTCAATCTCCAAGGTTGGTCAATCCTCTCAGGATCTTAATCATCCTTACTTTTCCCATTATGGAGTGGATGGTGCCCCGATCTATGTATTTCCATATCAATATGATGAGAAAGGCAACCCCCTTTGTTTCCCTGCTCATGAGGCTTATCAGTATATTAACGGTTTTCTGTCTACCCAACCTGGGCAGCCTTCTAATCAACAAGGGAAACCCTTTCAAGGACAGCCTTTGTTTCAGCAAGGATATGCTTCTAGCCCACAAGAACAACCCTTCCAGGGACAACCTTCGGCCCAGCCAGGTTATGCGTACGACCCGCAAGGACAACCCTTATAGGGACAACCTTCGGCCCAGCAGGGATTGTTGTATGTTTCGCAAGGACAGTCTTACAATCCTCAAGGTCAACCTCTGCAGCCTCACCCTATGGTCCAACCAGGGCAACCTCAAGGATCGACAGGGAAACTGGGGTATCAACTAGGACCTCCATACGGTCCTGGGGGGAAAACCCATCCTTCTCAACTGTTGGTGCAACCTTAGCAACCTCATTTTCCAATTGGTCAAAATGTTGCACAGCGAGGGCCATCTTATGGTCCTGTCACAGGTCAACCTGGTTATCAGGCACAACTTGGCCCTCACCCACCATCAGGCCAACCTGCTTAGCTAGCGAAACGTAGTGTCCTTCATCAGCCAAGTCAACCTGTTCAACCAGGACAACCTGCACATCTAGGTCAGCTTGTTTAACCAAGACAACCTGCACAACCTATTAACCCTGCTCAGCAGCTGATCTATTCTATGCCACAGCCAAATCCACCTGTGCACCCGACTTATTAGACTCAGCAGGGTCCCATTTACCAGCAGCCTGTTTGACCCCAAGGTGGTTATTACCTTCAAGGTCAATCTCGACTGGTTTACAACCCGCCCCAAAGTTCTGGTTATTACCTTCAAAAGCCAGGCTATACTTATACTCTGCAGTCAAATCCATACACTACTCAATCAGGGCCCACATATAATTAGAATCAGTACCCTGGCTATCAACCCCCATATCCTAGTTTTCAGCTGCCATATCAACCCAATTATACGGCTTATAACCCCTATGGTTAGAATCCTCTGGGACAGAACCAATGGGGGCAGATTTATGCTCAACCAAGCTAGAGTATAGGTACAGGTCCTTATATGGGACCTGGCATGCCTTTTAACCCTCAATTTCCTTTTCTCACCATGTTGGAATTACCGGACATGTTCAAATTGACCAATGATTCGATTCTTCATAATCTGTATTGGCCTCCAGTTTCGACGAAGGTGCCTGGTGATTGTCCTAAGTTCGAGAGTAAATCTGGAGAAGACCCCCAAGCACATGTCATGACATACCATTTGTGGTGTTCTTCGAACTCTTGGATAGATGAATCGATTCGTCTACGTCTTTTCCAGCGCACTCTCATCAGCGCTGCTGCTAAATGGTACATAGAACTGCCCCGCTGTATTTTTCAATATTTTAATACTCTAGCTATGGCATTCCTAACGCATTTTCAGTTACCAGTTCATTACGAAGCCAAGACACATCTCCTAAAATCTCTGAAACAGGACAAAGCCACTCATATTTCAGATCATATTCATGAGTGGAGACGTCGTCATCATCTGATCAAGTTTGACATTCCTAATCAACTTCTAACTCACTTGTTCACTACCTCCTTTGTCAACAAGATTACACAAGACATTGCTATGGGGGCATGTATAACCGAGGAACAAGCCATTGCTCATGCCCAGTACCTCGATTTAGTGTACTCCCAGTCTAGCACGTTATACGATATCTTGACTGATGCCCCGTGACCAGGGACCTCTAAAGCACTGGCTACCCCATCAGTTGACAGTGTTATTGGTTCTGTCTCTCAGACTTCTCGCAAGTCTTCCAATGGGAAGCAAAAATCGAATTCTTCCAACAATTCTGCTCCTCAGGCTACTCTAGATTCTGGTAAGACCAGGGAGGTCAATTCTGTCCAGGCCAATCCTGTGGACAATAATTCTAAAGGGAAGAAGAAGGGCAAAGGAAAATCCAAATCCGATGCCCCAAAACCAGAATCGTCCAAACCATGTGTTGATGATGGTTTGCAACGAAAATCAAAGTACCCTTGCCTAATCTATGATGAAGACCACTACACCAAAGATTTTCCCAGACGATCCGAGGTTAGTCAACTTCTTAAGGGATCTAAGGGAAATCCGGGAGTTCTTAAGGAACCTTCTCCATCTCAGCAGACCCAGATGGTTGAGCAGCCTTTGCCATATGCAGCATTTGGATCTCAGGTTTTCATGATGAATAGTGTTGCACCTGTTTCTATTGCCACTCGGTCGAAGGATTATGCCGGATCACGCCAGGTAGCTGGGAAAGAAGTCATTGATGGCCCTCCTCCTCCACCTACCTCTGGTCCTCTTGAGATTGAGAAGCCCAATGCTGAACTCGTTGTACGGTCACCTTCCAAAGGTGTTCTCCGAAAGTCTTCCTATAATCCAAACGCCCGTGCTGCTCAGCATTACAGCATTGTTGAGGATTTGGCACAGGTGCCTTCCACAATGTCTATGTTGGAAGTACTTCAAAGTTGTCCGTCTCAACGGAAAGCTTTGTTATCTGCGATCGGTGGAATCGGTCCTACCAATTCTAGCCATCTCACCTTTGATCTAGAGAATTTCATCCCCCGACTTTGCACCATATTTCCCTTGTTATACAAGTCGGCATTAATGGCCTCAATATTCACAGAGCCATTGTGGATGAAGGTGCCTCTACCTACGTTATTTCATCTGCTTGCTGGAAGGCCATTGGCTCTCCAGCCCTTACTTCATCTCCAAATGCCCTCGAGACATTTGATGGAAGGGAACCAAAACCCTTGGGTGTTCTCGCAAGTTTACCGATCACATTACAAGGTAAGACAGTTAATTTTGAAGTGGAAGCTTTTGATGCCAAACTCAAATACAATCTTCTACTCGGTTGCAGTTGGACCCATGCCATGTTGTGCGTTCCGTCCACCCTCTTTCGACTTTTGAAGTTTCCACATGAGGGAAAAATTATTACCGTCGATCAGTTGTCTTTCTTTACCAAATCCTCCGAGAACAACATGCCATATGTGGATCAAATTCCTAATCCCCCCGACAGTATAGGACCTGGTCTTTTCAAGGACCCTGTTCTCATGGGTATTTTTCCCATTCCACCACCGAACATCGTTCAAGTCAATATGATCTCTAGGTCAGATGACCCATGGATCGTCCATTCTCTTGAATAGGTTGCCTCATTTGGAGAATCAATGCCTCTGACCCCAGTTGAAATAAATTATTGCGAGTTTTTTGCCACAAAAAATCCTCCTCCTGCTAATAATGCTTCTTTGAGCATGGCTCTTGATGTTTATTCTCAATCCCCTTGGCTCAGCGATGCAGATTCGCCTGATCCTTTAAGATAATTTTTTCCATCTGACGAAGCTATCATGGAGACTATGTCTCTCAAAGATCTGCCATGGAGCGATGGACATCATCGTTCCTCGTTCATGCCCGACATGGGGGCAATGTCTAATTGTCTCGAGCGCTTTGCATCTCAGGTTCCCTCTCCACCACTCCAAATGCCAATATTGACTCATGAAGTATTTTCGGAAGGAAATCTGAGCAATATTTCCCAAACGATGCCTATCAAAATCTCCATTAAACCGAGGGTCGTCGAGAACATCCATGTGGGAGTCACTTGTTCTCCCGATGAGATTCAAGTGTACACTAGCATTTTCCATGAATTCCATGATGTTTTTGCATGGCCTTATGAAGATATTCTTGGGATCGATCCCAGTATCGTCGTGCATGAAATTCCCACCTATCCTGGTTTGAAGCCTGTGCACCAGCATCTACGTCTAGTGCATCCTCGAAAAGCCGCTACTATAAAAGCTAAAGTTGAGAAACTTCTTAAAGTAGGCTTCATATATCCGATCCCTCTAACAAAGTGGGTTTCAAATATTGTCCCTCTAGATAAGAAATAGTGCACAATTCGAGTTTGTGTTGACTATCGAGATATCAATCAGGCTTGCCCTAAGGACAACTATCCCACCCCCTTTATAGATCATATCATTGATGATTGCGCGGGGAGTGAGATATTTTCCCTTATGGACGGCTTTTCGGGTTATAATCAAATCAATATCTTTCCATCCGATCAACATAAGACCGCTTTCATCTGTCCGTGGGGAACATTCACCTATAAGAAGCTCCCTTTCGACTTAAAAAACGTTGGGGCTACCTTCCAGCGTGCCATGTCCTATGCCTTTCATGACATACATAATTATGTTCAGTCGTACCTGAATAAACTTCCGGCTCATTCAGCTCTACACGAAGACCATCCAGAACATCTCTGCCAGATTTTTCTTCACTGCAGATGTTACAACATCAGGCTTAATCCTCACAAGTGTGTCTTCTGCGTTGACTATGGTCGGCTTTTAGGATTCATTGTCTCTAAGGACGGAATTCGCCTTGACCCTCTCAAGGTCAAGGCTATTGTTAATCTCCCCTCCCCATCCACGCTACATCAACTTCAGAGTCTTCAGGGGAAAGCAAATTTCTTACGTCACTTTATCCCGAACTATGCATAGGTAGCCAAAGGGTTTATGTAATGTTCCAAATTTTTCTTCAATAATTTGGAACATTAATTTTTGTCTAAATTCATTTAAGAGATGAATAATTGGGAAAGGAGGCCCAATAATAATAAAAACATAAATGAAATCCCTCTAGTATGAAAAGGGATCAGCCATGGAACTATATTTCACACCCCCATGTGTAAAAAGAGACATTTGCAAAGAGGTTTGACTAAGTCAACCAGTGCAGGGTATGAGGTGGAAAGCACTACATGGAAAACGTAGGAGGGAAGCTTCTAGAGGAAGGGAAACCCTGATTCAAAGTAGGGCCCATGGAGAGCCTTAATTTTCTATATATGGAGAGGAGGAGAGACATTTCCATTTTCATGCATATGTTTATGATATTGAGCTGGTCATTTTGACTTCTTGAGCACGCTGGTTGTTTAGCTAGTCTGTAGCACTGTTTAGTGCGCCGAGTGTCTCCGTTCGGAGATCTCACCCTCAGCCCCGGGGGACTTCGAGTGCTTGCTCGGTTGAGGTTGTCCCATCAGTATTTTGCAGGAGGATTGGTGTTTGGCTTTTGTGGAGGAGCAGTGCATTCATAGACTGCGCAGTCCTGAGAGGGAGGACGCAGTCCATTTCTGGGGAGCTTCGGATTGGGTGTCTTTGGAGGTTTCGAGCTTGTTGCTTGAGAAAGGGGCTAGCCCTTGCATACTAGAGGATTTTGGCAGAGTTTGAGGCAGTATTTTGGCAAACTTCAATGTTAGCGTAGAGCCTTGGACGATAGCGTAGATCCTCAAGGGGGTGATTTTCGGGGGTCAACCATTCCATAAACGCTCCCTGGGCTTTTCTGGGTTTGGTGAGTAGAGGTTGATTCCAGAGTTTTAGCTTATTCTGAGTAGGGGAGCAGCCCCAAATACTCAGCTTGTTCCAGTGGTAGTAGCTACATGACAGTTTTCTAGCAACTAGGACGCAGATCAGAGAGCAACCATTCCATCAGCATTCTGAGAGTATTTCTTGACTTGCCTTGTGCAAGTCTAGGTGCCATCACTCAGATCACCTATTGTACTCACTTATATTTTTCAGCATAATAAAATGGCTTAGCATTCTCTTTGCATTTCTTGAGTATCCGTTATATGTTTTATATATATGCTATTGTATGCTAGCACTACTGTTAGTTTTCTCCTCGAGCATTCCATTTACTATACCACTTGGTGTGCTTTTCCCCCATACTCTTAGACAGAGTCTGGAAAGGGCCAGTTAGCCTCTAGATCTCACTCTCTTCAGAGGTGAAATATCTGGTAAATTCCCTCTCAGTCCATCTCTAGTTGGACTCTGCTTGTGTTTTGGAGATATCCCTGAAACGGGATATTACAGTGGTATCGGAGCATAGATCTGGCTCAGCCTGTGGAGCTAGTTGTCTATGACACCGGAAGAGAAATCGTGGGGATATTTTTCTATGAACAAAGAGGGTAGGTAGAATCTTACCCACCAAACACAGTAGAGATGGAAAATATGGGGGTCTCATAACAGTGTGACCAGCATTTACCAACCTTCAGTAGGCCAACCAGGATCACAATGCCTACATTCTTACCTCCAGCACCGAGTGATCAAGGTAGGCAACATGATCATATACCCTTTGGAGATTATTTCTGTGAATGGCAGTCCATGGGTGAAAAATTCAGAGTGGCTTTTCCCTTCAGAGATTACTGTCAGCTCAGGAAGGATGAAGGGGGAAGGAACAGTGAGGGGTCTAGCACATAGAGTTCAGATTTGCAGTGTACCACTGGGAGGTCACCTTTTCCCACGTATGATGGATCCGTTGACTGCACGGTTTGGGATCAGGTGGAAAAAATGGATACCTCTTTCCAGTTTGACCGAATAACGGAAGGGGAAGCCAACAAAATGGCTACCTCGCACTTGGAGGATGAGGGTGCACAGGATCATGGGGAGCATGTGGATACACTTAGTATGGTGCAGGGGTCACCTGTGTTGGAGACTTCTTTGACCGTATCGTTTGACATCTCAGCAGAGAGAGTAGAGCTTGCCCCAGTAGTGCCATCCATTGAGGTGATGACTAGGGTAGTTTCCGGGTTGTTAGGTGGTAGTAGCACATAGCAGATGGGTACGGTGCCAGGAGATGCATCCACCTCTGAGGAGGTCAAGAAGATTGAAGAAAAAGAAGAGGAAGTACCATGCACTTCCTATTCTCATCAAGAAGAATATATTAAACATGGAAGACACTTGGATTATTAAATTCTAAGTGATTACCTTGTTGAGTATAGATCTCAAACTAGAGGCTTCAAGGAGGCTCTAAATTTTCCTCATTTCATCCAGTTGAAGGAAGAGAAGATACCATGTAGGAGAAAAGAACTCAAAGGCAATAGATTCTTGTTAGCTACCTTTGATGGGTCATCTAATGCAAAAGATTGGGTGAGAAATTTGGAGGCATTTTTCTTACTACATCATGTAATAGAGAGAGAAGTTGTCAAAATCTCAGTGCTACACTTTGAGGGTGAAGCTTATGTATGGTGGAGCAGCCACTTGAGCCATGAAAGGGTGAAAACTTTTGCAAATTTCATCCAAGGGTTGATCAAAACCTTTGATGATGAAGGGGAAAAGGAATAAAATATCACACCACATCTTTAGGAGGCTTGTGATAACACTGTCACACTCATAGAAGAGTAGCTACATGCATCAACAGTTGGGGCAGCCAACACTTTTGAGGAAGGAACTCTTGTAGCCTTACAAGAAGTTCCAAATGCACATCAAGGTATGAAAGAACTTCCACAAACTATTGTTGCAGTAACTTCTTTTGAAAATTGTGGAGTTTTACTTTTGCATGAACAAGGGTCAAATCCCATTGCTACCATAGAGCAGCTTGGTTGCACTGTGCTGTGCAACATGAAAAATTTCAAGGAGGAGACAAACCATCATCTTCATGAGCCTTTGTTGGATTGCATATCACATTGGAGGTTGGGGTTTGAAGCTTTGAAGAATGATGGTAGACATCTTCCAACGAGAAACCCTTTCTCCCTTCAAGATGACACTTTCTCAATGAGCTCCTCTCAACTCAAAGAGGAACATCTACTTTCAGATCCAAGACCTCATTGGTTTTCGAAGACTATGGATGAGAGGGAGGCCTCAAGGAGAGATCTCATTGGAGGTGCACTTCAACACACCATGGAGTGCAATGCTTTTCTTCCTTTCTCACGAGAGCAGATAGAAGATGGAGGAAATCTTAGGATGGTTAACATCTCTCATGCTTGTGTTGGACATCCCTTGAGCCATACACATCATGATGGGAGGTTTTTTCCTACCACCTATTTGGGTCTTGGTAGGGTCTCATTGATCCTTGAGAAGATTGCATTTCAAAATCCCATGAAGTGTAAAGACAAGAATTTTATTTGGGAGGATGATAGCCCTCATGGGAGGAGTACCAAGATGAGAAGAAGAAGGAGGAATCCACAAGTGATTGAGTGGATTTGGTTGATGAGAAAGGAGCTAGGAGGCTACTTGCAGATCTATGATACTGGGTAGCAGGAGGCTTGGCTGTGCTGGTTACTCTTGAAAGAGTTTGGCCATCACTTGGAAAACACTCTTCCTAAGAGTAAGAGGATGGATAATTACATCATTGAGAAGCATAGAGTATGGATGCCTGGTGTTGATATGATACTCATATCATTCATCATGTCTTCGTCACATGATCGGTATGATGGAGGTATGTGGAGGCAGCAAAATGTCTTGTTGCTTTGCTTGTTTCTGGGAGAGCAAGAGCATATTTTCTCTCACACTTTACATGATGTTGCAGGAAGAGGAGATGGCATTATCTCTTTGGTCTTTGATGATTTGGGAGCTCTTCCATATTGGGGAGTATTCCATATTTTTTGCAGCATTATTAGAGGGATCTTTGACAAGGAGCATGTCAAAGTGAGTTTGGTATTGACAGGGGCGTATTTGCATAAGCTCACAGCACTATCACTTTGGAGCAGAGCCTTATGGATGAAGTGTTCCCAGCAGAAATGTGGAGGATCCATAACCCATAGGTCCCAGGATAATTTCATATTTATTTCACTTGATGATAAAAGAGAAGGTAATGATGATAGAGCCATCTACCACTATGGCATGTTCTTCTTGACTTGGGGTTCCAAGCACCTTCTTGCAGCACATGGTTCATTTTTCCTCATAGCATGCAAAAACACTATGGAGGACTCATTCATGGATCCCTGTACCATCTTAATTCCAGCATATGGTGAGAATTTTGTATATACACTCATTGATTTGCACACTCTTTCCATTCTTATGCAATGCATTGCTTCACAAGAGGGCAAGCTTGTCACATTTCTCCATGAGTTGTATTGGGCCAATATACATGATGGAGGCAGCCAACTCTTTTGTGGCCATGGGAAAATGTTTTATCATCACTTGTATGTTCATTTTATGCACTCTAACATGTATCATATGGGGACATGCATGATTAAACATGTAAGAAGAAACATTTTCCTTGTACTTTCCTCAAGCAGCAACTTGTAAATCTGTGATGTACTTGTTTGGGAAGATGTTGGTACCTTCTTGCACCACATGAAACCTTCATCATTCTCTTCATTCTATTGCTGATCATGAATTCATTTTCTGATATAGATCATATTTGTATGAGAAGAATGATTATGATGGAGACACATGAGTTGGATGTGTCTTTAAGTGGGAAAAATTCTCACATTTTCTGCACTACATGTTCTAATGGGAGCATGGGAGGAGATATGGCCACCACAACCACATGTTTGTTTCCTTTTAAGGTGGGCCATGAGGCTGATATTCATCCATTGTACAGCCATGGGCAAGTGCTTGATCATGTATTGTTATTACATTCATCCATTTACTATCCTTTAGTAGGTGTGATGAATCTTGTACATTGCTTGCCATGTAATTTTTTGAAGTTGTAGTGTGTGGAACTATGTTGTATCCTTGTGAGATATTTTTTGCATCATGCATCATCATGTAAAAATTTCAGCAAACTTCTCCTTGGGATATTCTATGATGACCATGTCCTATTCATCATGGATAATATGTTTTGGGCTCGCCTATTCTTCATTGTTGGAGGAGAACTCTTTGGAGGATTTTTCTTCAATTTTCCATTTGAGGGCAATACTTTTGTAGCCCAGGATCAGCATACACTCTACACTTGTCATGAGTGGAGAGAAGGACAACATGGGGTAAGCTATGATGCTTTCCAAGTTTTGATTTTCAGCCCAGCTTCATTACCGGAGCTTGAGGTGAAAGGAGATTTTCAGGAGTTACCATGTTGGGAGGTGGTTCATTTTGTTTGGATGATTGCTTGGGCATGGAGGATCCACATGAGGGAGATGTTCTTCACCATATTTTAGACTCCATGCCTTGAGTGGAGAATTTCCAGTTCTATGCTTGCAGTTTCTTGGGGACAATCAACATTTGGGAGGGGAGGACTGTAATGTTCCAAATTTTTCTTCAATAAATTGGAACATTAATTTTTGTCTAAATTCATTTAGGAGATGAATAATTGGGAAAGGAGGCCCAATAATAATAATAAAATAAATGAAATCCCTCTAGTATGAAAAGGTATCAGCCATGGAACTATATTTCACACCCCCATGTGTAAAAAGAGACATTTGCAAAGAGGTTTGACCAAGTCAACCAGCGCAGGGTATGAGGTGGAAAGCACTACATGAACAATGTAGGAGGGAAGCTTCTAGAGGAAGGGAAACCCTCATTCGAAGTAGGGCCCATGGAGAGCCTTCATTTTCTATATATGGAGAGGAGGAGAGCCATTGCCATTTTCATGCATATTTTTATGATATTGAGCTGGTCATTTCGACTTCTTGAGCACGCTGGTTGTTTAGCTAGTCTGCAACATTGTTTAGTGCACCGAGTGTCTCCATTCGGAGATCTCACCCTCAGCCCCAAGGGACTTCGAGTGCCTGCTCGGGTGATGTTGTCCCATCAGTATTTTGCAGGAGGATTGGTGTTTGGATTTTGTGGAGGAGCAGTGCATTCATAGACTGCGCAGTCCTGAGAGGGAGGACGCAGTCTATGAATGCACTGCTCCTCCACAAAATCCAAACACCAATCCTCCTGAGAGGGAGGATGCAGTCCATTTCTGGGGAGCTCCAGATTGGGTGTCTTTGGAGGTTTCGAGCTTGGTGATTGAGCAAGGGGCCAGCCCTTTCCTATTGGAGGATTTTGGTAGTATTTTGGTGGATTCCATTCAGTGTTAGCGTAGAGCCTTGGAGGATAGCATAGATCCTCAGGGGGGTGATTTTCGGGGGTCGGCCATTCCAGAAACGCTCCCTGGGCTTTTCTGGGTTTGGTGAGTAGAGGTTTATTCCAGAGTTTCAGCTTATTCCAAGTAGGGGAGCAGCCCAAATACTCAACTTGTTCCAGCGGTAGCAGCTACATGGCAATTTTCCAGCAGTTAGGACGCAGATCAGAGAGCAGCCATTCCATCAGCATTCTGAGAGTATTTCTTGACTTGCCTTCTGCAAGTCTAGGGGACATCACTCAGATCACCTATTGTACTCACTTATATTTCTTAGCATAATAAAATGGCTCAGCATTCTCTTTAAATTTCTTGAGTATCCGTTATATGTTCCATATATATGCTATTGTATGCTATCACTACTGTTAGTTTTCTCCTCGAGCATTCCATTTACTATACCACTTGGTGTGTTTTTCCCCCATACTCTTAGACAGAGTTTGGAAAGGGCCAAGCAGCCTCTAGATCTCACTCTCTTCAAAGGTGAAATATCTGATAAATGCCCTCCCATTCCATCTTTGGTTGGAGTCTGCTTCTGTTTTGGAGATATCCCTGAAATGGGATATTACAGTTTACGCGTCTTCTCAAACAGGACGTCCCTTTCTGTTGGGACGAGATTGCTCAACAAACTTTCGATAACCTTAAGACGTTGCTCATCAATTCTCCATTAACACATCCTCCAAACTATCATCGTGACTTTACCCTCTATTTGGCTACTACATTCAGCACAATTTCCATGGTTCTGGTACAAGATGACGATGCCGGTAATGAACGCGTCGTTTATTATCTGTCTCGGAATCTCTTCAACACTAAAATGCGTTATGCCCACGTCGAGAATTTGGCGCTAGCCGTGGTCCAGGCCGGTCAACGGTTTTGCCATTACATCCTGTTGCGCATAGTAACCGTGATTTCTGACTGCAACCCCATGACTTACATTTTGTCTCGACAATTGCTGGGGGGCAAGTACTCAAAATGGATTGTGATCCTTAAATTGTTCTATTTGGAGTTCACTACTGCTAAATCAAAGAAGTCACTGGTTTTTTCTGATCTCATTTTCTCCCTCCCTACCGACTCTGTTCTGTCTCAATCCGAGGATCATATCCTGGACGAAACTCTCTTTCTAATCAACACTCTTGATCCATGGTACGATGATATCATCGTGTACCTCCAGACATTGACCTTCCGGTCCGAGTTAACGAAGGATGCTCGACGCCATGTCCGACACCAGTCGCAACCATATCGCATTGTCGGAGATACCCTATATCACGTTGGAGTCGATTCCATACTCCACTAGTGTTTGACCTTAGAAGAGGCTGAGAAAGTTCTGAATGACTGTCACAATGGCGCCTATGGTGGTCACATGTTCAGTTATGCTACCGCACAGAAGAGCCTTCGTGTGGGCTATTTTTGGCCGTCTATATTTAAAGACTATATTGTTGCAGTGAGGAAGTGTCATGCGTGCTAGATCTTCCAACACAAGATGTGTGCGCCACCTCTCCCATTACATCCTGTCATTACCATAGGCCCTTTTGCAAAATGGGGCATTGATTTTATGACATGTAACCATCACTCGGCTGAGGGGCATGCTTATATCATCATTGTCGTAGATTATTTCACCAAGTGGGCCGAATCGATGCCTACATTGGCCGCAGACAGTAAGAGAGCTGCTCAGTTCATTTTCAACCATGTGATCACGCGTTTCGGCATTCCTCAAGCCATCGTCACTGATCATGGCTCTCATTTTTGGACTACATGATGGAAGAGCTGACATCTAGGTTGGGCTTGCGTCACGATAGCTCAACGCCATATCACCCCCAGGAAAATGGCCAAGTTGAGGCCGTGAACAAGGTGCTTGTCACAATGCTTCAATGAACAATTGGTATACACAAATCGAATTGGAATCTCCAGTTGTTTGCAGCTCTTTGGGCCTACCGAACATTGGTGAAGAGTGTGACCAGATTCATACCTTTCCAGTTGGTGTATGGTCTGGAAGCTACTCTTCCGATTGAATGTGAGATCCCTTCACTAAAATTGGCTATGGAATTATTTCCATATATTTCCCCGGAGGAAGAACATCTCCTATATCTTGAAAGATTGGACAAAACTCGCCACTTGGCTGCTTTGGTTATCGAGGCACAGAAAAAGTGAGTTAAAGCTCATTTCGATCATATGGTTTCTCCGCGCTCCTTTATTGAAGGGGACCTCCTCCTCTTATATGATCAGGCTCACGACAAGCTTGGGGCAAGAAAATTCCAACCTATGTGGCATGGGCCCTATATCGTTAAACACGTATTAAAAAATGGGGCTTATGAACTGATCGATTATGAAGGTCTTCCTTTGGCACAACCCAAAAATGGGTTGTACTTGAAGAAATATTATGCTTGAATCATTCTTGCGTAGTATATGTACATAGGTGATTTTTTCATTTTTGTGCATGTGTGCTATGGTGTCATTTGTAAGCATTTTTCTGCTTATTGGGTCTTCCTGATTGTGCAGATGTCTATTACTCCTTATGTCAGTTTCGTGGATGGTGCCTCCTGCAGTACCAGGAACTTGTCTTCGGTAGCCTGGGTAATTTACAATCCTGCTGGTGAGTTGGTTAATTTACAAGGTGTTTGTCTAGGGCCTGCGACAAATAATGTCGCAGAATATAGTGCCATTTTGAATTATTAAACAAGGTTGTTAACCTCGGTATTCGCACATTACTCGTACCTCTAGATTCACAGCTTGTGCTTTTGCAGCTCAATGGTCATTATTCAGTTAGAAACCCTTGCATTTTAAGACTATATCTATGTATTCGTTTACTGGAAAGAAATTTTGATTACATCACATATCAGCATATACCAAGATGAATGAATATATTAACAGATGTAGTAGCCAACATGGTATTAGATAGAAATTTATGCAACTTGTAAAAACATCATCATATGTAAGAAAGATCCATGTAGAAAATAGATTTATACATATATGTCGAGTGTTTGTAACGTGTGCATCATATAAAATCCAAAAAATATACATGTTTTTTTTAATTACATCCGGAGACGACATGTCTCTAAAAAATATGCAAATAAAATCTTAGGCGACTAATCAGCATGGTGCTCATGGTAGCACGTTACTTCCCATACCAACCGCCTCAGTAAGCGATGGAGGCGACTCGGTACCCCTGCGGTGTGCCTGTGATAAGCCATAGGGACATCAGCTAGGAAAGCATAATCTGGAACCCCACGGGCAATCCCCTCTAGGTTCTGTACAAGCTCGTTCCCCTCGCCCCCCTCACCTTGAGGGTCATAGGTGAGAGGGGTCCTCCTTGCGATCGGTGACATCCCGGCGGGCCTCTCTGGGCCAACATCTGCATACATATAGGATCAGTTGTTGGAACATGCATGTATACCAAAAAATCATAAAACTCATAAAAGGAAAAAGAGTCTTACCCAGCTCCTCAGCCCAGTTCTCTCCTTTTGGAAGCGGAAGGTCTGGGTCTCTAGTGAAATCAGTGCCCGCATAGGGCCAGTCCTCTACAACGATCAGCTGTCGTCAGAGCCATCCAAAGAACTCGGGCTGCCATGACATCTGTTGGCTGCCCCCTACCTTGGGTATTAATGCTACCCATCGAGCCATCCGTGGCTCTCTCAATGGTGGATCTGGGACTATGGCCCCCTAGCCCTAGAAGATAGGTAGTCGTTCTAGGAAGAATGATACCAAGATTGACCCATACCCAAACTGTTTCAGTTTGGTCTTTTTTCATTTGGTCAATTTTCGTTTGATGTTCATAGTTACGGCTGTGGCCCAATCAAATATTGTTGGGTTCATGCACTATGATGCCAGAAGGAGCTGTGTTTTGGTAGCCTCGTGCGGTGCCTACAACCCTGTAGCCTGCATAATATTATGTAGCACCACTCTTAGTGATAGACCAGGAACAGTCTGAATGTCGACTTTACCACTACCTGATCCCTTTTTTGCCCCTGGGCACACTGTCTCCATGACCATCGAAATTTTTTCGCCAGAAGGCCTGGTGCAAGTCAAGATAGGAACTGGACCTTTGCGTGACAGTCCAGTGATAAAGTACACGTCTGACACTTTGAGCTCAAGCACTTGATCTCGAAGTCTGACCTTCTCTTGATCCTGATCCTAGTTGCTAACCAGATATTGTAATAGTTCGGGTTGAGCTCGGAGACATGGTGTTAGGAAGAATTTTTTCAAATTGCATTTGCAGAGAGCATTCATACACTGCTCATTCCCCATTTCCATTTCGTCTTCCTCACTGTACTCTCTTTCCTTCCATTAAATTACCATTTTTCTTTACACCTGCATCAAATTGGTCATAAGCACATTATAACATCTCTTAGGTACTTAGAACAACAATTCATTGGTTGTATTTTTGTCAAATTCAAGCAAAATATTGGGTTGTGCGGTTGGCACCGCTGTTTTGATGACATTCGCGCCACCTGGTGCGGCCCCTTTGCAAAAAGAGGTTGATTGGCGCGGGTCCGTGCCTGATACCCGCGCCAACCGCGAAAGCCCTAGTTTTTCAAATCATCCCCTTAGGGATATCAAATGACAATGAAAAGCTATGAAATATTGCTTAAAAAATGGCTAATGGAAGCGGCTCTTACCTGGAAAAGACGGGATCCGGAATAGTGCACTAGATTGTCCACAATCATCACCGTAAGATCGCAAAGGAAATGGTCCACTATTGCTCTACAAAGAGGTAAAATGGTAAAAGTAAATAAGTTTTTACTATTCGTGATATTTATAACTTTTCAAAATCAAAATTAGGTTTTGGGACTTATTTTTATGATATTTTATCATATTTTTGTCGAAAAATGGGTTTTACACTTGCTTTTTGTACAGCAACATGTTTTCATGTGATTAGGACGACGACACGAGTTGTATTTTATACTTTTTCAGACTCAGTAAAAACACGAAAAAGTCACTACTGGAGTCACCTTTTAGCTCTTTTCTGACTCTCTAAAAATAAAAATATCACTGAGTCGCTTGTCATTTTGAGCTCGTTAAATTGGCTGTGAAACAACATCTACCCAGTATATGTTTACCCCTTTTTTGGGCTGGGATAGATTATTTACGAAAAAGGAATACCCTAGCCTATCGCGACTAGGAGGTTCTCTCAGACATAGTTTTCTACCTTTTCGGATCTGAGGGACTATTTACGAAAAGGGCCTTACTGGAGTTTTCTTTTCCACTGTCTTTTCAAACTCTCTAAACATGAAAAGGTGCTGAGTTCTCCCTTTGTCAGACTCGTTAAAAGCTGATGACATCGGACTTCGTCATAATGATGTTACTCGAGTTCCTCCTTCCTAGGGCTCATTAAATGTACTAGGTTGGATTTGTCTGAAGGACAAACTTATATCGCAAGCATATGCTATCCCCTTAAATCTTGTTTCCAAAAATAATTGGGGTACTCGCCAGAAATGGTGGGGGAAAATGGAACCAGTATCATAGTCATGTCGGTAGTATGTCGCTCTTGAACATGGCACTTGTCTGCATTCGTGTCGGGTTGGGGACATCTCATCTCGTTATCTGCTTTCCTCCGTGGGTTTGGGTAATATATTTTGACCATTCATCTACTCTTTGTCACGTTACCATGACCTCATATCCTTTGATGTCAAATACTGCCAAATCCAATGTCGTGTTGTCGATATGTTCAAGATAATTTGGCCTCTGCAGTTTCAACCGCCCTCTGATTCTCTGTTGATCTTGATTCAAAAAAATTATGTCCCTCTGTCTCATTTCGATGAAGTGGGAAACATTATGGCCCGCCTTCGATCAAGGTCACTTCCTGTTGACTTCAGTTCATTATCCAGGAAGTTGATCTAGAGACTCCCTTCAAGTACCTTGGAGCTTGCATGCCTCAATGGCAGGTTCTTCACATTCGACGCAAGGTTTTCATTATTGGCCTTCGATTGAATGATTCTGCGAGTTTTCAATGCTGGCTCATTGTTCACATTTTGTAGATTGTACCTCTTGCACCTTGAGAGCCATTGTCATTATTGGTGGTTCCTCTCGCACCTATTAACATCTTCCATTATTGGCTGGTAATCAGACGATGTTCTTGCATGTTCAACTTCAGCTCACTTATTCGCATGCTCGGACTTGTACTCTGTTCAGGTTGAGATGGAGCGCAAGACCCTGGATCTTGTCTAATAAAATCCAGGCTGTGGATTCTTTGTGGATTATCATGATTTATTACTTGACTCATTTTATTGGATGCCTACGACCATACTTGAGTCTACTTGTTGATCCTTCTTTGCTAGATGGCTGTGTCCATACCTTGGATCCCGGTTATTGTATACTCTATTATGGATGGCTGCGCCCATACCACATATCATGTATCATAGATATCAGTTTTATTTGTATTTGCAGGTCTTCCAACAACAATGTTTTTAGTTGGGCACGTTCTCATAAAGAATTTCACCCCTCCCTCTCTCTCGGGTGTCATGCTTTAGGGGGCATCTATTACACAGTATTTTTTCACCTTCCCTGCAATCCCTCGTCCTGTACATTGGAGGACTATTCCCGTGACCTGTGAATAGTAAAATGTCTTGAAAACACCTTCATGGCATCCTCCTACATAAGGACAAACATTCTCCTGAAGAAAATTTCCTCTGAAAAACCCTAAAAACAGATGTTTTAGCCTTGGTGCGACTAGCCAGTTCATCCCTTGGCCCAATGGGGGAAATACACACTAGAGGGAACTCCATTTGGTGCTCTTTCCCTGTGTTTCACTTGCGCCAAGCCTATTAAGGATTTTTTTTTTTGAAATAAATGGAGGAAGTTTGATTCTAACAAACTATAGAATGAATCATCAAAAGAAGTTGAGTGGTTTGGCTCCAGATCTCCATGTATAGGAAGTGGTTTTCCATCTGTCATGGAACCTTCCTAAGATAGAGGACATATCCCATGATTATAGGGATCCCAACTTCCCTTCCTCCCTCTATAAAAGCTTTCCCTCTCCATTTGCAAGCTAGCTAAACTTTTGGGAAGGAAATGATAGCTTAGTGACGATCAAGAGTAGAGTCGAGGAGAACCCTGTGAGAGAGAGACTTCTGTCAAATCCCTGATGAGCTTTGTTGAGACATGCTCCACGGCAGGCCCCACCGAAGGAAGATCATAACGTCAAAGCATTTGGTTGTAATCTCCCTTTTTTTCATCTATAATATAAGCGACTATGATTTTGGTTCCATTCTTGTGTCTACTATTTTATGTAATGAAACGAATTATATCTTCTCTAATTGATATATAGTTATATGCTTTAAGTATTACATTGTATTTCATCGTTTCTCTGCATGTGTACTGGTGTCCAGACGTGAAGAACGGAAGGATTGTGATTTGTCAAGCTAGGGACGAGGAGCACCGCTTCTTCCTTAACAACAGCAGCGTGGGATTTAAGGTAGGCTACTTATCGCGATCTTTGTCTTTCTTGTAACTAGGAACCAATGTCATTGCATCATTCATTGTTGCTAGACCCAATCTAGGGCTAGTGGGATCGCCTCTATCTACAGAGAGGATTTACCTCCACAACACTAGCACTCCCGCCGTGACTCAGGCTAGAAAGTTCAAAACGCCTTTGCCTTGAAGATCAAGATGTCATGGGGTTAGGTCCCAAATTTGTGTCGCTCACAAGGATTTTCTGGGGGGCGCACATCAAGGCCGATTCCTTGATCCCCAACAACATTAGTCTCACTTTAGTAGGTGACATACGAGATGATAGTGGTCTTTGTTGTTGCACCTATAATTTCCCCTCGTAGCCATTGGATGCTTGAAGGGAAAGTGGTGTGGCACCCTTGGAACTTCAAGAGAAATTCTTGAAGGGCACGACCGACTTGGCACCCTTGGCATCACATATAAATTGTTAGGCATGGCACCCTTGGAACTTTGAATGGAAGTTCTTGAAGGGCATGACCAACTTGACACCCTCGACATCATTAAAGAAACTAATAAACATAAACAATATATGAAAATCCTACTAATTCATATCAAGTGATATATGATGTTAGAACCAAGGAAATTAAATCAAGAATAAAACTTAGGCTAAGGGAAGAATAGGAAGAAATAAAATATTTTACCCTGATAACTCTACCCTTTCCATGTTAAAACAAAATGTTAAGTGGATAATGTACATAAGTAACTTAATTAGGAAAAAGGGGGAAAGAGGGACATAGAGTTAAGTATAAATATTAATCATAAAATAGTTATAAACATCATTAAGAGAAGAGGGTGGTGAATTAAAATTGGAGATATTTAGAGAACCCCCATGTGGCAAGAGCCAACATAAGAATATCCATCTAAGAGGAAAATTGAGTTAAATTAGGAGGTAGTTAGGGGACAAAATCTGAGACTTATCAGTTAAATTGAGTAATAAACACAAATTAAGGAGTAGGAAAGGGGGGATCAAGAGACAACTAGGAGAAGAAATAGGAAGCCTTGTTGGGGTGAAGAAAATACTATTTTAAATTAATATTTAAGTAAATGATTTTGGAGAGTCTTGGTGAGAGGGTGACACATGGGTGGGTGAATAATAAAATTTTGGATTAATAAAAATAATTAATTATGCATGTAGCTTCCTGCAAGTTTCAAAGTAACTTTTGGCTGCGGAGCTGCTCGCGCCCCTGCGCCTGCAACTGGCCACTGCCCTTTGGCTCTGTTCTCTGGCTGGCTTCTCCAGCTCGGTTGATAGCCTGCTTCTATCTGCATGGCCTATCTGGAATCATCCCCGAAGATGGTTTCCTCCCTGATCTAGGCTCGTGCTTTTTCAGATCTCATCAGTTCTTTGGCTCCATCGAGACCTAGACCGACAGTCTCCAAGTTTGTAAAAAAATTGGAAGGTTTACAGGAAGTTGTTCTCCCTCCCTCTCTTCCTCAGATGGCTACTCTCTCCTTGGCATAGAAGGGATTAATAGGATAGTTTACTGAGCTCTGGCCCTCCCCGAAGATGTTTCAGAGATGGATTGAAAGAAACTGGGTAGATAAGATCAACGATAAAATCTCAATCAGGTTTTGTGGAAGGGGTTATTACACCTTTCACTTTGAAACAAAAGAAGACAATGACTTGATCTTAAAAAATGGTCCCTATTTCATGGACACCAGAGGTCTGTACCTCAACAAATGGACACCAGACTTCGATCTTGAACTTGATGTGCCGAATGTTGTCCCTGCCTGGGTGCGCCTCCCGCACCTCCCTCTGCACTGCTGGGGAGACGATTCTATTAGAGCCATCGGAAATGCGATTAGGAAATTCATTGACCGAAGTGAATCAAAGGAAAACATGCAAGCATGTGCTAGGATCTATGTTGAAGTGGATTTGGGCAAGGGTCTCCCTGAGGCAATAAAAATAAAATTTGACGAATGGACGCACAATCAACAGATCAACTATGATTAGATCCTATTCAAATGTAAGGTATGTCATGAATATGGTCACTTTTCTAATAGCTGTTCAAAAATTATTGATGTTGAAAAACCTGAAACTGACCAGCAATGTGTAACTGTTAAGAGAAAAAAAACTATCTCAAACCCCAAGACCTATTCTCAAGTTGTCCCCGGGCCTAAGCCCAACACCTCGCAGTCCTCTTCTCCCAAGATTCCGAATCCATCCAACCTTCCCTTAGCCTCCTCTCACCCCCCCAATAATTCGCTTGACCTCTCCAATCCCTTCTCAGCCATTTCCCCCCTGATGATGAAACCCTTCCTCCTCCCATCTCCTCTCAGGATACCCTCTTATCTCTCCTTCCATCCCTGACCTTGTAACTTCCTCCCAAGAACCACCCAATACTAGAATCACCAGAAAATCTTCTAAGGAGCATGGAGCTAGCCTTGAAACTCAAAAAAATCAGGGACCTGGCATAAGAAAAATGAAGCAACAACGTAATGAAAATGCACAAAAGGACATAGCACTGGGAACTCAAAACCCCATTGAAAACTACATACTGGGACAGAACAACAAAAACCCAGGGAAAAAGGAATAGGGAGGGATAAGGAGTAATGTTGGAGCTCCATAAAGGAAGACATGAAAAATGAGGAAAACAACAACATTGTAATGGGAGGTGACTTCAACCTAATACTCCATGAAAACGATAAAAGAGGAGGCTACTTCAATCATGACCCTTTCAGAAATCAGCTTGAAGACATCATGCAGGACCATGAGTTGGTGGACATAACGCCAAAGAATCGTAGGTACACTTGGAGTAATAGAATATTAGGCAGAGATAATATTATGGAAAGGCTCGACAGAATCTTGATAGCAGTCTCTCTCCTTTCTTACTATTCCACAGCTGCTGCTAATGTGCTCACTTCTTCAGCCTCAGACCATTATCCTATTACTCTATCCTGTGGCGACCATCACTCTCTTGGACCTATTCCCTTCAAATATAGCCCTCTCTGGAATGACATGTTGGAAGCTAATCATCTAGTGTGGGGTGTGTGGATGCAACATGTTGAAGGCTCTCCAATTTATATATGGGAGACAAAACTGAAGAAAACAAAACTAGCCCTTAAGGAATGGGCTAAAACTCATTATAAAGAACCTGATAAGGTCAAATAGGAAATTAAATCCAAACTGGATGAAGTTCATGACAAAATTGAAATGCAAGGCTTCAACCAAGACATCCTTAACCAAGAAAAGGATCTCTATTGGTAGCTCTATAGAACCAATAGAAAAGAGGAGGAGAAATGGTGCATTAAATCAAGGAATTTATGGCTCCAAGCGGGCGACAAGAACACAGATTTTTTTCATAAGCAAACTATAGTCTGTAAAGCTAAAAACAACATCATTTCCATCATTGACGTTGTTGGGCATCTTCAAACATATCAAGAGGCCATTAAAAGGGCTGCCACCACACATTTTAAAGAGCTGCTCACTGAGAATAAAATGCCTGAAGATTACTTGGACTTGTTACAGCACCTCCCAACTTTGATCATGGAAGAGATAAACCAATCTCTCAATAGATAAATTGGAGAAGATGAGGTCCAAAACGCTATCTAGACCCTGCATCCTGATAAAGCACTGAGGCCAGATGGGTTCTTGATTTCTTTCTATAGAACCTACTGGGATCTTATAAAAAAGATCTGATGAAAATGATACAGTGGACTCATCAGAAAAAAAAAAAAATGGAGGGTATACCAATTCTACTTTTTTGGCCCTCATTCCCAAAGAAAATCGCCCCTCCTCTTTTTCTAGATTCCGGAACATCTCCCTTTGCAAATCCTCCTACAATATCCTCACTAAAATCCTAGCTTCTCACCTTAAGCCTCATCTTCACAACCTCATCTCGGAAAACCAAGGAGGATTTATATCCCAAAGACAAATCACCGATTCTATCCTCCTTGTTCAAGAAGCCATACATTCCAGCATATCGCGCAACGAAAAAGGCTTTATCCTTAAGCTTGATCTTGCTAATGCTTTTGATAGGGTCAGACACTCCTTTCTACTTGTTGTGCTTAAAAAAATGGGTTTTGATCATTCTTTCCTAGCCTTAATCATCTCCTGCATATATGGACCCTGGATATCACCTCTTATCAATGGTAGACCAGCCCCTTTTTTCCAATATACTAGAGGTTTACAGCAAGGGTGTCCTCTCTCCCCTTACCTCTTCATTCTTATGGTGAAATCCTTCAGCGAAGATCTGTATCATACAAGACAGGTGGGTCTCATTACTGGCATCAAATATGGCAATGGAGTTAAAAACATGAATCATTCCCAATTCGCAGATGACACTCTGCTAATGGGAGGAGCTACCAACATTATAGCACAGCGATTTAAAAATATCCTGGACAAGTTCATGCTCTACTCTGGCAGCCTGATCAAAAATCATAAAAGTTGTGTCTATGGCTGGAATGCATCCATTCAAACCTTGCACAATATAGCTAATATCCTTGGCGTTCCTTGTAAAATAAATTGGGATCATTTCACCTACTTAGGCATGCCTGTAAGCATCATCTCTTTGAAGGCAGATTTTTGGAATGTTACAATTGATAAAATTCAGAGAAAATTTAAGCAATGGGGATCAGCATGGCTAAATCTAGCAAGACGCCTCATTCTCCTCAAGTCTGGGTGCTCCTCCCTCCCACTATACCACTTTACTCTTCTTCAAGCTCCAGCTAGCATTAATGCCAAAATAGAAACTATCATTAGGCATTTCTTATGGCAAGGAGGAAAGAATGACAAAAGGAAATACAATCTCGTTAATTGGAGGCAAGTAATTCAAGATCAGGAGCATGGAGGTATTGGTATTCGCTTGCCAAAACTCCTAAATAGATCCTTTGGTGGGAAGATTGTTTGGCGCCTTATTAATGGAGGCCATGATTGCTGGAAAAAAGTCCTATAAGTAAAGTATCTAAACACCTCAAGACAACAACTCCTTTATCATGATATTCCCAATAGGCCTTGCTCAAAAATATGGTCTCTATGCAAAAAATCCATTCCATTTCTTGCTCCTAATCTTTCCAAAGTTCCCATGGAAGTAAACACCATCAACATAGAACTGACAGGATTATGGGTCAAATCCCCATTATGGATAGGCCTAGTGTGCAGTGCATTCTCCTCTTCTTCTACAACATGGGTCTCAACCTCCTAAGCCACTTCTCCAAATGGGACTATCAGAATCAAATTTGGACTGGATGGAACTTCCCTAAAGTCCCTTCCCATCTTGCAGATGACCTCAATAACCTCCAATTTTACCTTCATGGCACTGCACCTGTAAAAAAAGGGAATTTAGATGGTTATCGTTGGGATCCCTCTGGTACCTCTTTTACCATCAAATCTACCTATCAATATCTCTACAGAGAAAACTATCCAATGCCAATATGGCCTTTATGGAAGACTGTTTGGAAGACTGAAGCTATACCAAAGATCAAATTTTTTACTTGTCTTCTGCTCAAGAACAAAATTTTAACCTCAGATAATCTCAAAAAAATAGGTATTATAGGACCATCTATGTGTCCAAATTGTCAAAGTGAAGAAGAGATGATCCCCCATCTCTTTATCTGGTGCCCCTTCACTTCTAGTTGCTGGACTGACATCACTTCCTTTATTCAACCCTGCTAGACACAATATCACTCAGTTGCTGAAGTTCTAAAAGCCTAGAAAAACAACTTTCCATGGGGGATAAAGAAAAATAAAATTTCGCAATGGGTATGAGATACCCTTCCTTACATAGTGTTGTGGAATATTTGGCTATCCAGAAACAACAAATTTTCAGGGAAAAAGAGCCATCAGCTAGAAAAGTACGCAGAAAATATTGGAGCCTCACCATTGAAGCAATCTACGCCAAAGGAAACTACCAGAACAATCATAATGATCTTTTTGTGGAGGAAAAGATATTCCTTGGAGATTACTTAGCAGAAGAAACAACATCAATCACCTTATAAAACAATCCCACAGACCTGAAGCAAGCTGGAAAATCAGATTAAAAGAGAATGACCTTGCTGATTAAATAAAGAGCAGTCACGGGCCCTCTCTCTTCTTCGATGGGGCTTCAAAGTCTAACCCAGGCATAGCAGGAGTGGGTGGTATCATAAGAAGTGAAAATGGAAGCATCCTTACCACATTTGAATGGGGACTTGTTACTCTATCAAACAATCGATCGGAGGCACTAGCTCTATCCAAGGTTTACAACAACTAAAACAACTCAAAATAAAAAATTCCATGGTCTTTGGAGACTCAGCCATTGTCATAAATCTAATGATTCGTGATTGCTCTATTGCAAACATAGATCTTCAATAAATAATTAGCAGGTGTTGTAATCTTTTGCAAGATATGCCAGAGGTAAATTTCTTCCACGTTCTCTGAATTCATGATAAAGAGGCAGACCTATATGCAAATAATGCTTGCGCTCGTATCCCTGGACAGTTGATGTACAATGATTCATTAGATATTTACCCCTGTCGTAATCATGACTCTTACATCTCGCAGATTTGATTCGATCCTCCCCTCTTTTCTATTTGAACTCTGGTGCGTCCTTGGTACTTTTTTCCCCTCCTTGCCCGTTATCGTTCCACCTTGGGTTTTCCCCTGTGCTTCTCCCCGATCTCTGGATACATCTATATATTCATATGCTCTGCCTTCAACAAATCACTCCCCTCTCCACTCCCTGTGCTCTGCCTTCCTAATTCCTCTGTTGAGTTCTTTGCTTTCTGTGTATCTGATTTTCTTATTCATACAAAGGCGTCTTCTCTATGCGGTTCTACTGCCTCAATCTTCTACTGCATTCTCTAGTGGTGACTCCATAAGGCTCTTTGTGCAGCTCAGAGTAAGTCTTAGATCTTGCTGCAATTTTTTTGCTAATTTATCCATCATGTCTCGCAATGAAAACTATATTCATTGTGCGGATCTTCAGTCAGAGCTGGAGCAAATCAGGGCCCATCAAAAGATCCTTGAAGCAAAGCTAAAAAATGAGGTTAAAATCTTGGATGACAAGCATGAGGCAGATGTAAAGGTCTTTCTTGCGAGAATCTCCTCTCTTCAAACTTAGTTCAACAATCTCTCAAATCAATGCGCACATGTTGAAGAATCAGTGAAAATTCTGAAATACATGCTAGAGAAGCTCTTAGCTTCCAGTTCCGACTCCAACAACTCAAGAAATGCAGAAAGTAATGAAAACCCCGAGGATTCCATAGCGCACCACATCAGCCACATTAATATCGACTAATCTGTCTCTATTTTAGCATGGCTTGCAAATATGTTTTGTTTCTTTTTCAGTTTGTCCGAATATATGTATCTATGTTCTTTCAATTCTACTCGAAAACTAGAATCAAAGGGAATGTAATTTTTAGTTGTAGTCATTTCCTCTATTGCTCCTTCAGCAATCTAGCATGTAATCATGGAGTTTTTCTTTCCCTATTGTTGGATGGAGGAGATTATGTCGTTGTGAGTGGTTACCAACTATATTTGAGTTTGGTGAGGTAGAGGACTTTAGAGAGGGGACTCTTGAGCCAAGGAGTGCTCACCTCTATCAGCTAGCACATTTCCTTCATTGTACAACCTCATTGCAGCTCGGGGGTCCACGGGGAAGGAGAGTACCCAAGGAGTAGGCTAGGAGGTCAATCGATGGGTCATTATATTCGTATTAAGCATGACAACATTCACGCTTAGAGGTAGAAAAAAACCAGGGAGCTCAAGTAGCGGTAAGTCAAGATTGAATCTCGTCTCCTGGTGAACAGTACCTATGTTATTTATAACGTTTTCTTTATATGATTGCATTGTGCCTATAATTAGCATGTAAAATATATGTGTGTGCAATGTAGTTAAATTCATGGATGTTGATATAAGTGATTAATATTTTAGAGTTTCCAATGTCGTATGCTTATGGTTTTATTCCTAGTTTACTGTATTATAAAATAAATAAATAAATAACACCTAGGGTTGGTCCCTACACTTGGTATCGGAGCTAAGTTGAACCCTTGAGGCCTACGGGCCCATGCATGCATGACAAGTTTTGTTAATATCTATTACAATTTGCCTTAAAACTGTGTATGAGTACTGCCATCCAACTCTTAGATTTTAGGATATCATGATGATCCTTCAAAAGGATGACCCTTAATCCAAGGTTCTAGTTTAGGTCATTCCAACTTAGACTTTGGGGTGCGTTGTGGCTATTTTGCAACTCAAACCTACAATTCTTGTGGAAGGTCATTTTATGTGTTTTACATAGCTCTTGGTTAAAACCTCAATCATTGTTAACAATAAAATTAAAATTAAAAAAAAAGGGGATAAATTTATCATGACTTCATAATATTAATGAAAACACTCAAATAAAATTCAAAACACAAGCTTGATTTATGAAGAGAAGTTCAAACAATTGATGTTAGATGTCAAAGATGATGACCCTTGGGTGTCCAAACTGAATAAGAATGTATTATAAAATATAAAAGCAATGCATTTAAAACTTAATAATAAACATTGATTAACTTGCAGTCAATTCTTCACAGTATTGACTTTCTCTGTCCACACATGCTTGGATGAAAGCATTGAGGAAACATAAATAAATATGATTTACCCTAAAACCTTTGTAAACAATGAAACTATGCGTGGCTGAGCATTGAGGAAACGGAAATGAACATGATTTACCCTGAAATTTTGTAAACAATGAAACTAACCACCAAATCCTTGGACGTTAACCTACCAATGATGTATATATTTTATTATAATAAAAAAAAATAAAAAATAAAAAGAATCGGCATTACCATTTGATAAATTACAATTCTGGTAAAGGTTACATATTGGAAAAATAAAAATAAATAAATAAAATCTTTAATTAAATTAAAAGCAAAATTCCAAACGAGCAAGTAGTGTACACTACTCATCAATTGCAGCACTTGTGGAATGAATTTGATACGGTTGAAGAAGGAGAAGGGATTTTTATCGGCTATATGCACTACACATTTGTTGTATGGTTTGATTTTGGCTTCTGCTTCTACATGTTTTCCTTTCACTCCCATGGTATATTTAGGAAGAGAATGTAGATTCAATTTCCTTCCACCGAGATGTTAGTTTGTATTTTTAAGACCGTAAGCTTTCAAAGATTTTGGCTGGAATGCATTTACACAGTTAGGCCAAGTCAAAATAAATCTTGAAATAGCACTGCAGAAACAACTTTGGAAGCCAAAAATTTTGTCAGTAAAAAAAAATATTAGAAAATCATTGATCAAGAGACTACAACAGAATACAGCAAATGGAAAATTGATTCCTCGATCTCCTTATCTAACGGTTGAGGGCATAAATAAATGCTATATCTATCTTGATTCTACAGCCTTGAAGGAGATTTTAGACCTGGAAGAGATCCGTGATTGATGGTATTCGTATCTGTCTGATATCACTTCGGTTAAACACAGCTAATTTACTACTACTCCTTTAAGTTAAAAATAAAATAACTATCTATAACAATACACGTCATTGGCATGTTGCGGATGGCAGTTGGCGTATTAATAATTAAAGTGAGTTAACTAATGTGGAACTACACTTATTTGCATGTTGTTTTCTGGAAAAATTGTCAAACGTGAACAAATATTTTATTGCCTTAAATAGTGGTTATGTGAAAACTTATATAGACTTGGAGTCACTTGAGTTGTTTCAATAAATTTTCAGTTAATTTCATGAATTTTCAAAATAAAATTTATTTCTCCTTCAATTTTGTTGTGATCTGTCATAAAATCAAGGAGGTTTCAAGTTCTATCCATACATTATTTCAATGTTAATTTTAATATGATTGTTGAAGAAGTCCAGTTTGCAAGTTTTCCTACTGCTCACGAAGCCTTCGCAATTTGTTAATATTCTCTAGAAGGTTAAAGCTATAGCTATAAATTTAGTTGTTCAGATATTGGATGTAGAAAATGACAAGTACGAGAAGGCGGCCATGAAACTCGATAGTTTCAATCTCCCATTTTCAAGAGTGTTTGGTAGGCCATAATTAAATATCAAAACATGTAAGTTGAAATGAAAACATGGGAGGACTTAGTTGTGTTAGCAGGTGCTTTAAAAATAAAAAATTTACAATCGAATCTGAACTATTTTACATGGGAAGACTTATAGTTGAACTATTTTACATGGGAGGACTTATAGTTGAGTTAGCATGTGTTTAAAAAAAAAAAGTACAATCTTATTAAATAATGAAACTGAGTTATTTTTCTAACTTAAAATTTATTTATATTATAAATAGTTTTTTATGAGCAACTGAATTATTTTATAATATTGAATTGTCTAAGAAATAATACTTGAATTAATTTGTGTTAATGAAACTCAAATTAGGAACATTATCTATTTGAATATCTTTAATAATTTTATTTGTATCATGTAATAATTACTATAAATTTAATTATTATGCATATGTAATTATTATATTAAATTTCTCTAAATAGGATTTAAAGATAACCAAAAAAAATAGTTCTCTTGAATATTGAATATGGTTGAATTTGAATATTGAATAAATAAATAAATAATTACCAGTTATAAATACATATGGTACATGGGACTTAGAATGTCAATTAGTAAATCCCTCTCATTATTAAGAATTAAGAGTTAACTAAATTTATTAAAATACAAATGTCAATTTTACACCTTGGATTTAAAGGTAATTTTTGGGCAATTCTTTGCATAAATTAAGTACAAGTAAAAGGTAAATATGTACTACACATTATTTATAATCTTGTAGTAAAGTGTGTTTACAAAGAGTTAAAGTGTTATTTTCTTCTTATATAAAGTACTAATTGCTTCTTATATATTTACCGGGAATTATAATATTATTTTCTTCTTATATAATCTCATCGATATGGAAGTTGTTATGAATGTAGTTTCAATAATCCTAATTAAAATAGTATGTATATATTACTAATTTATGTAAAAAAAAAATTATCATATTAATTATTGTATGACCCATATATATAAGAATTTTACTATCATTTCAAAGTTCCATTATCAATAATGTAAAATTTGCAATTCACTAAACTTGAGTCACTTCAAAATTATTAAATTCATCGCTCTTTTATTTTCTTATATTTATTGATTGGTTCATACAATAGGATTATGAACCATCACCACCTATGATGATAATTATTATACGGTTTTAAATAATAATAATAATAATGAATTTTAATGTTGGTGGAGACTAGTGTCATAGCTAGAAGAGGAGTCACGAAGAGTAGGGTTGCTAGAGGGAACATCATGGCACCACCACAATAACCAAATTTTGTCACCTCCATCTCACAAAAATCCCACCTAAATCCAAGGATATTTTTCCCAAAGAACTTCTTGGGATACCCCAAAAGGGAAATTGACTTCACCATTGACCTTAACCTAGGAATGGAGCCTATTGCAAAAGCACTATATCGTATGTGAACTCCATAATTAAATGAGTTTCAAATATTATTAAAGAAATTATTGGACTTGGGTTTCATATGACCCAACATATCCCCATAGGGAGCCCCTATAATCTTTGTTAATAAGAAATATGGGTCTTGGTGATTTTGCATTAACTATTTGCTAGTTGAACAAGGTGACCATAAAAATTCAATACCCTCTACAAGGATAGATGACTTGTTCAATCAAATGAAGGGAGCTTCTATGGTTTCAAATATAGACCTAAGACCTGGATACCATCAGTTGAGCATCAAGGAGGAATTTACTCCAAAGACAACATTTAAGACAAGATTTTCGCATTATGAATGTGTAGTATTACCCTTTGGTCTGACCAATTCCCCAGGTGTTTTCATGATTTTTATGAATGGAATATTCTAAGAATACCTAGACAAATTTGTAAAAATATTTATCAATGATATTTTGATCTACTCAAATCCCCCAGAGGATCATGATGAACACTTGAGGTTAGTTTTACAATGTCTTAGAGAGAACCGATTGTACAGGAATTTGTCAAAGTGTTCCTTCTACCAATCCAAGATCCACTATCTTGGGAATATTATCTCTGGGGAAGGTATTGTGGTAGACCTAAAAAATATTGAGGCCATCATTAAATAGCCAGAACCAATCAATGTTCATGAAATATGTAGTTTCATGAGCATGGATGGATATTATCATATATTTATTGATGGGTTTTCGAAGATAGAAAATCCCATTACCAAATTCCAAAGAAATAACAAGAATTTAGTTTGGAATGAAAAATGTGAAGAGGCATTCCAATGGTTAAAAGTATTATTAGCAATGGTACAAGTTTTGAAGGTACTAGATATGGAGCAATAATTTTTGGTTTGCATTGATTCCTCCAAGGAAGGGTTCTATTGCATATTGATTAAAGAAGGAAGATTAATAATATATGCATCAAGAAAAATTAGAACCCATGAAGATAAACTACACAACCCATTATCTAGAAATGGAAACAAGTGTTTACACCCTAAATATTTGGAGACACTACCTTCTAGGAATGAATTTTGAGCTTAGGACTGACCATTGTGGGCTAAACAACATATTCACTCAAGGCCACTTAAATGAAAAATAGAGACGATGGTCTGAGCTAATCAGTTAATATGATTTTGATACTACTTAAATAAAAGGTACGATAAATAATGTGGTTGATGCTTTAATTAAGAGGGAGAGGTTGCTTGACTTACAAATTGAGGACACATGGTACCAAGAGGTTAGCAAGATTTTTAGGGAAGACAAAATGATGATCCCAAAGTATGAAGAATAATCCCTTAATAGTGATGGAATACTATGATTTCAGGGGAGGACATATATGTGACCGAAGGAAGATATATACCAATTAATATTGTGTGAAGCACATAGAGTAGTATAAATGGCACACCCCGGTGTTAAGAAGATAAGTTCAAACCTGAAACCAATATTATTTTGCAAAGGGATAAAGAAGGAGATTGTGAAATTCGTAGCGAGATGCTTAGGGTGTCAGTAAGCAAAATTTGAACATTTACATCTAGCAGGGTTACTGCAACCCCATGAGATACCCAAACCTTAATGGGAAGTTATACCAATTGATTTCATCATGGGACTACCAATGGCCGCAAGAAGACATGATGCCATATTTGTTGTGGTAGACACATTGACCAAGGGTGCCCATTTATACCATTTAAGACTACATATAAGGCACCAGAGATAGAAAAAGTCCATATTTATGATATTGTGAGATTACATGGAGTGCATACGAAGATCATATCAGATAGGGGAGCAGTGTTTACAGGAATATTTTAGACTAGCTTCCAAGAAAACTTGGGAACCCAATTAAACTTCAGCACTGATTATCACCCTAAGAAAAATGGTCAGACAAAGAGGAATAATAAAATCCTCGAGGACATGCTACATATGCATGTGATGGACCAAAAAAAAAAGATGGGAAGAGTTCTTACCGCTATTAGAATTTTCTTACAACAACAATTATTAGAGTTCCATCAATATGATTTCATTTGATTTCTTTTATGGGGGACCTCGTAGAACACCTCTTAGTTGGGACCACCTAGAGGACTGAGTATTAATAGGGCAAGAAGTGGTGCGTGAGATGGAATAACAAATGACTATGATTAAAGGGAGGCTAAAAGTAGCACAAGATCGACAAAATAGTTATGTTTAAACTCATCAAATAGATCGAAGTTATGAAGTGGGAGATCGAGTGTTCCTGAGAGTAAGGCCCCAAAAGAGCTCTATAAGATTTGGAAAGGGAGAAAAATTATCCCCACGATTTGTGGGACCTTTTTAAATCTTAGAAAGAAAAGGATCGGTAGCATACAGGCTTGCCTTACCTCCATCCCTAGCATGTATTCATGATGTGTTTCATTTTTCCTTTTTGCGTCATTATATTTCAGATCCTTCACATGTTATTGACTTAGGTCATTTGTAGGTTTCGAACGAGGGTGCGGTGATGGCCGAACAAGTTCGCATATTCGACCAAGGAACGTTGCAACTTATACGATGGTTATTGGACCAAGTTAAGGTCCAATGGGAAAATTATAGTCCTAGTTTAGCCACTTGGGAGGACATTGAGAAGATGTGTCATCGTTTTACTTATCTATTCCAAGGACTTCGAGACAAATTCTATTATTAAGAGGGGGTGTATGTAGTGCCCTATTCTAGTTGACTGAAAGTGATATTAATTTTAACATTATTTACCCCTAAGGGCCGCACTTTATTCTTTGAGGACCGTAGGTTGAGGATTCAGACACATGACTCTATTATTAGTGGATTTGATGGTTATATGTGTTATTTCTTGATACTGTGATAATGACATCATTAACGGTTATGTACATTCTCTATTGATATGGTTGTAGCATTAATGGATATGCATGTTCTCTATTGATATCATGATGGTGATAGACTTGATGGATAGGTGTGTTTTCTATTGATGTTACAATGATGATGGCTTTGATGGATATGTTAATTTCCCATTGATGTTATGATTATGATAACCATGATGGATGTGTCCCCTATGTTAGCTACTTACATTAGTTCCGATTAAAAGTGAACAACTATGTGAATGACTAGGTCATGTTGATGTTGTTATTATGATAATGACTAACACTAATAAACTTTGTTACTGATGATTATTGAGTATGACAGGAAACCACCATAGGCACTAGCATATGATGAGTTGACAAAATCCAGTTTGATAGAAATTAATAGTTTTACTTTGAAATTCTAAGTTCAGTTTGAGACTTGATTTATATATATATATATATATGTATATGTATATGTATATGTATATGTATATGTATATGTATATGTATATGTATATATATATATACTTTGATGATATATTAGTGATTGCAGGAAAATGTTAGTTGATTGGCCAAATGACTCACATATGGGTGATGGGGTTGAACAATTCGATGGAACAACATGGGATGGGTGGGACAGTGTCCTTGATCTCACCCACTAGCACTCCCGCTGTGACTTATGTTGGAAAGGTTGAAACACCTTCGCCTTGAATATCACAATGTCGTGGGGGAGGTCCCAAATTTGGGTCGCTCACAAGGATTTTTTGGGGGGCGAGCATCAAGGCAGATTCCTTGATCCCCGACACATTAGTCTCACTATAGAGTGCAACATAAGAAATGATAGTGGTCTCTGTCATTGCACCTATAATTTCCCCTCGTAGCCATTGGATGCCTGAAGGGCAAGTGGTGTGGCACCCTTGGAACTTCAAGAGAAATTATTAAAGGGTACGACCAACTTGACACCCTAGGCATCACAGATAAATTGTTAGGCATGACACCCTTGGAACTTCGAATGGAAGTTCTTGAAGGGCATGACCAACTTGACACCCTCAACATAATTAAATAAACTAATAAATATAATCAATATATGAAAATCCTACTAATTCATACCAAGTGATATATGATGTTATAACCAAGGAAATTA
Source organism: Pinus albicaulis (assembly GCA_034641835.2). Lineage (NCBI taxonomy): Eukaryota > Viridiplantae > Streptophyta > Pinopsida > Pinales > Pinaceae > Pinus > Pinus albicaulis. The sequence goes on from CM076579.1 coordinate 864,981,870, forward strand.
AATCAAGAATAAAACTTAGGGTAAGGGAAGAATATGAAGAAATAAAATATTTACCCTGATAACTCTACCCTTTCCATGTTAAAACAAAATATTAAGTGGATAATGTACATAAGTAACTTAATTAGGCTAAAGGAGGAAAGAGGGACATAGAGTTAAGTATAAAGATTAATCATAAAATAGTTAAAAACTTCATTAAGAGAAGAGAGTGGTGAATTAAAATAATATTAATAAATTAAAATTGGATAAATTTAGAGAACCTCCATGTGGCAAGAGCCAACATAAGAATATCCATCTGAGAGGAAAATTGAGTTAAATTAGGAGGTAGTTAGGGGACCAAATCTGAGACATATTAGTTAAATTCAGTAATAAACAAAAATTAAGGAGTAAGAAAGGGGGGATCAAGATACAACTAGGAAAAGAAATAGGAAGCCTTGTTGGGGTGAGGAAAATACTATTTTAAATTAATATTTAAGTAAATGATTATGGAGAATCTCGATGAGAGGGTGACACATGGGTGGGTGAATAATCAAATTTTGGATTAATAAAAATAATTAATTATGCATGAAGTGCTAAGTGTCACCTGTGAATCCTCCTATAAAATAAAGGAAAAGCCATGGGAAAAGGGACTTTTGCTTACCCTATTTTTGGATGGAGGAGATTATGTCATTGTGAGTGGTTACGAACTATAGTTGAGTTTGGTGAGGTAGAGGACTTTAGAGAGGGGGCTCTTGAGCCAAGGAGTGCTCACCTCTATCAGCTAGCACATTTCCTTCATTGTACAACCCCATTGCAGCTCGAGGGTCCGCGGGTAAGGAGAGTATCCAAGGAGTAGGTTGGGAGGTCAACCAGTGGGTCATTATATTCAGATTAAGCATGACAACATTCACGCTTGGAGGTAGATGACAAACAGGGAGTGCAAATAGTGACAAGTCGAGAATGAATCTCGTCTCTTAGTGAATGGTACCTATGTTATTTATAATGTTTTCTTTATATGACTGTATTGTGCCTATAATTAACATGTAAAATATATGTACGTTCAATGAAGTTAAATTCATGGATGTTGATATAAGTGATTAATATTTTTAAGTTTCCAATGTTGTATGCTTATGGTTTTATTCCTAGTTTACTGTATTATAAAATAAATAAATAAATCGTAGGGTTGTTCCCTATAGCGGATATGCGATGATCCTTTACACTTCCTCCTAATTACACTATGTTTGATTATTCCTTTCAGAAAGTAAACAATGCGCGGATAATGGACCGCTTACAATTTTGCCTAATTGGACTAAATGTTGCAATATAGGGAGATGGAAAACTATCAAAAGAAAGCATTCATATGTGTACCCAGGATCACCAAGAGGTGCAAGCGTGGTAGATATTACTTGCCTTATTTGATACTTTGATCCTATTCTCGAATCTTAATGCAAAATTTAAACTAAACTTAATGCAAAACTTTGAAAAAAATGAAAAATAGCTAAAGATGCATCGATATGGGCCACTTACTTCCTGCTAATTAATTCTATGTGTTTGGTTTCTCTTATCAATAATTTTTTCATTCATATAGCATGTGTGGATTTAAAAACCCCATACTTGCCTCCTAATTAAACTATGTGAATTTGCGATAATAAACTAAAATTAGAACTATGTAATAGCTAAGCTAAATTTCAGCTAAAAACATGTCCTAACAGTTAAGAAAGACTATAACACAGCGCTAGAATATTTATTATGGGCTTCCAGTCACTTTACAATAGCAAAAAATGAAGAAAATCAGTGAAAAAATGGCTCACTAGTTTCCACATGAGTTATTTCTACACAGGCGCATGGACCTATGCGTGTGTCTGAGTTGAACGCGCATGGTTTTGTTGTGCACAGAAATTCTACCTTCTCTGAACTGAAATTCTTCATAGAGGGTGAATGAGAGAAGTTGAGGAAGAGGATAAATGGTCCTGCAGCAATCCTGAGCAGAAGAGAGGTTCTACTAGATAACAACCACTTAGCTTAAGAGGAAAACACAGTGGATTCGACAATCCTGTATTGGTGTATTTGACACGAGGGTGTACGAAATGATCCAGTGCTTGGTAGGGGTGATTTCTATCCTACAAGCAATGTCACAAGGAAAAAATGAGTTGTTAGATCCTGAGTGAAGCATTATAACATGTAGAAAAACTATCTATAAAACATAGCATACTACAAAAGAGGAGGAAACAAGAAACAACAAATACAAATATAACACAAGCTCAATGCAAAGTTTTAAATAAAATAATGATACCAATGGAGAATGAATCCCCTTTATTAGCTAGTGATGGTAAAAAAGAGGTAGAATGCTAAAACACTCATAGTGAGTCCTTAGAGATATGGAGCTCTAATACTCATAGCACGGAGGGCTCTTCCCTTAATTTGTTTGGAAGCCTCTCTCTTCTCCGCGAATGAGTGATCAGATGATAGACAACTGATGCACTTCTCCTTTGGGATTGTGATGTTGGATGGAAAACAAATGAATCCCTTCACTCCTTTTCTTCTTGGATAACACACTGCTAGTTTGCTCATGGGAAATTTGGCCAGCATAACAATGTGTTATAAATGTTTCTTCTAATGGTGGTATTTTATAGGCAAAATTCAAATCTTCTTCCCTCTCTTGGTACAATTGTGGATAGTGACCCAAGAGTGGAGGTTGATTACATTGCGTGCTCACTTGAGGTCTCAAGGTGGCTCTAGGCAGTTTTCCTTGGGGGCCTTAAGTGGAGAATCTTCATCGTGAAGTGTGAAAAGTGGTCCCAAATGGTGACCTTCCGCCATACCCAAGACCATGTGGCTTCTTGAGGGATAGCCGTAGATATTTGCGCTACTATCGAAGAAAAGGTTTCACGGAGCACTTTGTGCCAGTGCCTTCTGTGCACGACTTAATAAATTTTCCTTTTGACCTTAGAAAAAGTTAAATTTTCCAGATTTTGTAATGTTTTTGTAGAAATTTTCTGAATAATGAAGATTTATCCACCGAGATTATCCTGATCACATATTAATTAAAATTCATATGCAACACATAATCTCTTCCACTCAGATCATCACACATGCGGAAATAAAACAAGCGGTATGCGATCAAAAGATCATCAAAACATCGCACACATTACACAGTATGTATGGGGAAAGATTATAGCTGAAAACCCCTCAGATATTGTGTATATTATAATGGAGAGAAAATGTAACAGTACATAGCACAATACTCCTCACAAGTACTCAGTACTATCTCATAAAGTTACACACAAACTAGCTTGGTTTTGAACAAGTCACAGGTTCAAAACTCATCCACTAATTGCCTGCCTCTATTGCACAATCAAGGCTGGTCTAATGAGAGATCCAAGGTTCGAATCTCCTTGGCTTGACAGCGCAATCCTCATGGGAAATTCCTCCAAGTGTGGTGCAAATCTCATGCACAACTGATGTCACAATGGTCACAATTGAGAGTTATCTTAAATTTCTCTTTCATCTCACTCTCTCCACTCTCTCTTCCACTGTCTCCACCGAATCGGGCTTCATGCACCGTAGTGAACCGATGTGTTATTTTGAGTTGAGTAACATTAATAATTAGTGAATTAAATAATATTTAATTCACTCCACTCATTACTATTAATTAGCTAGTTAAACTAATCACAACTAGTTCAACCAAGTTAAACCAAACACAATCTACCCAATCGTCTCATCAACTCCACCAAACTTCGCCACTGAAGTCCTAACTGAAGTCAATGCATGAGCTCACCAAACCCCAAGGAATAGCGTAATCCCTTCTGTCAGATGCATGAGCCACTTCCGTAGCTCCAACTGAAGTGCTGTAAGAGAATAAACTGAAGGTTAGAGTCCAAATATTATTAAGGGCTAATAATATTTGACTTACCTATTTTTAGACAGGCAGTCTAAAAATATACTTCGACCTGTATGTCTAAAAATAGAGGTCCATCTATTTTTACCAACATGACCAATACTCCAAGAATAGCATACTGCAACTCCTAGACCATGCTCCATATGTCTAAAAATAGACATAGTCTAAAAATAGACTTGCTGCAAGTATTCTCACGGTCAATTTACATACACTTCATTTCACTAAGTCACATCATCTCGCTGCATTTTCAACACTCCCTCTCAACAAGATATGGATTATCTGCAACCCCTATCCTGCCTCTGTGGAATTCGAACTTGCTCCTGGTGAGCGACTTCGTCAAGATGTCAGCATCCTGATCCTCCGTGGGAACATATGAAAGCATCATGATTCTCCGCTGAACACAATATTTGATATGATGGTACCTAATGTCGATATGTTTGGATCTATCATGAAATACTGGATTAGCAGAGATTTTAATGCAACTTTGGTTATCACAATAAATCACAGTAGGCTCCAAGTGCAACCCGAACAATCCAACGGGGATCTTCCTCATCCAAATATTCTTTGCAGCCCAATCTTGCTGCCCCCCGGAATGACCACAATCTGGAGGCTACTGATCTCCGTTTCCCCGCCGTACCAGAAAATGTCAGTTTTCGACCCACGGCTGAAAACTCCTCCGCATGTGCTCCTCCAGATGTGCTCTTTCGGTCCGTTGGGCTCCCTGCCCAATCTGCATCAGTGAAGCCGCTAAGCTTCGCTCCAACCTCCTGTCTGTACCATAGACCATATTCCGATGTGCCACTAAGATAACACAATACATGCTTGCCTGCCTTCCAGAAGAGCTTGGTAGGCTTAACTATAGCTTGCGAAAGCTGGTTAACAGCATATCATATATCGGGTCGTGTATTGACCGGATACATAAGCGACCCCACCAACTGTCGATAGACAGTGGCATCGACTACCTCCGCTGAAGTAGCATCCTCCTTCCTACAACCACCAGAAGCTGGGAGTGTTGTCAACAGTTTTTATGTGCCTATGCATGTTGAACCTCTCCAGAATCTCCCGGGCATACTTGCCCTGAGAAACAAACAGTCCTCCACTGCGCTGCCAAATCTTCAATCCCAGGAAATAATGAAGGAGGCCCAAGTCCTTCATCTCGAACTCTCTAGCACGTCCTCCTTGCGTGAAAGTATCAACAGCTCATCACCCGTCAAAATCAGATCATCTACATACAGTACAATGATCAGCAGCTTCCCCTCCACCATAGTCTGGTACAGGTTAGGGTCCGCCTCACTCTTGGAAAATCCAAGCCCGGTGAAATAACTATCAATCCGTGTGTACCAAGCACGAGACCCTCGCTTTTCCACCATACAAAGGTTTCTCAGCCACACATGCGACTCACTGCTGAAGATCTCAAAACCTTCAGGCTGCTCTATGTACACCTCTTCCTCAATAACTCCATTGAGGAACGCAGTCTTCACATCCATCTGATGAATGTGCCACCCCATCTGCGCCGAGAGAGCAAGGATCGTCCGTATGGAAGAGTACCTTGCGACAGGTGCAAAAGTCTCCTCATAGTCAATCCCCTCGATCTGTGAGAAGCCACGGGCGACAAATCTCGCCTTGTACTTCTCCACACTCCCGTCAGCCGCCTGCTTCACCTTGTAGATCCATCGCGAACCTACAACTGATTTCCCAACCCGTCTTGGGACAATCTCCCATGCACTGTTCCTGATGATCGAATCATATTCTTCGATCATGGCACCCATCATGTGGGTTCTCGACGCCTTCCCCGGTGAGGATGTCTGCCACAGCCGATTGACTGCAAGAGCTATGTATCCAAAGGTATCCGTGATCGCCTCTCACCGCGCTTGGCGTCATAGGTGGTCCTACAACCTTCTCTACATCCCGAGCCAGTCGCTCAGCTTCTGTAGTGCGCATGCGCCCTCTGATGGTTGGCGCTGCATGGGTGGTTTCTTCCACCTCCTGAACCTCCTCTTGTGGCTGATCCACATCTAGAAGCTCCTCCTTAGGAACTAACAGCTCCTCATCTGCATGCAAGTGTATTTTCCTACATAATCAGATAGCTCATCCAAATCGTGATATCCTACGCACAACAATGGCATCAATTTACAACATATAACCTATAGTTGTGGAGTGCACGTGTACCACAAATATCTGTCCCGTCGGATCCAACTTATTTCTCGGCATCCTTTGTCACATGCATGCAGACAAAGAGCCAAAAATTTCGTATGAGAAATATCGTGCCTCATAGAAAACGCCTCCTGGGGTAAAATACCTGCATGCCAAGAACCTTGTGAGGACAACGGTTCGCACATATGACTCACAGTTGCAGGCGTCTCAGCCCACAAGTGAAGGGGTAGGCCCTGATCATGCAACATTTCCCGTGCAGCACCCACGATCGTTCTGTTCTTCCGCTCAGCCACCCCGTTCTGCTGTGGGTTATGGGGTGCGATGAGCTCTGTCTGAATCCCTTCTGCGCTGCAAAAGTATTTTAATTTAGCCGAGATGAATTCACCACCATTGTCGCTCCTAAGAGCCTTCACATGCTTCTCCGATTCCTTCTCAACCAGCGCCTTGAATTCACAGAATTTAGAAAATGTCTCGATATTTTTCTGCATGAAGAAGATCCAGCACTTCCGAGAGAAATCATCAACAAAGATCACATAGCACTTGTGCTTTGCTGTCGAAGCTATAGAGAAAGGACCACACACGTCTATGTGAACTCTCTTAATGATCATCATGGCGCGACTATCCTTCTCGTGAAAGGTGGCTTTCACATACTTCCCTAAAGTACACCCCTTGCACTGATCTGACTACGTAAGAGTTCCCTTAGGAAGCCCAGTAGAAATCTACTGCAGGATCTTCAAAGCTCCATGGTGAAGGTGGCCCAATCTCCTGTGCCATAGTTCGCCCTCATCATCCCGGCTCACCACTTCTCCCGCCTTGCATGCCATTGCTGCGCAGCCATCTACTTGCAATTGATAAAGGTTCTTGACTCGAACCCCTATCTTTCGGGTCTCACCAGTAGTCTTACTGCGCAGGAAGGCTTTTCCTTCGCTGAAGACCACATCATACCCCTTGTCTTCCAACATCACCATAGAGATCAGATTCTTCATCAATCCTGGAACATGCAAAACTTCCTTCAATATGAAAGGTTTACCAGACTCCCTCTCAAAGGAAATGGTACCAATACCAGTCGCACTGTATCTACCATCATCGCCCATCTCGATGTGCAATCCAAGATCTTTTTCATCCAGATCTGAAAACAGATCTCGATCTCTGGTCATGTGAAATGACGCACCACTATCCAAGAACCATACTAATCCCACCACACTCGAAACCAAGCATGCGATCAGTGAAAAATCCAGTTCGAATTGAGAAGCCAATGCCTCTCCTGCTGCAGATTCGGCAGCCTTCTTATTTTTCTTCTTCTGCGGACAATTTGTGGCATAGTGTCTGTGCTGGTGATAGTGAAAACACTTCACCTTGGACATGTCTTGCTTCTTGCCTTTTGCACCAGACTGAGAAGCCTTCTTGCTCTTCCCCTTCTTTGCTTTGGCAGCCAAAGTGAAATTTTCTTCATCAGATACCTTTGATGAAGATCCGTCCCTGGTAGTCCTCCTTATCTCCTCCTGCATGAGATCCGCCCAAAGGCGCTCCCATCCCGACAACTTCTCCCGACCATTGACACTATCTTGATATGAATGCCAAGCCTTCGGAAGACCAAGGAGAGCCAGGTCCACCATGTCCTCATCTTCGACAGTCACCCCCACACTTCCCAGCTCATCTCTGCATTGAGTGAACTTCGTGAGGTATTTGGCGATACCGTCGCCTTTCTCCATCTTAATGTTTCTGAGCTTATCCTTGAGCACCAGCTTCCTTTGGTCGCTCTTACTCTGGAATAGATCTGTTAACACTTTCCACATCAAATATGGAGAAGCTTTTCCATGCAGGCTGGATACAATGTGATCCTTTACACCCTCCAACATAATCCTTCGACATTTCGCCATCTTCTTTTGCCAAGCTTCGACTTCAGCAGGATCAGTGGGCTTTTGGACATCCGTATCTACGAACTCCTTCAGTCCATTATCTTCTAATATTTCCTCCATGTGATCCTTCCATGCAACATAATTTGAACTGCCTTCAAGAGCATATTCGAGTCGCAAACCGTTGAAAGACATTTTCAACTCCGGCACCAAGAAAACAAACTGCTGCAAAATTCGAATTCCAAGCTCAAAGCTCAACTGTTCTTGATCTGTGAGAAAAAATTATTTCTAGCACAGAGATCGACTGCAGGGGCATTTACTGGATGTATCACCTTTCAAAGGAAAGGATGGATCCAGAGGCTACCTGGCCCGCATGCAAACTCTGTCTACCGAAATAAGTTTGTAATCACTGTGATGATCAATCTCTACTCCGATAGCTCCGATACCATGTAGAAATTTGCTGAATAATGAATATTTATCCACCGAGATTATCCTGATCACATATCAATTCGAATTCATATGAAACACATAATCTCTTCCACTCAGATCATCACACATGCAGAAATAAAACAAGCGGTATGGGATCAAAAGATCATCAAAACATCGCACACATTACACAGTATGTATGGGGAAAGATTATAGCTGAAAACCCCTCAGTTATTGTGTATATTATAATGGAGAGAACATGTAATAGTACATATCACAATACTCCTCACAAGTTCTCAGTACTATCTCATAAAGTTACACACAAACTAGCTTGGTTTTGAACAAGTCACAGGTTCAAAACTCATCCACTAATTGCCTGCCTCTATTGCGCAATCAAGGATGGTCTAATGAGAGATCCAAGGTCCGAATCTCCTTAGCTTGAAAGCACAATCCTCATGGGAAATTCCTCCAAGTGTGGTGAAAATCTCATGCACAACTAATGTCACAACTGATAGCTATCTCAACCCTTTCATCTACCTATTCCACTGGTCTCCACTGAACTGTCCATGCACTGTAGTGAACTGATGTGTTCTTGAGTTGAATAATGAGTTAATAATTAGTGAATTAAATAATATTTAATTCAATCCACTCATTACTAGTTGATTAGCTAGTTAAACTAATCACAACTAGTTCAACTAAGTTAAACTGAACACAACTCCACCAACTGTCTCATCAACTCCACCAAACTTCTGCCACTGAAGTCCTAACTGAAGTCAACCATGCATGAGCTCACCAAACCCCTAGGAATAACGTAATTCCTCTGTCAGATGCATGAGCCACTTCTGTAGCTCGAACTGAAGTGCTCCAAGAGAGTAAACTGAAGTTTAGAGTCCAAATATTATTAAGGGTAAATAATATTTGACTTCCCTATTTTTAGGATAGGCAGTCTAAATATAGACTTCGACCTATAGGTAAAAAAATAGAGGTCCATCTATTTTTACCAACGTGACCAATACTCCAATAATAACATACTGCAACCCCTGGATCATGCTCCATATGTATAAAAATAGACATAGTCTAAAAATAGACTTTGCGCCAGAATTTGCCTGCGGGCCCACTTAGTGAAGGCGACTTCATTTCACTAAGCTCCATCATCTTGCTGCATTTTCAACACTCCCTCTCAGCAACATATGGATTATCTGCAACCCCTATCCTGCCTCTGTGGAATTCGAACTTGCTCCTGGTGAGCACCTTCGTCAGGATGTCGGCATCCCGATCCTCCGTGGGAACATATGAAAGCATCATGATTCTCCGCTGAACACAATCTCTGATATGATGGTACCTGATGTCGATGTGTTTGGACCTATCATGAAATATTGGATTAGCCGAGAGTTTAATGCAACTCTGGCTATCACAGTAGATCACTGTAGGCTCCAAATGCAACCTGAACAATCCTGCGAGGATCTTCCTCATCCAAATAGCCTCGCATGAAGCCAAGCTAGCTGCCATGTACTCGGCCTCTGCTGAACTGAGTGCCACGGATCTCTGCTTCCTGCTGTACCAGGAAACTGCTGTCGACCCAATGTTGAAAACTCCTCCAGAAGTGCTCTTCCGGTCCGTTGGGCTCCCTGCCCAATCTGCATCAGTGAAGCCAGAAAGCTTCGCTCCATCCTCCTGTCTGTACCATAGACCATATCCCGATGTGCCTCTGATATAGCGCAATACATGCTTGCCTGCCTTCCAAAAGAGCTTGGTAGGCTTAACCATAGCTTACGAAAGCTGGTTAACTGCATAGCATATATCGGGTCGTGTATTGACCAGATACATAAGCGACCCCACCAACTGTCGATAGACAGTGGCATCCACTACCTCCGCTGAAGTAGCATCCTCCTTCTTCCAACCACCAGGAAGAGGAGTGTCAACAGGCTTGCAGCCTTGCATGTTGAACCTCTCCAGAATCTCCCGAGCATACTTGCCCTGAGAAACAAACAGTCCTCCGCTGCGCTGCCAAATCTCCAATCCCGGGAAATAATGAAGGATGCCCAAGTCCTTCATCTCAAACTCTCGTGCAAGATCCTCCTTGCATGAAAGTATCAACTGCTCATCGCCAGTCAAAATCAGATCATCTACATACAGTACGATGATCAACAGCTTCCCCTCCACCACAATCTGGTACAGGTTTAGATCCGCCTCACTCTTGGAGAATCCAAGCCCGGTGAAGTAGTTGTCTATCCGAGTGTACCAAGCACGAGGTGCTTGCTTCAGCCCGTACAGTGCTCTCTTGAGTCGGCACACATGCGACTCACTGCTGAAGATCTCAAAACCTTCATGCTGCTCTATGTACACCTCTTCCTCAATAACTCCATTGAGGAACGCAGTCTTCACATCCATCTGATGAATGTGCCACCCCATCTGCGCTGAGAGAGCAAGGATCGTCCGTATGGAAGAGTACCTAGCGACAGGTGCAAAGGTCTCCTCATAGTCAATCCCCTCGATCTGTGAAAAGCCACGGGCGACAAATCTCGCCTTGTACTTCTCCACACTCCCGTCATCCGCCTGCTTCACCTTGTAGATCCATCGCGAACCCACCACTGATTTCCCAACCGGTCTTGGGACAATCTCCCATGCACTGTTCCTGACGATCGAATCATATTCTTCGATCATGGCATCAACCCATGCGGGTTCCTCCACAGCTTCCTCAAAAGAGGATGGCTCCGTCACGAAACATTGACTCACAAGAGCCATGTATCCAGTGTACCGATCCAGTGACTGCCTCTGTCTGCACTGTGCTGTAGGTGGTCCTACAACCTTCTCTGCATCTCGAGCCAGTCGCTCAGCTTCTGTAGTGCGCATGCGCCCTCTGATGGTTGGCGCTACATGGGTGGTTTCTTCCACCTCCGGAACCTCCTCTTGTGGCTGATCCACATCCGGAAGCTCCTCCTTAGGAACTAACAGCTCCTCATCTGCATGCAAGTGTAGCTCCCTCTCAAGCGAACACTGCATGGCTTTCTCCTCCTGAAATTTTATATCCCGTCGCACAACAGTCTTGCGACTGTCTGGCACATACACCCGATAGTTGTGAGTTGTATCAGTGTACCCCACAAATATTCCAACTTCAGCAGTTGGATCCAGCTTCCTTCTTGCATCCTTCGTCACATGCATGTAGACAGGAGATCCGAAAATCCGCAAATGGGAAATATCAGGCCTCTTGCCAGAATAAGCCTCCTCTGGTGTACTCATGCCAAGAACCTTGTGAGGACAACCGTTCTGCACATACACTGCTGTATTGCATGCCTCAGCCCACAAGTGAAGGGGTAGGCCCTGATCATGCAACATCGCCCGTGCAGCACCCACGATCGTTCTGTTCTTCCGCTCAGCCACCCCGTTCTGCTGTGGGTTATGGGGTGCGATGAGCTCTCTCCGAATCCCTTCTGCGCTGAAAAAGTCTTTGAATTCAACCGAGATGAATTCACCACCATTGTCGCTCCTAAGAGCCTTCACATGCTTCCCCGATTCCTTCTCTACCAGCGCCTTGAATTCACAGAACTTAGAAAATGTCTCGCTCTTCTTCTGCATGAAGAAGATCCAACACTTCCAAGAGAAATCATCAACAAAGATCACGTAGTACTTGTGCTTTGCTATCGAAGCAACTGAGAAAGGACCACACACGTCTGTGTGAACTCTCTCAAGGATCGTCGTGGCGCGACTATCCTTCTCGTGAAAGGTGGCTTTCACATACTTCCCTAAAGTACACCCCTTGCACTGATCTGACTGTGCAAGAGTTCCCTTAGGAAGCCCAGTAGAAATCTGCTGCAGTATCTTCAAAGCTCCATGGTGAAGGTGGCCCAATCTCCTGTGCCACAGCTCGCCATCATCATCCCGGCTCACCACTTCTCCCGCCTTGCATGCCATTGCTACGCAGCCATCTACTTGCAACTGATAAAGGTTCTTGACTCGAACCCCTATCTTCCGGGTCTCACCAGTAGTCTTACTGCGCAGGAAGGCTTTTCCTTCGCTGAAGACCACATCATACCCCTTGTCTTCCAACATCGCCACAGAGATCATATTCTTCATAAAACCTAAAACATGCAAAAATTCCTTCAATATGAAAGGTTTACCAGACTCCCTCTCAAATGAAATGGTACCAATATCAGTTGCACTGTATCTGCCATCATCGCCCATCTCGATGTGCACTCCAAGATATTTTTCCTCCAGATCTGAAAACATATCTCGATCTCCGGTCATGTGAAATGACGCACCACTATCCAAGAACCATACTGATCCCGCCACACTTGAAACCAAGCATGCGATCAGTGAAAAATCCAGTTCGAATTGAGAAGCCAATGCCTCTCCCGCTGCAGATTCGGCATCCTTCTTATTTTTCTTCTTCCGCGAACAATTTGTGGCATAGTGTCCGTGCTGGTGACAGTGAAAACACTTCACCTTGGACATGTCTTGCTTCTTGCCTTTCGCACCAGACTGAGAAGCCTTCTTGCTCTTCCCCTTATTTTCTTTGGTAGCCAAAGCGCAATTTTCTTCATCAGATACCTTTGATGAAGATCCGTCCCTAGTAGTCCTCCTTATCTCCTCCTACATGAGATCCGCCCAAAGGCGCTCCCATCCCGGCAACTTCTCCCGACCATTGACACTATCTTGATATGAATGCCAAGCCTTCGGAAGACCAAGGATAGCCAGGTCAACCATGTCCTCATCTTCGACAGTCACCCCCACACTTCCCAGCTCATCTCTTCATTGAGTGAACTTCGTGAGGTATTTGGCGATATTGTCGCCTTTCTCCATCTTAATGTTTCTGAGCTTATCCTTGAGCGCCAGCTTCCTTTGGTCACTCTTACTCTGGAATAGATCTGTTAATGCTTTCCACATCAAATATGGAGAAGCTTTTCCATGCAGGATGGATACAATGTGATCCTTTACGCCCTCCAATAGAATCCTTCGACATTTTGCCATCTTCTTTTGCCAAGCTTCGACTTCAGCAGGATCAGTGGGCTTTTGGACATCCGTATCTACGAACTCCTTCAGTCCATTACCTTCTAATACTGCCTCCATGCGATCCTTTCATGCAACATAATTTTAACTGCCTTCAAGAGCATATTCGAGTCGCAAACCGTTGAAAGACATTTTCAACTCCGGCACCAAGAAAATAAACTGCTGCAAAATTCGAATTCCAAGCTCAAAGCTCAACCGCTCTTGATCTGTGAGAACAAATTATTTCTAGCACAGAGATCGACTGCAGGGGAATTTACTGGATGTATCACCTTTCAAAGGAAAGGATGGATCCAGAGGCTACCTGGCCCGCATGCAGACTCTGTCTACCGAAATAAGTTTGTAATCACTGTGATGATCAATCTCTGCTCCGATAGCTCCGATACCATGTAGAAATTTGCTAAATAAAGAAGATTTATCCATCGAGATTATCCTGATCACATATCAATTTGAATTCATATGCAACACATAATCTCTTCCACTCAGATCATCACACATGCGGAAATAAAACAAGCGGTATGCGATCAAAAGATCATCAAAACATCACACACATTACACAGTATGTATGGGGAAAGCTTATAGCTGAAAACCCCTCAGCTATTGTGTATATTATAATGGAGAGAAAATGTAACAGTACATAGTACAATACTCCTCACAAGTACTCAGTACTATCTCATAAAGTTACACACAAACTAGCTTGGTTTTGAACAAGTCACAGGTTCAAAACTCATCCACTAATTGCCTGCCTCTATTGCGCAATCAAGGCTGGTCTAATGAGTGATCCAAGGTTCGAATCTCCTTGGCTTGACAGCGCAATCCTCATGGGAAATTCCTCCAAGTGTGGTGCAAATCTCATGCACAACCGATGTCACAACTGATAGCTATCTCAACCCTTTCATCTACCTCTTTCACTGGTCTCCACTGAACTGTCCATGCACTGTAGTGAACTGATGTGTTCTTGAGTTGAATAATGAGTTAATAATTTAGTGAATTAAATAATATTTAATTCACTCCACTCATTACTATTTGATTAGCTAGTTAAACTAATCTCAACTAGTTCAACTAAGTTAAACCGAACACAACTCCACCAACTGTCTCATCAACTCCACCAAACTTCTGCCACTGAAGTCCTAACTGAATTCAACCATGCATGAGCTCACCAAACCCCTAGGAATAGCGTAATTCCTCTGTCAGATCCATGAGCCACTTCTGTAGCTCGAACTGAAGTGCTCCAAGAGAGTAAACTGGAGTTTAGAGTCCAAATATTGTTAAGGGTAAATAATATTTGACTTTTCTATTTTTAGGATAGGCAGTCTAAAAATAGACTTCGACCTAAATGTCTAAAAATAGAGGTCCATCTATTTTTACCAACATGACCAATACTCCAAGAATAGCATACTGCAACCCCTGGACCATGCTCCATATGTCTAAAAATAGACAGTCTAAAAATATACTTTGCGCCAAAAATAGCCTGTGGGCCCACTTAGTGAAGGCGACTTCATTTCACTAAGCTCCATCATCTTGCTGCATTTTCAACAGTTTTTCCATCTTGTGAATCCTTATGCTTGAAATTTCATGATGTCCTTTTCTTGTCTGATTTTCCAGTGATAACAGTTTCCATTGACCTTGTCAAGCCAATACTCTCTATCTTGATCGATTTCATCAAGAATTAGCTCATAAAAAGTTTTCCAACTTGATTTTGGAGCTGTTGATTTTATTTCTTTCTAAAGCACCTTCTTGAGGCCTATTGTCCTTGGTATTATTCTTTGTGTTCCAACTTCTGCATCCTCTAGTTTATCATCATCTACTATTTATTTTCCCTTGCCTTTATCAGTATCAGCATGTACCTTTGGCTTGTCTTGGAGGAGTAGTTTCACCTTTAACTGAAAACTCTCTTGTTGTAGGAATGTGATCTGAGAATTTGCAATTGAAAAAACCTCCCTCAACTCTTCTATTTCTTCATCCTTCTCATTTATGATATCCTCAACTGAATTATCCTTCACCTTCTCTCCCATGTCAACTTCTAAAGGTGCTTGTTCATCATGGTGCTACAATGGTGACTCACCATCATGGCTAGGTGGTTGGCCCACTATTTTTATTTTTCTCAAGTGTAGTTTCAGGTGCCAATACACCTGTGATGGTCTTAGGAGAAAAAACCATTCTCTTTCCCTTCTCATGGATTTGAGTGATATCAACCGTAGGTGTTTTTGAAATCTAAGCCTACTTGCTACAAGAGCCAACCTCCTTTGGCTATAGTAGTGTTGTGCTATGAATAGTAGGTGGACTAATAGCAAGAGCTGATGCTACTTTCTCCATGAAAACTTCCCAAGTCATGTTATTTGTTGAGAGCTGGTGCAAAACAATCATCTTAACCAAACCATGGTGAAATAGACTGGGATGAGAATTTCTACTTTTGCTTTGTACTTTTTTTTCCATCTTGACCAAACTCTTGAATAGATAGTTTGAAAAATTGAGTGATTTGGTAGCTGTGAAGTGCATTAGTAACATTACATGGTATTGATACAGTCTTGAAAATATTGCCTCACATGTGAAATATTCCATGATGAGCTTAATTAATGGGGCATACTTATCAAGTAGATTCCTGAAAGGGAAAACATGTTCAAATTCATCTCTGCAATTGGGTTTTAGGAACATTGGGTAGTTTTCAAGGTCCAATTCTATGCGCTTGAACCAGACTTCTCCTTCATTTCAAATCCCTGTTGCTAAAGATATGGCCTTTGCTGATATAGTGGATTCATTGTCTGCAATGGTAGCCTTGTCTCTGCTAAAGTTGGTGGAAAAAAGGGTAGTCAATGGGGCATGACATCCTACCTCCATTATCTTCTCACAAAATCTCAGACATCCAGCGTTTTCAAAACATCTCTTAGAATATGGGGAGGAATTAATTTCTTGCAATGTGAATGGCTCAAATCTAGAGTGGTGACCTCCCTTGTGAGATTTCTTTTCAGTCTCAATACTACTTGTGAATAGGATGAATACCCCCTATATGAAATGAGTGGGAAGGATGATGAATTTGGGAAAATAGGGGATATGTATAGGTTAGGTTTAGGAGATGTGATGAGGTATAAGAAGGTTGAAGAAAATTCCCCAAAAATTTGAGGCAGTAGGGTAATGTGTTAGCTTGAGGATATAGGTGGAATTACTTGAAATGGGTATGGGGAAATGGATCAAAATATGAAAACACATATATTTTCCAAATTTGCTATGGAAATGAAGTAGGGACTTAGGGTTTTGATGGAGAAACGGTAAGGAGGCCTGTGAGTAGTAGGGGTTGTTTAGGGTAGGGTTTGTGAAGGATGAGTGAAGGTTTATATGGTGGGAAAATGGTCTCCAAAGGCAAAAACCAATCAAGAAAGGAAAAACCCTAAAAAATAGGAGAGCAAAACGCTAATTATAGAAAACACTCATACAATCATGAATTGACTTGAAGAAGTCACATAGAGTCTCCACCTACTAGTTTTGGAGGCCATGGGAGGTGTTCACAGTTGTTTTGAAGCTTTCGTAGCTGATTTGAAGAGTGAAACTAAAAAATGTAGCAGATTTGGCAGAAGCGTAGTGCCAATACCCAGAAGCATCGCGATGCTTCTTCAGAAACACCAAAGAGCCTCCAGAAGCATAGCAGATTGGATTTCCTTGCAATTTTTTCCATTTTTCTTCCACCTTTGTTAATGGTAAGGTTTTATTAAGGTGAGATATGCACTTTATCGAGAAAGAGGAGATAAAATGAGTGAAAGAATCACTTTTTCCCTTTTTATAACATCAATAAGACACCTTTTTTGTCATTTAGTGAAAACATGACCTTTTTTAAGAACACTTTTCTTTCTGAATATTTTGACAATGTAACAAGCTTTTGAAAGAAGAAAAATTGCCTCTTTTTTTTATTCACCTACCTAAGCTAACTCCCTTTAAAGATAACTTTGTATGATGGAAGTAAACGGCCCTTATTTTTTCTTTCTTTATGACATATTTTGGAATTTTATGGTGGCAAAATGAAAGACACCTAGACAATGACCTAGGTGAAAACATGGTGACTTGACCTAAGACTCTAGATGAAAATGAAGGACATGACTCGTAAAAAAAAATTACGATGAATAAACTGGACGGAGTAGCTTTTAAAACCCTAGACATATCCAACGAACAAAATTTTATTTGAAAATTGACTTTGAAATGTAAATTTTTGACCTAGAACCACTACTAGACAAATTTGAAAGAGTACATATTGATCACTGAATATTGGACACTAACAGTATAAAAAAATTTAATATACATATATATAATTTAAATATTAAAATATTTTTTTAATATACATATCTTTTTTTTATATTTATTGAAATATTACAGTTCTACTATAATCTTTTATAAATATATGAATTTATATAATTTAAGTGTGTGGCATATAAATAAAAATTATATATATATATATATATATATATATATATATATATAGATATATATATATATATATAGAGAGAGAGAGAGAGATATATATAGATATATATATATATATTGACAACAAAATTTAAAGATCATTTTTTTTCAAGTTGTCTGTGACCCTCCAGGCTTGACCTGTGGCTTGAGAAATCGCGACCCAAGGGCATCTAATCTGTCAAAGTCATCGGGGGATCGCACCGGGCCTGGGAAACACCAGACCTAAATTGAATGGGTTTTTTAGCATGTCTCCTCCCCCTAGCACAGAGAACACCCCCCCCCTTGAGGTTTGATCCTAGGTCGCCTTGCTAACGAGGCCCATCCTCAACCGGTTGTGCTAGTGGGCCTTGAAAATATAAAAATATTATTTTAATTTACTTTTGTTTCTTTAATATATTTAACTTTTATATTTTATTTAAATATTACACTTCTATAACCAACATTTTTCTAACAGTTCCACTCTATTTGATATTGGTGTTCCGATTTTGAATCGAGTTGAGGCAATGGGGCAAGCACACGATGGTGGCCTAAATTGCAAGCGCTCCCCAGATGAATACAAGTAGGACGAAATGTAGGAGAAGAAACTCAAACGCACGGCACACCCAACTCACGTGAGCCATAAACAAAGAAAGCAGAAGGTCCCTGAGGTGGTCGAGAGGAGCCCAGGGGGTTCCATCTTTCATAGAACTAGTTTTGGCGTCACCATCATTGATCAAATTGTTGGTAGTGGCACAGATTTTGGTCAATGTTATGTAGAGGATAATGGGTGTTGGTGGAAACTATATTTTGAGGCCCAAATCATTTATAATTGTAGTTCTAAAAATTATTTTCTAAAAGAATATTGGTCTCGACCATGGCCCAAGGCATCATCTCTAGCTAGTCGCTCAGGGTATGAGAGCTACTGCAATGTAGTTGTTGAATTTTCCCAGTTTCTTCCCAAATATGGAATTTTTTTGGTTTCTTGCAAAATTTTTGAATAAATACATGAATGAGATAGATGGGGCACCATTGTGGATATTTGGGATATGTTTTTCTAAAATTTTCACCAAGATGAAGAGGGTAGACATGAATATGTCCCTCACTCTCAATTGAATAAACTAGTAAAGCAGGGATCTTTAGCTTTAGACCCTCCCCATTTCACAATATTTGTAAAACCCCTTTCACAAAGGACTATTTGTATCAAGATTTAAAATGCTAAATTGGTAGCAAATATCGTTACCAAACTCTAGGAATGTATAGGAATTTCAGCTACACTTTCGAGGCTTTTGTACAAAGGCAGGATTCTAAAAGAGGAATTACCTCTAAGTGACTATAGCACTCAAAATGAGGCATCAATCTCCCTCGTTGTAGAGATGAAAGGGGGATATGGGGGACTCCTTCTTCCACTAATTCCATGTCTTTTAAGTAAAGCCTCAAGCTTGGTTCCAACCTTTGGAATTTTAAGGATCTTTCAGGCCCAAGATTTTTGGTTGAGCACTCTAAGGACAGTCCTAGCCTGGAAGTGAAAAAACATGGCATTAATATGAGAGTTTTGGAGTATCTAGAAAATTCCATCATATGTTGTTTCAATGGATTTTTTCCCTCATCATTTTCCCTTAGAGACTAGATCTATCAAAACTAGAGCCAAAATCTGGAATTGATATTTTGCTCAAAGGATAAGTAGAAAATCCTTGACCAAGTTCCATGGTTTTGGGGAAAATTTGGTATTTCAATGAAGCCATGGTTTAAAAACATTAAACCTCTCACTATGCTACAAATAACTACTCCAATATGGGTAATATTGCCCAATTTTCCCCTTCACTTTACCCATCCAAATCTCTTAGAAAAAGTGGGAAATTTAATTGGAAGATTTGTTGAAGTAGACAGAAAAATAATTTTGAAAGGAATTTTCACCTATGGCAGCATATGTCTTGAGGTAGATCTCAATAAATATCTATCAAATAAAATAGATCTCAAGTGGGTGGGAAATGTGAATGTTGAAATTTGCAACAAGAAATAGTGAAAATGGCATCCAGAAAGGACAAAAATTGACCACATAACTAGTGTGGGATTCCAGTCACACATGAGTGAGGAATTCAGTTACACACTAGTGGTAAATGTGGGCATCTAATTTATTTATCCCTTAAATAAACTGTAATTTCATATCATAACAACTTGTATCAGTTAACTAAGTCATAAATACTGAGTTAGCTCAAGGTATTTGAGTTGAGGGTCAAAGGTGAGGCATGTAGAGTGATTCTATTATTTTAGGGGTCTAGTTGCATTAGTTTGATGTTTGTGTAATCAGTTAACTCAAATTAATTGATTTAAAATCAGTTTAACTAGTTGAAACTGAGTGATGAGCTAGTGAGAGGTCAAGTGAATTAAATTAGATTTAATTCACAAGTAGTTATCTATCAAATAACTGATGATTTCCTATTAATATTTTCATGCATGTCAATTTTCATGACGACCCAGTTGGGACAAAGGTTAAAGGGAACTTTACTATCAGTTGTATTATTAACGAATTGCACGAGTGCAATTATAAACTCACAGGAAGGCCATGATGGATTTCGTAGTCAAGGAAGTTTGATTATCCTATTTAATAGGGATTAAATTCCTAGGGATTGAGTGATCAAGGCTGGGCTAAGCAGGGGCTAAGAATTGGCTGAGTGTTGGTCAATTTTTCCTGAGAATTTCTAGTCAATTTTGAGTAGGATCAGGGTGAGACGATCAGTAGAGTGCAAGATTTTCTTGGTGTGAGAAATAATTGTATTATTTCATGATTCTTTGACTATGTACAATATATGATAGAGAGGTTTTTAGCAGGTGTGTTCCCCAGATACATCTCGTGTTGTGTGATTGATAAACTTCTTTCTCTTACTTGCATGTGATTGAGTGATCATGTTTTATATTCCACAAATATAGTAGAAGGATTCAGTATCTTGTTTTATTACATTACATGATCAGATTGAATCCATTGGTGTAGACGTTCTATATAATTTATACATGGTATCAGAGCGCAAGGAATCACAATAGTGGAGAAGAAATTTAGTTTGTGTTTAACAATATTCAAATTTGCAGATGCATTCTTTGGAGCTAGCAACATATCAAGATGTCTTTCAATGTCTTGAGACTCAAATTTTCACTCGAGTGAAATTATAATTATATTGTGTCGAAGGACAGGATGGAGGTAGTGTTTGAGGACAACGGGTTGAAGGAATTCATATATTTTGATATTCCCAAGCTTGCAACGGCAGATGCCCAAATTCTTGATGCATGGCAGAAGAAGGTTGCAAAGGCGAGAAGGATATTGTTACAAGGCATTCGGGATCATATTGTCTCGAGTATCCATGGGAAGGTGACTCCATATGCTATGTGTAAGGCCTTGAAAAATCTGTTTCAGAACAGCAACGACCAAAGGAAGTTGGCACTGAAGGACAATCTCAAAAATATCAAGAAGGAGGAGGGTAAGATAGTACCAACATACTTGGCGAATTTTACTAAATGTTGAGCTAAGATTGGAAGTGTTGGTGTGATCGTAGCTGATGATGACTTGGTGAGCCTAGAACTTATAGGCCTTCCCAATAGCTGGCATAATTATCAAGACTCTGCGAATGGGAAGGAGAATTTACCAGACTAGGAGCATTTGTGGTCTGACCTTGTAATAAAAGAGATAAGGAGGAGTAATAGATAAAGAGACCTTCGGCACCAACAAAGAATAAGATTGTGAATTATTGGGAAAATGAAAGAAGACCAAGGGAAAGAAGTACCAAGGCGAAGAGGGCAAGAGAGACTTGTCCAAGATCAAACTTTTTCACTGTCACGAGCATGGGCACTATGCTTTGAATTGTCCACAAAAGAAGGTAAGCAAGAAGGAGC
The DNA here is from genome assembly GCA_034641835.2 of Pinus albicaulis. Classification (NCBI taxonomy): domain Eukaryota; kingdom Viridiplantae; phylum Streptophyta; class Pinopsida; order Pinales; family Pinaceae; genus Pinus; species Pinus albicaulis. The sequence goes on from CM076579.1 coordinate 865,003,494, forward strand.
CTGCAGTTGTGGCGGGTGAAGCATTGGCTTCACAGTTCAAGCTTTATTTTACTCTCATTGCATGCATGTCCAGCACTGTAATGGGATGCATGTGGTATCTAGACAGCGGTGCCTTGTTCCATATGATGGGGAATAAAGATCTCTTTAGGGACTTGGAGGAGAAGGACCTCCAACAGAACATAGAGTTTGGAGATGACGAGAGGTATAGCGCGACCGACATAGGTATAGTTACCTTTCGTAGGGAGTCTAGCTCCCCTCTCAGACAAGCAGATGTTTTGTATGTTCCATGCCTAAGGAAGAATCTTGTCTTTGTAGCAGTATTGGAAGACCATGGTTATGAAGTGATACTTAGAAAAGGAAAGGTGCTCCTTAAACACATAGCCAAGGGACAGGTGAAACAGATTGGTACAAGAGTCAAGAAAATGTATGCTCTCGAGGTTGAGGATGCATGCAAAGCTTTGGGGAGAAAAGAAGTGGTTAATGACTTAGTGGCTGAGAGGGAGCAATTATCTCTCAACATGTAGCCTTAGAAGCAATCTTAGAAGGTTTTGGAGAAGCCACAATTGTAGAAGAAGAGAGGAGACCGATTAGAAGAATCCACTCAAGCGAAGACCTCCATGAGGGGATAATTTCGATCCAAAAAGGCAGAGGAAGTACATGCGACTATACCTCCAAGTGCGAGGTGGGGAAATGTGCAGAATTAATCCTAAGAAGAAATTTGGGCAGGGTCCATTGAGATGGTGTGTCTCATGGATCGAACTTGGCTACGTGGAGTCCACAGTACAATAGCAGCAGGAATGATCAGTTATATTAATGTATTCATATGTCAGGAAGATATAAATCAGAGTGATAGATGTCAGATACTGGAGCGCAGATCATATTTGGCATCATTGTAGAGGGCATGGATGCAGATGTCAGCAGCAATGGAGAAAGTCCAGTAGATAGGTGCAATAACTAGTAGCAGTCAGAAGACTCTTATGATAGATTCATTATACTAATTTAGTTGTTTGGAGACTATTCAGTTTCAGTAGTTTCATGTGCAAACAACACTAGAGAAGTTTTTCATGTAGAACATGCCAAAGGTACTGGATCAGGATAAATTAATTCCTTTCTTGTTGAGAGGGACTGTTGAAATTTTCAACAAGAAATAGTGAAATTGGCATCCATAAAGGACAAAAATTGACCACATAATTGGTGTGGGATTCCAGTCACACATGAGTGAGGAATTCAGTTACACATTAGAGCTAAATGTGGGCGTCTAACTTATTTATCCCTTAAGTAAATTGGAAAATAAATTGTAATTTCATCTCATAACAACTTGTATTAGTTAACTGAGTTAGAAAGACTAAGTTGGCTCAATAAAATCGAGTTGAGGGTCAAAGGTGAGGCATGTAGAGTGATTCTATTATTTTGGGGGTCCAGTTGCAGTTAATGCATTAGTTTGGTGCATGTGTAATCACTTAACTCAAATTAATTGAGTTAAAATAAGTTTAACTAGTTCTAACTGAGTGATGAGCTAGTGAGAGGTCAAGTGAATTAAATTAGATTTAATTTACAAGTAGTGATCTATCAGATAGCTAATTATTCGCTATTAATAGCTACATGCATGTCAATTCTGATGACGACCCAGGTGAGACAGAGGTTAAAGGGAAGTTAACTATTAGTTGTATTATTAGCGAATTGCCCGGTCGCAATTATAAAGTCACAAGAATGCCATGATGGATTGCGCAGACAAGGAAGGTTGATTATCCTATTTAATAAGGATTATTTCCTATGGATTGCATGAGCAAGACTGGGCTAAGCAGGGGCTAAGAATTGGCTAAGTGTTGGTCAATTTTTCCTGAGAATTGCTAGTCAATTTTGAGCAGGATCAGTGTGAGACGATCGTACAGTGCAAGATTTTCTCGCTGTGAGAAAGAATTGTATTTTTTCATGATTATTTGACTATGTACAATATATGATAGAGGGTTTTTTATTAGGTGTTTTCCCCATATACATCTTGTGCTGTGTGAATGATTTACTTATTTATCTTACTTGCATGTGATTGAGCGATCGTGTTTTATATTCCGCAAATATAGTAGAAGGATTCAGTATCTTGTTTTAGTACATTACATGATTGGATTGAATCCATTAGTATAGAGGTTATATATAATTTCTACAGTTAATTCCCAAAGCTTGGACTATGAAAATGTGTTTTTTGATGTAGGAATTTCCAACAGGCTAGATACCTTTAGAATGTATGTCCCTTTCCAAAAGGGGCTTCCTCCTTGCATGGTTCTAATAACTCTAACTGTGGTTGGAAGGATCCTAAGGAAAGAAAGGGATCCAAAGATTCAACTGGATAAGGAAGAGACAACACACAACATCCAAATTCATATTCAGGTAAGTCAACCCTCCCCCCCAGCTTCCACTAGGGCTTCAAGGGCATTGTCTCATTCCATAGCAGACGTGAAACATCCGAGCAAGGAGCAAGAAGGAGGTTCATCCATAACTGTGGAAACAACAAGCGAGCATAAAAGAACCCACAAATCATACCTTTATGACTGTGACAAGGAAATTAAAAATGCAATTGATTCATGGCACAAGATGTATTTCACGGTAATGAGGTCATCAAATCAATTGTTGTTGGGATTGGTAATTCAACAAGTTGGATTGAAGTTTGAAGGCGAAAAGGGAAAAAAGAAAAACCAAGGTCTTGCCTTGAGAGTTAATTCCTAGAATGCAGGATCTGTAGTTGGGTATATGGGGTTTTCGACTATTGATAAATGAGGTATCTTAGTTTTATGTTGGTGTGAGCACCCTGCTCTAGGGATTTCTCAAGGTATTGGGGTTGGGTAAAGGAGGTTTCTATGGGGTTTTCTAAGTATTATTTTAGCTCATGGGCGTGTAGTCAAGAAAATTTCACCCCGAGGAGATCTGTATGAAAATCCATGTAATCATGTTTTTATGAAGGAATACATTTGCTACAATTTACAAATAAAATATAAAAAATATTACACTTCTATTTTAATAATTATTTTTAAATATATAAATTAAGTGTGTAGAGCATAAGTAAAAAATTAACATATACGTATATATTCAAATATAATAAATGACAATAAAATTTAAAGATTAAAATATTTTTGTTTATATTTTATTGAAATATTACACTTTCTTTTTTTCCGAAGAAATATCTCGGTAGATCCACCGAAATGGGATCACTTCCTATGAGCGTACTAGCAAAGCTTAACCTAAGAGCGTCGAGGAGAATTGATCTTGTGACCTCCCAATAGCGAGGATTTTTTAGCAACGAGACCTCCACCAATTGAGCTAACCCTTGAGGCTTGAAATATTACACTTCTATTAAAATTGTTTATAAATATATAAATTTATATATTTAAATGTGGTATCAATAAAATTTAACACACATATATATATATATTCAAAAATAATAAATAATTTTCAATTTATATATGTCGCTTTTATATATTTCTCTTTTGTATTTCATTGAAATATTACATTGTTATTATGATTGTTTATAAATATATAAATTTATATAATTTAATTGTTAAAAAGGGACAATTTCTAAATGACAACAAAATTTAAAAAATAAAATATTTTTTAAAATATGTTTGTTCTATATATTTAATTTTTATATTTTATTGAAATATTATACTTATACTATAGTTTTTTATGAATTTATGAATTTATATAATTTAAGTATGTATGGTATAACTAAAAAGTTAATAGATATATATTCAAAAATATTAAATAGAAACAAAAATTAAAGATTAAAATGTTTTTTGAATTCAGATATGTTTCTTTTATAGGAGAGGGAGGTGATGGTGGTTCCAAGTTTGTGGTTAGGGCTTGTAATTAGAGGTTGATTGGCGTTGAGCTCAAGATTTCATTGGTGTTTGTTGGAAGTCTAGTCGAGCAAGGAATTTTTTCTAGCAGGATGTAAAATCCATTTTCATCGAACAAAGTTGAATACTTTGGTCACAGGAGTACCCTTGATTTTTATTAAGAATTCAGAATGAATTGGGATCTTGGTTCCCAATTGTCTCAGAGTTTGGGAGGTGGTATGAGTGAACCATAAGGAGTTTTTCCGATGACACATTCCATTTCTCTTATGGTATGATATCAGGTGGTTTTGGGTCTCAATTTAGTGGGTCTTCCTTGGTTTCTATGTTTTTTCCCCTTTGTCAGAAACTAATGGTGTTTCCGGGTTAGTGGGGCCGTTATGTGAAACTCCTTGGGTCCCCCCCTCCTATGTGGGTTTTACCCCTTTGGTTTCTGATTCAAAACTTGAGCATTTTCAGGTAGTTGGTTTAGTTTCTTCTCCATATTTTTCTCTGGGTGAGGGTTTATTTCCATCTTCTATAGCAAGAAAAATTTTTCCTTCCATGTGGTTTTCTTCTGAGGCAAAGTAGATTTTAGAGGGTTTACTGTCAACCACTAGTATTTTGTTGAATCACTTCCAAGAATATGGTGTTTTTTGCGTTGCTTGGTGTTATCAGTCAATTTGGGCACCATTCCCAATGACCTATTTAACTGGACATCATCCCCATGACTGATTAATAGGTTCTATCATTCCCTATCATTTCAGTTGCTATATGCCCTAAGACAAAGAACAAGAACAAATCATCTATGATTTCCATTTGCAAGGTTTCCAAGATTTGAATTTTATATTATATCACCTATGAGCTCACCAACACAGTCTCTCAAGGGGCTAAGTGTGTTTCATATGCAGGTTCCTCCATTCAAAGGTGCTATGCAAAGCACTTCTCGACACTCAAGGATGCGTTGGTCATTTGGGAGAAAAATTATCATTGTTCCGAAATCTCCACTTGGCCAGTGCCTTCTAGAAGAGTGCATATGTGTCAAAATTCGAATCCATGTGTCCATTTGATACCTCTGAGACTGGGAACATGTCTTGCCTATTATTATAAAGTCATTGATTGTAATACTACCTTCAGCTCCTCTATAAATTGAGCACAGATCCTAGTGCTTGGGAAGGAAGAATTTGAGTAGAGAAAGGCTGGTGGAATTTCAATTGCGGAGTGGATTTGTGTAACATGCTACTGGAGAGATGTGCATTGTGATGAGGCTGGGATGATACTGAAGATGGTGACATCAAATCAATCACTAGGTTGTAACCCCCCCTTCTATCTATTAATAAACATTGCTGCTTACTTTCACACATATGTATCTGTATAAGATTTTTTATTTCATATTATGAATTCTTATCTAATGTATATGATTCATGTTTCATTGATTTAACTGAATAACTTTAATAGACATCTGTATATTTCTATCTCTTTGTTGTTTAGTGTTCATTCTTACAGGAAATATTTTGGCGATATAGCTTGGATTTGAAGCTACAACAAGAGTGAAAAAAAGATAATTGGAAGTGCTTGGACTCCAAGTAAGTTTCTTGATCTGTTTTATGTGTCTATTTATTATTAGGAAAAGTAGCTGCAAAGTCTTTAACCCGTTGTTCTAGATGAGCACCACATCTAGGGAATAATTTTTTATCCGTAATCCATAATTCTGCATAACAAATTGGTGACTCCGTTGGGAAGTTACCCTTCATCCTTGGTGTATTTTCCTTTTTTTATCTCTATTTATTTACCCAGTAGCATTTACTCTGAAATATTAGGCTTTTTGAAATCAAAATTTGTATTAGAAGTGTGTTAAACAGTTGAGTTTTTGTTCTCTGCTACGCCCAACGCATTGTTGAATAGGACACAGTGCTTTGCATAGCACTATCTCCCTTCCAGGGGTGTGTTGCAATGCACTGTATCCCCTTAGAGACTACGTTGCCCCCTAGAATCAACCAAATTCCATTGATTTTTTCATTGCATTTGCTTTCATTTTGTTGTTTGCTATGTTTTAAAGAGCCTGATACCTCATATTGACCTGTAACTCTATTTACCTCTTTCTCCTTTGAAAGAAAAGTTTGTTCAATGTTTATTTAATGTGTTTTTCTTTATCATTGACAAATTAATTTCAAAACATTTTCATTGTTGCATTAGATCCATTTTCTTTTGAAAAGGAAACTGTCATTAAGTTCTTCGTTTCCTATAGGATAAATTGTAGTTCTATTCTTCATTTTTCCTATTAAAGAGAAATTGTTGTTCTATTCCTCATTTCTCAAAGTAAAAGGAATTTGTTTTTATTGATTTGATGCACTTAGTTTCCTTTTTAGCATTCACATTAAAGGGACTGAAAATAAAAACCTGCATTTTCATGTAGTGGATTGTGTGTTTTGCATAGGAACAATTAGGAAAGTTGCATTTTAGTTTGTACTATTTGATTGTTTGCTCTCAAATTGGTTGCTCTTTCCCTCTAGTAGCTAGGATTTTCATTGAAAAACTAAAAGTGAAATATTGCTTATCATTTTAGTTTTCATTTTAGACATTTCCAATACATCATCATTGTGAACCTTGAAAGGCAAATTGATATATAAGATCAACTTAAAATTTATCTCAATTTACCTAACAAATAATTGGAACCATAAAGATAACATTTAGAAGGTCTAGGCTAGAGATGTGTTCCAGTGTCATAAAACATAGCAGTTGTCATTAATTTTCTGTGATACATTCTGAGTGTGATACCTCACTCCATGTACGTAAGTATATCATAGCTCGTCCACGTACTTTCGGGTATATCGAGCGGTGTTATAGTACGAAAAGTATAAAGGAGTGCTCTCACTGTGCGGTTTTTCATTAGATAGCACTAATACGGACTTGGGAATCCACGTAACTTCGGGTATATTCGGGAGGACAACTTTAGGTTTCTATCCATCCATATTGAACTGAGTCGGTTGCCTTATAAATTGTGATACACCGAACACAACATTCAGGGAGATTACCTGCCCGTACTTCTTGGTTCGCCAAGAGGTATTCTGTAGTTCACAATTTCTTGGTAAACCTTTTTCCTAGTAATACCCTTTTATTTTGTTTATTTATTTTTCGTTAAAATAAATTAGTCATTGTGGAAGAACAAAATAATTTTCCCCATTGTTCACGTAGACTAGCATTGAAACCAACTTTACCACCAAAAGTTACTTCTGTGCGGTGAAGGCGACATCACTCTACCGAAACCAGTACTATGAGTACCTCTGGTGAAGCATCATATTCCCATATACCAGAGTTGGCACAAGTTGTTTCTACACATCCTGGTTTGTCTACTGTTGTCGAGATGGAGTCCTCACAACTACCTATGGTCATGATCCATCCAATCTATGAGACAATACCTCCCGAACCTGACGTTGTTCAACTGGAAGTTTATCCAGATCCCATTGTGCTTTAGGGGGCAACTGTTATTGGTAAAACTAGACATCATCCCTGGGGCCAATGAAATAGGGTCTATCATCCCCTTATATTTTAGTTGCTATATTCCCTAAGTGGAGAAAATATTGATCCTGAAGTCGAACAATCAGAATTTGTTCCTGTATTGGTCACTCTACAATCTATTGTAGCCATTGAGTCTCCCATATCGCGCAGTCAACCACATGAAATATAATTTGTGCCAGACGGTGAAGTTCTTCCACCTGGTTTGATTTTGATTAAATAAATATCATAAGACGAGACACCTTTAACTCCAACTCATTTTTCAGTAGGATATTTACCTGTATGAGGATTTTACTCAATCACCTTCCTCTGCTTTTGTTGATCCTTTTTCACTTAGAGTTCCCATAGATTCTATAAGGTATACGCTGGGTCATTTAACCATGGCTGAAATAACATCCCAGACTGAACCATCTATTTTAGTTGCAACAACATTTAATATTGCTTCATCTTCGATGTTTTGTCCATTGACTTCACCCATGTCATCATCTGGAATCCTATCTGGTTCCTTCCTTATGAGTATTGAATGGCTTGATCCTTTATTCACATCCTCAGTGTAATATCAAGTTTATCCCATCAGTTATTCTCCTTGGTGGCTGGTGATACCACATATGTTACCCTCGGACATTCCTAAATTCAATGAAAACCCTAGAGAAGACTCGTCAATGGATGTTATAACTTATCATTTATCGTGCTCATCAACCTCCTTAAATGATGACTCTGTTAGACTACGTCTTTTCCAGCACACACTCACTAGTCCAACTGCACTATGAGGATGGTTCTTTTGTTGTTTCAACCTCATTAAAAAATGAAACAAAGTCATGAGGATAGTTCTTTTTTCTTGTGTAAACCTTGTTAAAAATGAAACAAGTGCCTATGAGGATAGTTATTTTACTATGTCAACCTCGTTAAAAAATGAAATAGGTCATGAGCATAGTTCTTTTCCTGTGTCAATCTCATTAAAAAATGAAACAAATCCTCCCCTATAATGAACCTTCATTCCATCCAGCTATTAGTAACTAGTAATATACTTAGGTGAATGAAATGAAGCTTGGGGGGCATCTACTCTTGCAAGGGGCATTTGAAATGTGCTCTTGTAGGGGGAATTTGGCATGTGCTCTTGCAAGGGGCATTCAAAAAATTCTTATCAATCGATCACAATCAATGGCTGAAGTTCAGGAAAAAACACAGGTTCAGAACTCCAAAATGAAAATGGTAACTATTGAATGGTAAAAATGAATAGTAAAACTCTCTTTAATAGTCATTTAATTTTTTGCAAATAATATTTATTGCTATGACTATGGCTTTATTATGTTTTTATCATGAAACAGGTATTTTTAATCCATTTTATGTTGTTCTGAATAGGTTTTACAACTGATGAATAGATTAGTCATGCAGATTTATTTCAAGAATGATTTGACCACAAAGCACACTTTTTTTCCTTATTTTTCGAGCTTTGTTAAAAATGAAAAAGTATTTGAAGCGCACTTTTATCTCTTTTTTGAGCTTCGATAACAATAAAAAAGGAACCCCTGGAGTCTTCTTTTAGCTCTTTTCAGACTCCGATAATGTGAAAAGATTGCTGAGCACTTGTATTTTTGAGCTCGTAAAAGTAAATGAATTGATATCTACTCAGTATAAGTTTAACACTTTTCCAGACTGAGATAGATTATTTACGAAAAAGGAATACCTTGTCCGAACATGACTAAATAGGTTCTCTCAGATATTATTTTACACTTTTTTTCTAGATCTGAGTGACAACTTTACGAAAAAATACCTATGGAGTTTTCTTTCGTCCTCTTTTTCAAACTCTCTAAATATGAAAAAGGATCAGGTTTTCACTGTCGTTAGGCTCATTAAAACATAAAATAGTGACAAACTTGTCAATCATGGCAAGAATCGAGTTTCATTCATCGCTAGACTCGTTAAATTATTAAATAGCGATACATTGTTTTCCCGAAGGGTTGAACTATAGATCAAGCAAATGTTATCCTCCTCAAGATTGTTAAAAAATAAAGAGGTACTGGTAGACAAATGATAGGGGCAAATTTGGGAAAGTGAACAAAATTTTTTATGGTAGCAGGTTGCTCTTGAACATGACACTTCACTCCATCACTGTGATTGTTTGGGTTGGGTAATCTTCTTGACGGTTCATTCATACCTATGGTTCATCATACCTTCACTTCAATTTTGGGTCAATGCTGCAAAATCATCTCAGTGTCGCTGACATGTTCAGGAGAAGCCATCCAATGAATACTCATCCTTCTGCAATACTCATAAACCTTCATTCTCATGAAATTCATCCCTAAACATTGCTATATCAAGTCATACCTTTGTCTCCAAAATCGGTTACTCTCGTTTTTCAATAAGGTGGCTTCCTGTTGACGAAAAATCATTATCTAGGAATTTTGCTTAGAAACACCATATTCCAGTACCATGAGGCTTTTTACACCATCGACAAGATCCTCACTTACGGATTATTGACCAAAATATTTTGTTTGTCGTTCGACATAAAATCATCTATTCACGCCTTATGAAATGTATTGCAGTACCTTGAGGTCCATTGACATCAATGATGGTTCTCTCACATTTTTTAACAGCTCACATCATTGGCTGGTAATCAAAGGATGTCTTACCATGTTAGACTAAAAATCATATATTCGCATGCTAGACTTGTACCCGAATGATCGAGGGAACGAGATAAGAAGACCTCGAATCTAGTTTCATCCATCTAGACTGCGATTTCAGGATTGTTGTACACATCATTTGTATGGTGACCTTACATACAATTCTTCATCTGAACATGGGCCTATATCTGTAGGCATGTCTGTATTGGGCAACATTCTAATGTAGACGACTTTTTGAATTATGTACATGTTATTATATAGTTTAGGTGATGAGCATGGGAATGCCTTCCCTCAGAAATTTATGATCAAGAGTGTTAGTGTATGTCTTTGCAGCCTTCCTCCAGTGATCAAACATGCTCTTAAAAATTTATTTTAAAGTGTCAAGGTCAAATTTTTTCATTTCAGTGAGCCTTCAAGCAAAATTTGGTCACTAGATATTAGGTCTAGGGTTTGTTTTCACTCCTTTAAAAGTTTTCCAAATGTTGGTACATGTCACCATTCAGATGAGCGTATCATAATTCAGAGGTTTTCATCATCATGTCAAGTTCCACTGGGTCATTTTACACCTTGTTCATGCTTCAGTTGTGCCTAGGTAAGCTTCATTTCCCTCGGTCATTTCTCTTGGATGGTCAAATCATCAGAAAAAAGTGTATCCTGATATTCATAAACCTTCCCCTATCCTTAATGTACCTTATTAAACACTTCCCATCACCGAGATCCCCCAAATTCCTCATTTTCACACAAACCCTAGTTTCTTGCTACAACTTGGCAATTTTCTAGGCTAGGCCTATGTTTTACCCTTTTGGACCTCTTCCCCTCACTCAATATTTTAAATTCCACTTTCCCCTACTTCCTAATATCCCTCCCTACTTCCTAAAATTTTCTTAAGAATTTATAAGCCCCTTATCCCCTTCATTTCACTTCATTTCGACAAATAACTTGTTCCACACATCGGGATAGGTTTTACTCCAATGATGTTTCTAAGCAATAAAAAGATGAATTTGGAAAAACTGAAAGAGGTTTTTGTCCAAAATAGTCCAAGGAAGAAAAACCTCCTTCACTTCTTACACAGGTGTCATGGTTTTAGAGAAATTTCAAAAATACAGTTGCCTCAGGAGACCTCTGAAGTGACCTTGGGAAAATCAAGTTTTCTCCTAGCTTGGTTGGCCAAATGACTTTCTTGATGAGTCAAATGATAACTAGACACAAACATATTTCCAATGAGCTATCATGAGCTCAATTTGGAGTTGAGGAATACCTTCAAAAGTTGACTGCAACAGCACTCTGCCTTGAGGCAGCTTCATTTTGCACATTTTGACCAGTCTTGGGAGATTTGATTTTTTACAGGGAAAATGAACTCCAAATTGAAAAATTCTAGCTGGGTTGGAAAGTAGACTCAATAATATTTCCAACGAGCTATCCTGCGCCCAATTTGGACATTGGGAAGGTCTCCAAAATTCTCCTGCAAAAGGGCACGATGCGTTGGTTTTATGGCGCGACGCGTTGGGTTGTGGCACGGCGCATTGAGCTGCAAGCTCTTTTCACCATGGTTTTCTTCAAAAATTCAAATGTGATCTATTCCTTCTGGTCCAAGTAAGTCAAAAATATCTACAAATGCCATGAACGTGTGTTTTATGATGTGTATGAGGATTTAATTGAAAATTTTAAAACCCTACTTCCTTGCTCAAGAAATCATAGCCTAGGGTTTATACATTGGTTTTTTATGCCATCACTCCCACATCCTTTTGTTTCCTCACCATTTTCCTAGTTACAAAAACACATTTATCTATCCCCCATATCCCTAAAATCCACTTATTCCCTATCCCAATTCCCATTATCCCAAATCCTAGCTACAAAATTCCCAAAACCCCAATTACTATCCCAAAAGCCTAGAGACTATCCCTAAAACCCTTTAAATCCAAAAACTCCAATTGAAAAACATCCCAAAATTCCCCTTAACATCCCAAAATCCATCTTACCCTCTCCCTTCATATCCCCTGACATATTTTTATACATTTGGAAACAAAAACCAAAGACACCAAACCTTCTCATAACTCATCTTAGATAACACAGACTTTGGCAAACATGGAGACACATTCCTCTTATGACAGAGATGAAGAAGCCATCGAGGAGGCGTAAAAAGCATGACCAACTTCAAATCTTAACCAAGTCTTCCTTGGCCTAGCATGGTACATGATGTAGGAAATTCAGCCCAAATTTCAAGAAATTTGGGACACTTTTTACAAATTTTGTTTTTTTTTTCCTAAACACAAATTTTTCAGCTCTACGCGTCGTGCCACTTGGCGCGCGCTTATGATTGGAGACTCCTCTTGGGGAAAAATTTACATTTTTGAAATTTTCATGGAAAATTGTGCATGCCTACTTATGGCCAAGAGATTTTGACAGGTTTTGGGCTTCCAGAAGGGTCAAAAACACCCTAAAAATGACCTTTTTGCTCCTTTTTGGACACACAGGAAGCAGTGTTGGGAGAACTCATTTTTGGAGGGAAAAATGGAAGAAAAACTTAGAAATTCTACTTGTGTTGGAAAGTAGACAGGTAGACCTTTCCAACAATCCCACTTGGAGCTAATTTTGACGCCGGGAAGGCCTTCAAAAGCAACTCCAAATTGGCGCAACGCATAGAGAAATCAGGCGCGACGCATTGGGAATTTTTTCTCATATTGGACTCAGTAACTCTGTTTTTCGCCTATTTTTTGACATTTTGACTTTATTACTTCCAAATGTTAAACTCATGATGTAATTGGATGTAATTTGATGGATCTTGATGTAATTTTGTTAAATTTTTACTCATGGAGGTAGATTCATCCATCAAAAGGTGAATTGCAACTGAATGGATCAGTTTCCTATCTTATAGAGGCACGATGTTCCACTGCCTATTTTCTAGTTCTTATTTTTTGTTGAAACAGCTCATAAACTTGTGAGCTTGACCCCTAGAGGCTGGGATGATTTTTTGGTTGCTTATATCTTGTAATTTTTCAGTCATTTGCAGAGGTTGGACACTTGGGATTGCTTTGAGCATCATTATACATTCATCTCTGCAGTTTGGCAAAGGAATAGACCAGGGTTTGCAGCACTCATTGGGATTCATGTGGCTCTTTGTTTTTATGATGTGTTTCTCTCTGTTAATGTAAGTTTACTGGTGTTTAATGTATACCATTTTCCATCTTATTTCTTCTTAAGTTAAGCAAACAAGGATAAAGGTGGAATTCATTAAAATTTGCAGTGCTCTACCTAGGGTTTGTTTAATTTTCTATGTTTTCAACTTGTTGAAGAGGATTCCTGAAATTTTATTGCCCTCTTGAACTCCTCACCGGTCTAAGCTATCCATTTCATTCAAAATTGAAGTGTAAAAACAATTTCCTACCTTGCCCCATTCAGATCTCTGCAAAAACTAGGCCTCATTCCCCAGACCCAAAATCTGCCCTTCCCTTTGATCCAACAAACACCCTCAAAATCAAATCAAACTCTTTTACACATATACCTAGCCTAAAATTAGCCTTCATTCAAGTCATCTCAAGCCTCACTGATCATTTTTTGCTGAGATTGACCAGGAGAGAGCCCTCTCCGGATCTGGTAGGGCTAGCTACCAGGTTAAGCATGGTTTGATGTTACCCTAGATTCTGCCTTTCTCAGCCTAAGGTAGATTTAGGCAATAACATAGTGGCGACCATAATGGGGAAAGAAAAGTTTGTTGTTCTCTTTATAAACTACAAATGCAGCCTGCAGTTAGCCAGGTGGCTTTCGAAATGCTCTTTCTTTGCATTAGCAGAAGTAGATGAATGTTGCTTCAGTCAATCTCCGGTCTATTTTATGAACTGAACATCTGATTTCCTCAGTAAGATCTAATCAAGTTCAGATCTGATTATTGATGGTGGACAACGATCAGACACCGTAAGGATAAAATCATTCACCTGGAGACTCTAAATCAGTTTCGAGATCAGATCCAAGGAATCCACTAGAGGATGAACCTGACCAGCAGAAACATGAAAGGACAATATGGAAAGATCAGGTATTCAAGTTGGAATTTCATCCAAGAAATTTTGTTCTTTGTCATAAATTATTTATTCTCTTTTCCTGAGAATGTCAATAAGGCTTTGCAAAGTATATTTTATTTGAGAAAAGATCCTCGACTTGCATTTGATTCCTTCCCTTTGAAGATTGTGAATACCAAAGATTTGCATGCTTTTGAGCTTGATCAAGACCTTTCTTCTGAATCTTGTGATGACCATCTTCAAACTGATGAACCTCAAGAGACCAAGACTGATTCTGTAGCATTTGTACATACCCCTATACCTTGTAAAATTCCAGATCGATACAAGCCTCTGATTTTACCTCCTATATCCCATGCTTTCCCTAAAAATCATGATCTATATCTACCAAGATTTGATGGTGAACGCGACAACATCACTGCTGAGAGACATGTTCTGAATTTTGAATCTTTTCTTGACCTTTTTGAAGTTGATGAAGAGGATGTCAGTATTAGGATTTTTTCTCTTTCTTTGCAAGGCAAAGTCAAGAGTTGGTTCAAAACCTTGCCCGATGCGAGCATCTCAGATTTCCAGCAGTTCGTCAAAGTTTTCCTTGACAGGTGGGTGGTCAGACAAAACCCTTTCTTGATTATAAAAGAGTATAACCAGCTGAAAAGACTGCCAGGGGAGACAGTACAACAGTTTTCTGCCAGATTTAACCAAGTTTATTATTCGATGCCAGTTAATATAAGGCCTCCTCCTGGATCTGCTCTCTTGCACTACCAAGGTGCCTTTGATCCGGAAATGGAGTTTCAGCTGAGAGAAAGGAATCTTGCAACACTTGAAGAGATGCAGAACAGTGCAGTAGATGTAGAGGCTCATTTGCTGATCCGAAGGGCAAAGTTGAAGGAAGAAGAGATGAAAAACATGGATCCGGAGAAATCAACATCTCTAGAGGTAAAGCTTGACATGTTGGTAAGTGCAGTGGAAGAGATGATGCAAAATATCACCACAAGGAATGAGTATAATTTTCAAGCCCGTGGCTCGTTGATTGAAGAAGAACAAGTTGCTGGTCCAAAACACCTTTTTTCTTATCCTAGTCATCATAGATCTGATAATGATTGTTTTATAGATCATCTTGGAGAAGAGAGAGCTGTTGATATGATATGTATGCTTGATGATGTGTTTTATACTGATGATTTGCCTCAGTTTGACCAATATGATGACGATTATGTTCTCCAAACAGAAGCTAATATTGAAGACAAATCAGCAGCTAGTTTTTGGGAGGAAGAAGTTCACTCTCAACAGCTCGAATACAATGTTCAGCCATCACATATTAGCTATGGAAATGATGAGGAAAGTGTAGCAAATTTTGAAGTAAGTGAAGTATCTTTGCCTTTTTGTTTTGATTCGTTTCAGTTCATCAGAGACAACATTCATGCAATCCGAAATCAACTGTCAACAAGTCTTGATTTGGACCATCTTGAGGGCAATAAAAACCTTGTTCAAGACTTCTCATATCCAAATTTGTAGCCCCTGAATGCCATTGATTGTCAAGATGCAAATGAGGACTTGGAAGCTGGCACATACGATCAAATGATGCAAGATGATTCTGTACCTTTCTGTTTTGAATCATTTCAGTCTTTGAAGGGAAATTGGCATAGTAAATTTTCAAATGAGCAGCTTGTAGAATATCATGTAATCTCATCAGAAACAACAGAAAATGGGTTGCAACAATATTTTCAAGTTTTTCACGATCCAATAGTTGGTGTGTTGGATGATGTCTACAATCAAAGTCCTTCTCCATTGAATATATGTAAGCTTGAAACGTGTGCTGATATAAACTTGATCCGGCAGCCGGTCTCTTTGTCATTTTTAGCAGGAGTCTTGTCACAAATCTCATCACAAAGCTCAAAACAAAGTTTGCATTCATGGTATGAGGAGAAGAGAAGTAATCCATTGGATGAGCTAAGTCCCAGTGTGCATGAACTTCAAGGTCCTTATGCAGTGTTTTTGGAAGCGAATAGAGAATCCATATCATTCAACGGATCTGTTTCCAAGTTTTCATGGGAGTTTCCTTTCAGTAGTTCTCTCTTGTCGTTCATAAGCGTGCACTTGCAGAGAATTCAAACAGCAACCGGAATACTTACTTGGTTACATTGGTTGTTTCATTTCACTTGATCAGGGGATGAATGAAATTGTTAGACTAGGTTTTGATGAATAAGCTCTACTTTGAGCATCATTTCCAGTTTTTGGTTGTGTTTAAGTATCGAGTCAGTTTTTAGTTGAGTGAGATTCAATTTATGTCATCAATTCATCAGTTTTCATTCATGCATTTCAACTTGATTTTTTGACTCCATTGCCCAATGGATGAAGGCATTGTCTGCTTTCCAAAGATCTGTAGTTCTTGGCACCTCCAAGGAGCTACCATCCCCATTGGAGCCAATGTTAGTGTCAGTATTTTCAGCCTTCCTCCGGTGATCAAACATGCTCTTACAAAGTGATTTTAAAGTGTCAAGGTCAAATTTTGTCATTTCAGTGAGCCTTCAAGCAAAATTTGGTCACTAGGTATTAGGTCTAGGGTTTGTTTTCACTCCTTTCAAAGTTGTCCAAATGTTGGTCCATGTCACCATTCAGATGATTGTATCATAATTCAGAGGTTTTCATCATCATGTCAAGTTCCACTGGGTCATTTTACACCTTGTTCATGCTTCAGTTGTGCCTAGGTAAGGTTCATTTCCCTCTCCTAGGGTTTTGGAGGTAATTTCTCTTGGATGGTCAAATCATCAGAAAAACTTGTATCCTGATATTCATACACCTTCCCCTATCCTTAATGTACCTTATTAAACACTTCCCATCACTAAGATCCCCCAAATTCATCATTTTCACACAAACCCTAGTTTCTTGCTACAACTTGGCAATTTTCTAGGCTAGGCCTATGTTTTGCCCTTTTGGACCTCTTCCCCTCACTCAATATTTGAAATTCCACTTTCCCTTGCCTCCTAACATCCCTCCATAATTTCCAAAATTTTCTCAAGAATTTATAAGCCTCTTATCCCATTCATTTCACTTCATTTCGACAAATAACTTGTTCCACACATCAGGATAGTTTTTAGTCAAATGATGTTTCTGAGAACTAAAAGATGAATTTGGAAACACTGAGAGAGGTTTTTTTCAAAAATAGGCAAAGGAATAAAAACCTCCTTCACTTTTTACCCAGGTGTTATGGTTTTAGAGAAATGTCAAAAATACAGTTGCCTCAGGAGAATTGATGCACCTCTGAAGTGACCTTGGGAAAATCAAGTTTTCTCCTAGCGTGGTTGTCCAGATGAATTGCTTGATGAGTAAAATGATAACTAGACACAAACATATTTCCAATGAGCTATCATGAGCTCAATTTGGAGTTGAGAAAGACCTTCAAAAATTGACTGCAACAGCACTCTGCCTTGAGGCAGCCTCATTTTGCACATTTTGACCAGTCTTGGGAGATTTGATTTTTGATAGGGAAAATGAACTCCAAATTGAAAAATTCCAGTTCGGTTGGAAATTAGACTCAATAATATTTCCAACGAGCTATCCTGTACCTATTTTGGACATCGAAAACGTCTCCAAAATTCTCCTGCAAAATGGCGCGACGCGTTGGGTTTATGGCGCGATGTGTTGGGTTGTGGCGCGATGCATAGAGCTGCAAGCTCTTTTCACCACGGTTTTCTTCAAAAATTAAAATGTGCTCAGTTCCTTCTGGTCCAAGTAAGTCAAAAATATCTGCAAATTCCATGAACGTGTGTTTTATTATGTGTATGAGGATTTAATTGAAAATTTTAAAACCCTACTTCCTTGTGCAAGAAATCATAGCCTAGGGTTTATACATTGGTTTCTTATGCCATCACTCCCACATCCTTTTGTTTCCTCACCATTTTCCTAGTTCCAACAACACATTTCTCTATCCCCCATATCCCTAAAATCCACTAATTCCCTATCCCAATTCTCATTATCCCAAATCCTAGCTACAAAATTCCCAAAACCCCAATTACTATCCCAAAAGCCTAGAGATTATCCCTAAAACCCTTTAAATCCCCAAACTCCAATTGGAAAACATCCCAAAATTCCCCTTAACATCCCAAAATCCCTCTTACCCTCTCCCTTCATATCCCCTCACATATTTTTGTACATTTGGAAACAAAAACCAAAGACACCAAACCTCTTCATAACTCATCTTAGATAACACAGACTTTGGCAAACATGGAGACACATTCCTCTTATGACAGAGATGAAGAAGCCATCGAGGAGGCGTAAAAAGCATGAAAAAATTCAAATATTGACCAAGGCTTCCTTTGCCTAGCATGGTACATTATGGAGGACATTCAGCCCAAATTTCAAGAAATTTGGGACACTTTTTGCAAATTTTGTTTTTTTTTGGCCTAAACACAGATTTTTCAACTCTATGCGTCACGCCACTTGGCGCGCGCTTATGATTGGGGACTCCTCTTGGGGAAAAATTTACATTTTTGGATTTTTCATGGAAAATTATGCATGCCTACTTATGGCCAAGATATTTTGACAGGTTTTGGGCTACCAGAAGGGTCAAAACACCCTAAAAATGACATTTTTGCCCCTTTTTGGACACACAGGAAGCAGTGTTGGGAGAACTCGTTTTTGGAGGGAAAAATGGAAGCCAAATTCCGAATTTACACTTGTGTGGGAAAGTAGATAGGCATACCTTTCCAATAAGCCCACTTGGAGCTAATTTGGACACCGGGAAGGCCTTGAAAATCAGCTCCAAACTAGCACAACGCATAGAGAAATCAAGCGCGGCGCATTGGGGATTTTTGCTCATTTTGGACTCAGTAACTCTGTTTTTCGCCTAGTTTTTGACATTTTGACTTTATTACTTCCAAATGTTAAAATAATGATGTAATTGGATGTAATTTGATGGATCTTGATGTAATTTTGTTAAATTTTTACTCATGGAGGTAGATTCATCCATCAAAAGGTGAATGGCAACTGAATGAATCAGTTTCCTATCTTATAGAGTCAAGCTGTTCCACTGCCTATTTTCTAGTTCTCAATTTAGATCTTGTTGAAACAAATCCTAAACTTGTGAGCTCAACCCCTAGAGGCTGGGAAGATTTGTTGGTTGCTTATATCTTGTAATTTTCAGTCATTAGCAGAGGTTGGACACTTGGGATTGCTTTGAGCATCATTGTACATTCATCTCTGCAGTTTGGAAAAGGAATATACCAGGGTTTGCAGCACTCCTTGGGATTCATGTGGCTCTTTGTTTTGATTATGTGTTTCTCTCTGTTAATGTAAGTTTACTGGTGTTTCATGTATACCATTTTCCCTCTTATTTCTTCTTAAGTTAAGCAAACAAGGATAAAGGTGGAATTCATTAAAATTTGTAGTGCTCTACCTAGGGTTTTTTTAATTTTCTATGTTTTCAACTTGTTGAAGAGGATTCCTGAAATTTTCTTGCCCTCTTCAACTCCTCACCGGTCTAAGCTATCCATTTCATTCAAAATTGAAGTGTCAAAACAATTTCCTACCTTGCCCCATTCAGATCTCTGTAAAAACTAGGCCTCATTCCCTAGACCCAAAATCTTCCCTTCCCTTTGATCCAAAAAACACCCTCAAAATCAAATCAAACTCTTTTACATATATACCTAGCCTAAAATCAGCCTTCATTCAAGTCATCTCAAGCCTCACTGATCATTTTTTGCTGAGATTGACCAGGAGAGAGCCCTCTCTCGATCTGGTAGGGCTAGCTACCAGGTTAAGCGTGGTTTGATGTTACCCTAGATTTTTCCTTTCTCAGCCTGAGGTAGATTTAGGCAATAACAAAGAGGATATATCATGATGTAATGTATTGTAATATTGATGCAAGTCACCACTATGCTTCATCTCCAGTCCATCACTGTGTAAATCATCTCAATCAAAATATTATTATTATTATTTTGACTTCATGCTTTAGGGGGAAATTGTTATAGGTCAATTTTGGCACCATTCCCAATGACTTGGTTAACTAGAAATCATCCCCAGGACTAATAAATAGGTTCTATCATTCCCTATCATTTCAGTTGCTACATGCCCTAAGACAAAGAACAAGAAAAAATCATCTATGACTTCCATTTGCAAGGTTTCCAAGATTTGAAGTTTATATTATATCACCTATGAGCTCACCAATGCAGTCTCTCAAGGGGCTAAGTGCATTGCATATGCAGGTACCTCCATTGAAAGGTGCTCTAAAAAGCACTTCCCGACACTCAAGGGTGCGTTGGTCATTTGGGAGCGAAATTCTCATTGTTCCGGAATCTCCACTTGGCCAGTGCCTTCTAGAAAAGTGCATATGTGTCAAACTTTGAATTCATTTGTCCATTTGATACCTCTGAGACTGGGAACATATCTTTCCTACTATTAGAAATTCGTTGATTATAAAACTACCTTTAGCTCCTCTATAAATTGAGCACATATCCAAGTGCTTGGGAAGGAATAATTTGAGTAGAGAAATGCTGGTGGAATTTCAATTGAGGAGTTGATTTGTCTAACATGATATTGGAGAGATGTGCATTGTGATGAGGTTGGGATGTTGCTAGAGATGGTGACATCAAATCAATCACAAGGTTGTAACCTCCCCTTCTATCCATTAATAAAGATTGTTACTTACTTTCCCACATATGTATCTGTATAAGCTTTTGTCTTTCATATTATGAAATCTTATCTGATGTATATGGTTCATGTTTCATTTATTTTACTGAATAACTTGAATAGACATCCGTATATTTCTATCTCTTTGATGTTTAGTTTTCATTCTTGCAGGAAATATTTTGGCGATCTAGCTTGGATTTGAAGCTACAGCAAGAGTGACAGAAGGAGAATTGTAAGTGCTTGGACTCCAAGTAAGTTTTTGGATCTATTCTATGTGTCTATTTACTATTATGAAAATTAGTTGCAAAGTCTTTAACCTATTGTTCTAGATGAGCACCACATCTAGGGAAGAATTTTTTATCCGTAATCCATAATTCTGCACAACGCTTAGGAGGTGCATGAAGTAGGTGAAAATAAATTGAAGGAGGTTGGGAGAGACGAGGGTTTGTTCTCTCCAATCAAAGGGACACTTGATTCTAGTTCAAATCCAAAGAAGGATAGGGTTCTCAAAATTTTTAATTCATCTAGTCCATTTCAACTTAGTCTAGGGGTTGACATAGAAATCGACGAAGTAGGGAAATTGATGGATAGGGCTCTAGTTTTTCAAGCCAAGGGAAGTAAATTTTTCATAGGAACTTGAAAAAAATGGCTTAGCGATGAGATCACTCACATGATGTGGTCTCCCCCTGATATTTTTTTTTTTTTTTTGCCAAAGGATGGATCCCAATAAATTTTGGATCCCGTGAGGAAGAAAAATGTATATTTCATTCGATATGGTCAGTTGATTCGACTCCCATTGATTATAATTTGTGGAACCCACTTTTCAACATGATTTGGGAGTGTCTTGGCATTGTTCCCCTTTGGTTTTGGTTGTCTAGTATCTCCTCCAGTATGTGGAATGAAAAAAAAATTATGGACCTTGGTAAAAACCTGGGGTTTATATTAAGGTGGACTACGCCTTCTAGGAAACAAATGATATGTCTATGGCACATATTTTGGTGCATTTGGATTTGTTGAAAATAATTTATGAGACTATAAAAATTAGTAGTGGGATGGAAAGGCTATAGATGCTTCATTATCAAGGATTTATATTCAGGTGTAAGTGTTGCCACAAATATGGTCATATGGTTCATTTTTTTCAATATCCCTTTCAAAATAGCCTTACCTCTCAGGGAGAGGTAAAGAATAAAATGATGGTTGCTTCAAATTTGGCTATGGGAGGTTGTTCAAAGTTCATGGAAACAACCTCGATGGATTTGGGTAAACTTTTGTAGGGTTCGCCTGATATGGAAATGTAAAAAGTGGAACCGCAAGAAAATTCCTCTTCTAGTGGCAACGGATCTTCCCCTCTGGATGTCAGTGGGTTCTCTTCCCCAGTGGTGCCTATTTAATAAAAATTTTCACTTGATCTTGTGATTAATGATGGGTTTCCATCTCAGTTTCTTGGTGGGTCGACCTCTTCGGCTTTGCGACTGTCAGGTTCTCTTCCATCCTTTTCCTATGTCTCTTCCCTATATTTATCATTGTCCCTTTTGGGTTTGGATTGGGGTTTTGTTTCTAGGGGTATAGATTTTGTGATTATTTATTCTATTTCTAGAATAGGCACAACCCATGTCCCTTGATATGTTCCGCCCCCCCCCAACCCCCACCTCCATTGGCCCTTTCGTCTCCGTGAATTTCCATCACTTAGTGTCAATAATACTCCACTAGGGATTTTGATACCAGTGAAATCATTTATAATATTCGGTCTAGGTATGCTTTCCCGCCTATTATATTTTTTTTGTGATCTTGGATATATTAATATCTCCTCTCCTTGCAATAAATATCATGGAAAAAAATTTGGTTTTGTTAGGGCTAAGAAAAATACCAAACAAGAGATGGTTACTGGAAGAAAACTTTCCATTACTGTGTTTCTTAGAGTTATTTCCACCCAGGGTTTTGTTTCCTCGTGAAAGTATTATCATTTAATTGTCGAGGGTTGGAAAGCCCCTCTCAAAAACTTGTACTGAAGTGATTGATTTAGGTAAAGGTCCAATATATGATTTTCCTCCAGGAAACTCTCAGTCCTAGGGACGTTGTCACAAAACTATTGGAATCTTTGTTTAGTGGTTGGAGGTTTGTTGCCTTGGATGTTAAAGGTCATAATAGAAGCCTAGTAGTTGGGTGGGTATCTTGAAAGATTAAAGTTTAGAAATATTTGGAGTATCAGGTCTAGGTTAGGTCTTGAAATATTTTCTTCAAAGCTAGGGGATCCTCTTACTTGCATTAATCTCTACGGACCTTGTGATGGTTGGGTAGATTTATAGAATCATTTTCTGGATATGAAAGTGGTGGAAATAAATAATATGCTGACAGGTGGTGATATAAACCTTTCTACGGGAGACGCTGAATCATGGGAGCCTTAGACTAGAGTTGACAATCTATCATATTTTTTCCTGAATAAAATTGTTGGCGAAAACTTTTGGATATTGACCCTGATATGATCAAACCATCCTATAGAAATGAACATATTGGTGAGGCCCACATTCTAAGTGAATTGATTGGTTTTTTGTGGTTGAATCATTGGTATAAAATTTATTTAAAATCTAACAATGGATTGGCTCTAGTGGGGAATATGAACACTATCCAATTTTATTGGAATTAAAAATTATTGGGCCCAATCCTAGTTGTATCAATCTTATGAGAATCTTATGGGAAGAATAAGTTATCAAATTAATTAAGGAGGGATAGTTTCCTTTTGATCCACAATCTAGGTTGTCAATTTCCTCGTAATTTGAAGCAAATATTATTCATTTTAAGAGATGTGTTGTGGAATGGGAAATAAAACGTGATGCAAAGAGGAGAAAGAAATGGTGGATATTGAAAAGAAGGTTCAGGATGTTTCTGACTCGATTTCTGGTGGATTTTTGGATGTGGCCTCTAGGGAGGCTCTATTTAGTTTGTACTATTATAGGAAGGCCATTCTAGAAGTGTTGGAACAGGGTCTCCTACACTGCTGTGAAACTAGTCCATTTTGGATATTTTTGATTAGATTTAATCTAGCGGAGGGGTTTTGGGGTGGGTCAAAGCCCCGAAAGTGTTGTATTGGGTAAAATGGTAAACCAGGGGTCCGAAAACCATGGTTTGCAGACCATAGGAAATTTTAGGCTAGATTGTTATAAATAGAGGACCATTTTTGTATTGTAAGGTAGGATATGATGAGATATTGATGCGAATTGTGGTTTAAGCTATCTGTTTGGGTTTTGGGGAAAAGACTCCTACTGGCTGTGTGTGCGGAGATCCAAGTCCATTTGTGTGCAGACCCTGTTGTTGTGTGCACAGGTTGGGAAGGGAATTGTAAGGAAGAATTGATGAATGAATGAATAAGAAGGATGGATAGAGAACTGAATCTATGAGTAATCTGGTGCGAATTGTTGGTACTTGTTGTATTGTGTATTTTCTGTCTTTAAGCTGCGAAGATCTGCGTAAGTGTGTTTCTGGATCTGGATCTATTCTGTTTTGTTTATATATTGCTGTGTTATTGTCATAAAAGCATATAACTATAGATCTAGCGCAAGTGGATGCGAACAGAGACCTAATTAACCCTGCGCAGAACAAGGTAATCAGGGATTACAAGACCTAGCACAGCTCTGCTTGCTTTACCCATCCTTTCTCAAGGTTCAGAAACTTGGTTCCAACACCCACCCATACTACTTCGGGTGAGACTTTTACCTGTGCAAGAAGTTCATTGCCGAAAGGGCCAGTAGTATAGGGGTTTGTTGGCAAACCTTGCACACCGAACCTGGGTCAGGACCCCTTGAGCCAACAAATGGTTCTGTTGCCGGGACCGGAAGAATTCTAAGGAAGTGATCTGGTACTGACAAGCAAATACTGAAGATATGACGCAGAAGTGAATGATCACTACTCTAGAGGAGAGTACAACACAGAGCAATAAGTATTATCAAACCGATCCAGAAAGGAATCCCTCTGTCTGTAGCTCGCCGAGGAGAGCAACAGCGCAAGGTTCGTCAGGCTCATGGGAGAGCAAGCCCTCAACCGAAGCCTTGCTAGAAGGAGACATGGCAGTACACTTGAAATTACCTACCTTTAAAGGCGCGGCCGATGAAGACATGGATCGTTTTTGGTTTGTGGCCGATTCGGTATGGATGACATAGGGGGTGGTGAATGATACTGTGAAGAGAGCATAGTTGTCCTAGGCCTTTGAAGACAGAGCGCTGGATTGCTATATGCGGTACATATCTCAAAATAGAAACACATCCCTTCAAAATATTAAGGATGCCCTAAAACAACAATTCCGGAAGCCAAATTCATACTCTCAATTGGTAGCAGAAGTAAAAGACTTCAAGCAAGGTACGTCTGAGTCGACGTGGGAGGCTGATCAGCGATTGAAGAAAGAAATCAGGGAAGGATGGTTCAAGGATTATGACAGACAACACACGGAATGGTTTTTCGCCATGTTTCTACCTCACTTACGTATACCAATGGGCCAGTAGACCTTCGAGTCGTAGGAAAAATCCTTGGAAGCTGCCATGAAGCTCGAAGCCGCGCTGTTGTGTAGATTAATCCATCTTGCGGACAAGACCGATCTCTCTAGTACTAAAAGTAACTAGCAACAAACAGCCAATTATACTAATCTCTCTCTAAACATATAAGATTCATAAAAACACTATATAGGTGTAAGGCCTACCTTATATCCAATGCTTGCTTGATCTCGTTGAAGTCCTTCCCGTGCACTGAAAGAACATTCCTCGTGAATCTGCAATCACAAACAAGCAAAAAGATTACACAGCACCTATATAGACATTATTATAAACCATACTCATCATAATGATCAAGGAATTTATGAAATAAACCATGAATAGACAGTTTAATGAGAGAAATGAGTATATTTGTATTAACTTCAAATAAAGAAAACCTTTACAACCTGTGCCTTGATGTCGTGCAGATCTTCCTGGGGTCCGAAGCAGGAATCTCTTCTAATTTGACAAGCATTGCACTCTTTGAACCAAGACAGATAGAGATGAGTGATTTAACCTCACGGAAAGTATTAGTTAACTGAGTCTGAATCTCAACAGCATTTAACTTCAAATATCTTAAGCTTGAACTCCCTTTGAGGCTACCCAAGGCCTCTTTTTATAGTGGAAAAGAGGAGGTTTCTTGTTCCAAATATGAAGGGATAGAATCCTCCTTAAAAGGGATTAGCTCCTTACATCAAGGGGTTAGCTCCATCAAGTGAGGGATGCATGAACCTTCTCAAAGCGTATCCATTCCCGAAAATTCCCATCTAGAATCTTCTAGAATTTATCTGAAATCCACTTTTTATCTTTACTTTCTCGCCTTTTTGAGTTTTACAGAGGTCCGCACCCATGACACAAAGAACGTGCGGTATGGTTCCGCAGGCAAGCTGAACTTTAGGCGCGGGACTGTAGGTAATGAATCGAGAAAGTGCGATACCAATATTTAGGGGATTTTAGGAATTTTTCTCTGATTTTGAAAGCTTGATATGAGGAGCAGATATGTTAGACTTGAAAAAGGAGGAAGTATGATTAATAATGAGCTCATACTCATAGTAAAATGTCAGGATGACAAATTTTAGTGTAACAAATTTCCCCCTAAAGTGCAAAGTCTGGAATAGATGAAGCTATAGTTTGTCATATATGCAGAGTGCATTACTTTATCATTTCAAAGATCATCCTGTGTACACCCCAGTCGGAACCTGTAAAAACATTCAATGCAAAATATATACATTTATATGTCATCACTGAGGTAGGCATTCCCATACTCAAATCAAAACTAACTAGAAACTAACTCAAATCGTTTTGATACAGGAATGATTTTGAATACATCATAGTACAGATATATGTAGACACAGTATGGACGCAGCCATCTGTTTATAAATAGTCTACTGTATATATGACAACAAAATTCCTCGCAGCCTGGATGGTGGAAACTAGATCCAGGGTCTTGATTTCTGCATCTCGAACTAGTACGATTCTATCCATGTGAATAAATGTGTTGAAGTCGAACATGGTAGAAACCACTTGATTACCAGTCAATGATGTGAACTGTTAACAAGTGTGAGAGAAACCACCAGTAATGTCAATGGCTCTCCAAGTACCCAGTACAATCCATGAAATGTGAATGAATGAGCTGAAGTCGAACATGTCATGGAATCATTCGATCGAAGGTCAATGATGCAACCTGTCGTCGAAGGCGAGAAACCTGCCATTGAGGCATGCAAATTTCAAGGTACTGACGATTTCTGGATCAAATTCCTAGATAATGTGCTGATGTCGATAGAAAGTGATCTGTCGTAGGCAAGCCCACAACACGAAATCATAGATCAAGTTTTGAAAATATATTGGCAAGGACTGACTCAGGGATGGTCAAAAATGGATGACAGATATTTTGCAGATGAATGGTTTATTTGAACTGTTCTCTTGGACACATAACGACACTGCAGATGGCTTGGTAACGATTGACCCAAAGCTAATACCCAGAAACCGGCTGAAGACTTTCAATGGGGTTTGATTAACTGTTAGGCAAAGGACTTCCCAACCCAGGTAAATGAAAGTGTCGTGTTCAAGAGTGGTTGACTGACTTTTCGAAAATTTAAAATACAACAAACATGCCCATTTTTCTCTCTTTTTCCCCCACCATTTCTAGCAAGTACCTCTTTATTTTTGACAAGCTTGAGGAGGATAACATTTGCTTGGTTATAAGCTCATCCTTCGGATGAGTCCAACTTAGTTTAAAATTCGAACCCTAAGAAGAAGTGGTTCGTTCCTGTTGAAAATTAAACAGGTCCTTTACTGTTAAGTTTTAACGAGTCCAGTATAGGAGAAACTCGGTGTTTTTCAGTTTTGGGGAGTCAGAAGAAAAACTTAAGAAAAATCCGTGGGTGTACTTTTTTGTAAATTTAGTCTCTCGAACCCGAAAAAGGATAAAATAATGCGGGAGAGAACTCTATTGACCGTATTTAGTCAACGTATACCTTTTTCGTAAATAGTCCATTTCAGTCCGTAAAAGGGGTAAACTTATACTGAAGGGACGACTGTTCATTTACTTTAACGAGTTCGAATAGTCAAGTACTCGGCAATATTTTCATATTTAGAGATTCTGAAAAGGGCTTAAAAGAGGACTCCAAGGTTTCGCTTTTTCGTAAATTTTTTGGAAGAGTCCGAAAAAGTGATAAAAGTATGCTCTTTTGTTGAAAAACGATCAGTTCACCTGAAAAATCCAGTTTCTGCACAAAAACTTGAAACATTACACATACCTGTTTAAGATAAGTAAAAATGCTTTCAAAAATCCCCTTTTTAAAGTGAAAAATAAATAAATTAAAAATTCATTCATTCGAAAAAACTTATAAAAAGGACTTTTTCAATTTCATTTTTACCGTTCAGTTTCAAAGTGAAAAGTAAAAAGCTTTTGGATAAGAAAGTTCCCGTGAAGATTTTGGAAAATTCGTCTGTTGGAATCGAGAACCGTTAGTCCCAGGTAATCCATGACCTCCTTATCTTGTTTTTCATCCGTTTCAAATTTGTTTTTAGGCTTTAGTTTGAATTTTTGGGGCAAAAAATGGTTAAAAATTTCGCCCGCGGGGTCCGCAGGTGAGACACAGGCTACCTGCGGACCCCGACTTTTTCCTATAAGGAAAAAGTCATGGGTTCCGCACCCGTCACACACTGTGCGTGCGGACCTATGCTCTGTTTACAAAGAGCGGGTGCGGTACCCGCGCGGTTAGATTTTCAACATTGATTTCTCATTTATTTGCCAAAATTTTTCAAATAAAACTATTCTAACTTGCCTGTTTCTGTATTGTAGGATTAACAAGATGCTTATCTGGCGAGAACGTGAGCATGAGGAAGTGGATGAAGCTGCAATACTTCATTTTCCCACACAAAGGGCATTAAAAGCATGTGTCTTATACAAATTTTGGGCCATCTCAGGCATGAGGGCACAAGTAGAACTGTTGACATGGTTGGTAGACAAATGGAATGTGGAGGACCAGTGCTTCTTCATTGGTGGTCACCGGCTCGAAATTGAGCTGGAGGATATATATTTCTTGACTGGTTTTTCCAAGAGGGGCGAACAAGTTTCTTTGTTTGGGACTAGGCCAGGTGGCCAGACTGTCGCTAGTCTCCAACTAGAATTCTGCAATGATCAGGCAAATCCTCAGGACAAATGGATTGACATAAAACACATCATCCGTCCTGAATTGAAAGTTATTGCTTTTACTGTCACCAAACTGTGTGGGAGTGTTGCGCTTCATGTAGCTACTGGTTCCCAAATGTGTGTTGTCGTAGACTGTTTTCACGGCACCATTTTTAACTGGTGTGAAGCTATGTTGGCCAATGTAAAAGGCCAACTAACCAGAGAAAAAAATGGGAAACTGAAAAAATTTGGATATGGATCCATCGTCGTTTCTTTCGCTCTGGAGAGGATCCCCATGTTATCTCCACAGAGTATTTTTGTTGATGCCGGTCGACTTCGAGAACCGAGAATGGTTCGTTGGTCCGCGTTGATGGCTCGTCATGCTATTGAGGGTACTGAGATTGTGCGATTCCCTCCTTCATATTTTCGTTGGCTTGATCGCCAAATTTTTGTGATAGAGGATTTTCCGTATGCCGGGATAGAATTCTGCGGTGACAGAGAGATGGTTCTCTCAGCAGGGGAACAGTGGGATGATTCAGGTAAAAAAAATTTTCAACGTTTGATAAATTCTAATTTTATTTTTTTTTAATTTTTTATCGTCTTTGAAAACTAAAATCCAAAAGTTTTTTGAAACAGATGTGGGTCCACAAAGACCAGCTCATCTCCAACCTTACGAGAGAAGACAACTAGTTGCGCCTGCACCAGCCCCAGCAGGCCAATCAACAGAGATTTTGACTGATTTGGAGCATCATCTAGAGCGTTTGACTCTAGATATACTAGAGACCAGCATAGATGAAATTCCTCTCAGGCTGCAGAGATATGTGATTGGAGTTCCAGGACCTTTTAGGAGGTTCCTATGCAGGGTAGCCCGGGCAGTGGTTTCGTATCGTGATCACCATCAGTGATGGGATGATCGTGTAGACTCATATTTTTGACTTTTGTATTATCATTTTTTCCGATCATAAGGTGTTTCCAACCTATGATCGAAGACGATGTATATTTTTGAAAACACTCCTATACTATGATATATCACTATTTTGACGGCTATCTGTGTACATATGTGAATGTTGTTTGTTTTACTTCTTTTGATTATTGCAAATGTCTATTTATCATACTAGAAGCAATTGAATCTGCTAATGTATTTAAATGTCTTGGAATATGTTGATATTCAATGTAATCAAATTCACGTTCCAAGAGACGAACTCTCAAAAACAACCGTAACAATACTGGATTTCTAATGGTATAAACCCTGTTAAGTTGTAATACAACAAGTTCAGAATCCAACCTTACAATCAAACTCCGAATTCCAAATGATATGGATTCAGACAATAACTCAATCACTGCACTATACTCGGAAATGTTATTTGTTGTTTGACCAAGGCTTACCCCATGCATGGATACTAACTCGTCAGAGGGTGAATAGATAACCCAAGCTGTGGAAGAAATGTTCTGTGTACTACGACAAGCACCATCAGCAAAACCAATGTAGGTTTGAAGAGACATCGACATCTGCAATATCAAGAGTAAAAATCAGATAAGCAGGAATAGTGACAAAAACACACTTCTAAACTAGGCACACTTTTCTAATCTAACACACCAGCAATAAAGAAATCTAAACTAAAAAAATATCCACACCTTGTTTAAGCATAATATCGCTTTAGATAAAGCCCATTTCTGGGTTTATCCAAAGGGACACCGTCAAAATCTATCAACTCATAGGCCCCTTTTGCTAACTTTCGTTTAACAATAAAAGGACCATGCCACATAGGCAAGAATTTTCCAACTCCTAGCTTGTCGTTAGCTTGATCATAAAGTAAAACTAGGTCTCCTTCTGAAAAATTTCGAGGGGTCACATTTCTATCATACTGAGCTTTTATCCTTTTAACATGAGCCTCGTTTGCTATTGCAGCATTTCGTCGATTCTCATCTAATTGGGCTAAGTACAAGAAACGTTTTTCCTCTTCAGACGTAGCTGGAAGTAATTCTACGGCTAATTTTAGTGACGGAATTTCGCATTCAATCGGTAACACAGCTTCCAAACCGTAAACCAGTTGAAAAGGAGTGAAACCTGTTGATGTTTTGACTGAGGTTCGATATGCCCAAAGTGCTGAAAATAACATGGAATGCCAATTCGTCTTGTGAATACCAATGATTCGTTTGATCATGGTGACTAAAACTTTGCTTATGGCTTCAACCAGACCATTGGCTTGCGGATAATACGGAGTGGAACTATCGTGGCACAAGCCAAGCTGTTCTGTCAGTTCAGTCATCATGACATTCCGAAAATGACTTCCATGATCCGTAATAATAGCTTGAGGAACACCGAACCTAGCAATTATGTGATTAAATACGAATGTTGCAGCAGTCTTGCCGTCAACTGAATATGTAGGCATCGCCTTGGCCCATTTTGTAAAATAATCTACTGCTAGAATAATATAAGCATGCCCCCCGGCCGAGTGAGGGTTACATGCAATAAAATCGATACCCCATTTCGCGAAAGGACCAACAACGATTATAGGGTGAAGAGGAGTGGGTGGCGTGCGCATTTTCCGATAAAAAACTTGATAGTTGTGGCATTTTCGAACCGCATAAATGCAATCTTTGAACAACATTGGCCAGAAATAACCTACACGCAATATCTTTTGGGTTGTGGCATACACAGACATGTGACCGCCACATGCTCCAGAATGGTAGTCATTTAACACCTTTTCAGCTTCTTCATGAGTTAGACAACGTCGGAAAACAGAATCCGCTCCATGTCGATAAAGTGTATCACCAATGATATTATACTGTTGGGATTGGAAGCGTGTTTTCCGTCGCTAAGTTCGTGAAATGTTAGGCCGAAAAGATTGGGTTTGGAGATAAACGATAATATCTCCATACCATGGATCAAGTGTACTGATAAGAAACAAAGAGTCTGCAATGGACTCTTCTGCCACTGTTTCAGTATCAGTAGAGGGGAAATCACACATCAGTTCCGCAAATACCAAAGATTTCTTTGCCTTGTATTTTTCAAATTCCAAGTCAAATTCCTGTAGGATAACTATCCATTTCGAATATTTGCCCCCTAGCAATTGTTTGGTCAAAATATACATCATAGGGTTGCAATTAGAAATTACTGTGGTTTTACGTAACAAGATGTAATGTATAAAAACGTTGAACAGCTTGGACAGCTGCCAAAGCCAATTTCTCCACATGTGTGTATTTGATTTCAGTCGGATGCAAATTTCGACTAAGATAATAAATCACATGTTCATTGTGAGATTCATCTTCCTGAACTAGTACCATCCCAATGGTGGAATGAGAAGCAGCGAGGTACAAAATGTAATCTTGGTTGTAGTTGGGAGGATGCAATAACGGTGCATGAGTGAACACGTGTTTAAGTGCATACAAATATTGATCAGCAATCTCGTCCCAAAAGAACGGAATGTTCTGTTTCAACAACCGGGTGAAACCCTTTGTAAGCTCGGCATAGTTAGGAATAAATCTAAGTAAAAAGTTTGCTTTCCCCTGCAAACTCTGGAGTTGGCGCAAAGTCGAAGGTGGAGGCAATTTAACGATGGCTTCGACCTTCGATGGATCGACGCGAATACCTGCTTTCGAGACAACAAATCCCAGTAATCGACCTGATTCTACGCAGAAAACACATTTATGCGGATTCAGCCTTATCCGATAATGCCTACATCTCATAAAAATTTCTCGTAAATGAGTGGGATGATCGGCCCTACGTAATGAATGAGCAGGTAAATCATCAAGATATGGCTGGACAATGTGCTTAATGTCATGAAATGCATAAGACATAGCCCGTTGAAAAGTTGCTCCAGCATTTTTTAGTCCAAAAGGTAGTTTACAATAAGCAAATGTTCCCCATGGACAAATAAAAGTTGTTTTGGGTTTATCTGCAGGGAGTATGTTTATTTGATTGTAGCTGGAAAAGCCATCCATGAAGGAAAACAATTCACTGCTAGCAAAATCATCTATTATTTGATCGATATAGGGAGTTGGATAATTATCTTTTGGACAGGCTCGATTAATATCCCTATAATCGATACATACTCTTATCGTTCCTTGTTTTTTAGTCACAGGAACAATATTCGATACCCAATCCGTTAAGGGAATTGGATAAATGAATCCTACTCGAAGTAATTTTTCAACTTCAGTTTTTATAGCAGCAGCTTTTCTAGGATGAATTTGACGTAATCGTTGACGAACAGGTTTAGCATCCGGGTAAGTCTTAATTTCATGAACGACGATCGATGGATCAATTCCTGGCATTTCTTCATAAGACCAGGCAAACACGTCACGGAATTATTGAAATAGGGCTTTATAAGTCTGAATTTCTTCATCTGTACAACAAGCACCTATATGAATGTTTTCAATTATTCTTGGTTTTACTGAAATGTCAATTGGAACCGTTCTAGATATATTTTCCAAATTTAACTCAGAATCAGGATTTTGCAATGGATTCTGAGGTTCCTTGGCATATTCAGCAGTAAAAATTGAAGCGAAATCATTTTCAAAATGATCTAATTCAAGTAAAAATGAAGACCAGTGATGTAGATCTTCCCATGGTAAATCATCAACAGACAAAAACTCACGAATTTGCTCATCTGTATGAACAAGTTCAGGAAATTTCGTTGTAACTGAACTAGATATAGTAAGTGATTCCTCATGGATCCCATTCATTGGATCGGTTTTGGTTGAAGAGTGGTCGGAAAATGACTGTACAGCCTGGTACGCAATTTCAAATGGACTCAAGGGCATCACGCCATCAAATGAATATATCTCGGATTCTGAAGGAATAATCCAAGGATCATCAAACGTAATAGTGTCTGATGAAATCATGTGAATACTTGCAGTAGAAGGCGATACGTTAGGAGGAGGAAAGGAAAAAGTTCCTAGTAAACCAGAATCTTTAATCAAACCTACTCTAACATCCTTATAAGGAATAGCCGTTTTACCAACATGCTGGATTGTTTCTGTAGAGGCTGGGTCGGACGAGAAATAAGTTAACTGATCTATTGTCATGATTTTTCCTTGATATGGAAATTTTATAAGTCGAAAGACCGAAGAGACAACAGCAGTCATAGCATAGGACCAACTACGACCCAGTAGAAGGTTGTAATCTAGAGGGGCATCAACCACTTCCACATCTAGATTAACAATTTTACCTTCGACCCCTATGGGTAAATCCTGCAAAATACCAAAAGGTTGAAAACCTCGACCATCAAAAGCCTTTAGAATCGTCGGAGATTGGTTAAGTGTAGGAGAACTAAGAGATTTCGAACACTGAATTGACATAATACACGTTGAAGCTCCCTCATCAATCACAATCCGAAAAATAGGTCTGTTTTTTACTAACAATGGAATCTAGAAAGCCATTTGGTGAGGAAGACGTGGTGTACTATTTTCTAGATCGAAGATTATAAGGTTAGAATCCTGAACATCGACAGCTCCTATGGCAGACAATAATAATTTACGCTGTGCTGGACATGATTGCAGCACTTCCAAAGCCGACATCGCTGAAGGAGAAACAGCTAAGTCTTCAACAATGTTGCAATTCTGAGCAGCTCTCGCATGTGGATTGAAAGATGATTTACGAAGAACACCTTTAGCAGGCGGTTTGATTATTAAGTCTAGATTTTGTTTCTCGATCTGTAGCAGACCAGAAACAGGAGGAGTTGTAGTTGATGTATTTGCATTGGAAGACTCTGCTTCTTTGCCATCAACAGGATTCTTAGAACCGTAATCTTACGATCGCGTCACAACCCTTACATGAGACATCATCATAATAGGCTCTTCTAAAGTAGTCGAGGAAGAACCAATCATCTTACTATCTTGAATTGGAAAAGGATCCTTCAAGACAGCAGGTTGCTGCGATCCTTTAATGAATTTCGTAACTTCGTCTCGATATGGACATTCTTTCGTGAAATGATCTTGTTCAAAAATGAAACAAGGATAGCGAGGTTTACGTTTTTCGTCATTGGATTCATCTTTATCAGTTTTCTCTTTTGAATTCTTTTTGTTTTTGTTCCTCCCCTTCTTTTTACCACCGGATTTTGATTTTGTCGTAGATGTTTCAACGACATGAATATCGGCAGAAACTTCAGGAGAGGATTCTCCTTTCGGGGAATCAGGTAAAGTTATAATTGGAGAAGAATTTTTTGAGGATTTCTTCTTGCTTTTAGAATTGACTGTAGCAATCATACCGTCAGCAGCATGAGACCCTGAAGGAGCAGCAACTATTTGACCTTGTTTTGGAAGGTCTGGGATTTTTTCATGTAGAGTACCTGACTGCGTATAAACGAGGTCAAGGTACTGAGCCTGAGAAATTACTTGCTCTTCAGTAACAACACCAGCCTTAGCTACATCTTCATTGATCTTGGGTAACAATGATTTAATAAACCATTCTGCCAAAATTTGATCCGAAATATAAACTTTCACTAAACGTCGTCTACGTCGCCATTCATGAATATGATCAGAAATATACGTGGACGTAGATTGTTTTAGCGAAGTTAATAATTCTGTGCCATTTTCATATCTGACAGGAAACTGAAAATGAGTCAAGAAAGCTGTTGCTAACTGACTGAAATTATGAAACGAGCTGTGTGGTAACTCAATGTACCATTTGGCAGCAAGACCTATGAGGGTTCTTTGAAAAAGACGTAAGCAAATCGAATCATCAATGATTGAATTAGATGCACACCAAAGGTGATAAGTCATAACATGATTCGATGGATCCTCTCCTGACTTACCTTCGAATTTTGGTATATCACTGGGCAACTTATGAGGCATTGGCGGCCAGTTTTGATAATAAAAAATTGGATCATTTGTAAGGCGCGTCAAATCAGGTAAGTCCAAAGTTGCGATGAACGTTAGTTGACGGTTAGGGTCGCGAAAACCTTGAGAAGCCAAAGCAGATCCGGGAGGCGGATACCCAAGATAACTAGGAATCGGATTTGCATTAGGTATTGTGTAACCTCCCGGATAACCAGGATGAACCGGACCATACTGAGGTTGTTGATAAGTATAACCAGGGTATGGTTGATACTGATAGCTTGGATTCTGTACATAGGGACCGAATTGTGGCTGTCCCTGGTACGGTTGATACGTAAATTGAGGTTGACTTGTAACAACTGTACTCGTACCGGCTTGTCCTGCAGGCATCTGAACTGTAGTCTGAATGGAAGGTCCTGACTGAGGTACAGAGACTTGAGGGATTTGCACAGATACAGGGATAGAAGAAGTCGGTGCTACAGATACTCCAGAAACGGGTGTGAAAGGTTGAATAGACGTTGCAGCAGTTACAGCAGTTTGAGGCGGAGTCTGAGGTGTACTAGGCCCAGCCTGCTGAACTGAACTAGGTGCAGGAGTTTGGATAACTGGCTGAACAGGTTGCTGGGTTGAACTAGAAACCAAAGGCTGGCCAGGTTGATAAGGCAACTGCACATTAGGCTGCAAAGGCTGTTGATATTGGGACGGATCCAACACCATAGTTCCGGGGTATTGTCCCATAGAAGGTTGAACGTAAGGACCAAAACCTGGTTGAACGTAGGGTTGATAATTAAGAGGTAAATTTCCGGCTCCTTGAACAGATGGTTGACCAGAAGGCTGTTGGTAACCTTGAATTGGGTACTGCCCTTGAGGTTGATAACCCTGAGGCACGTATTGAGGCTGGGGTTGATAAGGACCCTGAGGAGCATATTGATTTTGGGGTTGACCTTGAGGAATGTACTGTCCTTGGGGTTGATAACCCTGAGGTATGTACTATCCTTGGGGTTGCCCCCCAAAATAATATGATTCCACAGTTTGTCCTGGGAAAAAGCTACCTTGAGGTTGTGCTCCGAGTGGTAACTGACTACCTTGAGGTTGCCCCCCAGGCGGTAACTGACTACCCTGAGGTTGCCCCCCAGGCGGTAACTGAGTTCCCTGAGGTTGTCCCCCAGAAGGAAATTGACTGCCTTGAGTTTGAGGATTGGGAATATTACCAGATATCATAAAAATTTTCTCTGCGTTCAACGTTTCAATTTTAAGTCCATCAAGACCAGATGATAACATGTTTTCTATGGGTTGAGGAGCTGCTCCCGAGAAAGTACCAGACAAAGACTGATATCCCGAAGGAACAGAAGGACCACCATGTAAAAATGATTCAGGCGTTTGAGAAAACATGGATGACTCTCCAGCCATAAAAGATGACGGATAATAAACTCTGGGTGTAGGATGAAATGGAATTTGAGGTGGATAAAAAGCAAGACTCGGATTCTCTAAAAAATCTGTTAAAGAGAGATACCAAGGATTAGTTCAAATGGGGCTGTAGAAAATAGATTCACGCTCCCTAAGATTTAACGATTGAGGGGAGTTGGGAAGAGATATGTCTTCGTCTGGATTAGTAAGTTCTTCAATAGAAATAAGTCTAGAGGGAAGATTTTCTGTAATGATATTTCTTACCCTAGGTGAACCTGGATCGCTAGAAGTTGGTGTGATAAATCCTGAGGATGTTTCTAACACAGAAGATTCAGTTTCAGGTTCAGATATTTCAGGTTCGTCAGATAATTCACCAGAAGGAGAAATATTTTCAGTAACTTCAGAAACTAAAATCGGTTCTTGAATGTATTCTGTTGTAGGTATTTGATGATCGGGATGTATAACTATAGCTGAGCTTTCAACTTCTGTTGACCTAAGTCTATGGCTACTGTGTGGTACCAGAGCTCGAAGCCCTTCAAGTTGACTTGGTGAATATTCAGGGGGTTTCCCTTGTATTCTCCGGGATTGTCTCGGCAATTCCGCCACGATTAAAAATTATCTAATCACACGCAAACAAAGAAAAATTTCAATGAAAACACCTAAAGTCTCTAAGAAACAAACAATTGAATCATTCGCCTAAAAATCTAAGAGTTCAAACCACATACAAACAGGTAACTTTCCGTACTAAAATCACTAGTTGGTGATGAAATCCAACTTAGTAGAATTTTAACACGAAAAGGGCGATTGGAACAGTTACCCCGACAACCTGCTTAATGAAACAGACTGGCACAAGTTTCTTCACAAAACCATATCGAGTGAAGAGAACCCCCCAGAGAGTCCAAGTGAGTCTAGTCGACGTCTGTTCCAGGTACAATGGGATCTTCCCTCCACCGTCACCTTAGGAAAGAATCCTAAAGATTATGGCCTGTAAGGTTACCAACTGAAACAAATATACCTGGGGGAACAGTCTACGATCCGACACACACGCAAGGGCAGAGTAACAAAGCTCAATCCCCTTGAAGGCTCCTTGAATATAATCCAAGGTTTACCGACAA
This sequence comes from Pinus albicaulis, assembly GCA_034641835.2. NCBI lineage: Eukaryota > Viridiplantae > Streptophyta > Pinopsida > Pinales > Pinaceae > Pinus > Pinus albicaulis. The sequence continues at coordinate 865,041,542 of CM076579.1, forward strand.
GTGACCCCTGGCTCCTCGACAATGGTCTATACGAGGTTTACCGTTTTTAATACGTGTATATCTTCTATCGTTCCCAATGAGGAAGGATTGATTACCCCACTGGTTCAGATATGATCTCGTGCTTAACTCCTTTAAGAGGAGCTTCCCAAAGCATACATGCAACAATTGGAATTCTTCCTACCGCAAGATTTGTCTACTTGTTTGTTTTAGCTATCTTGGAGAGTTAATTACTCCCTACTCCAAGATACTAGCCTAAGCTATGTTGGTGATAAGAGCCCTAGAAATAAAAAGATTACTAGATGAATTTTATTTAAGCGTTAATTTTTGGAGCTGTTTCTTAAGTCAATGGGTGCGGAAATGAAACTTTGGATGATGTGAAGACTCGACTTCCAAAAAACACTAAAATGCACCTATGATGATATTCAATTCTTTTTCTTTCAATGAACTTGTTATGTAAAGAAAGAGTTAGAGAATGAAATCCTTTTAATTCCTTCTTTAAACATGAAAAATGATTGAAAGAAAGTACTGTCTTTTAATAAACTATCAAAGCTCACAAGAAAAATCCCTTTCCTTTCCAAACTTAGAAGCTACAAAACAATTTTTCTTCGAAAGAAAGCTATAAAAACTAAAACTACTCAAAACTACAAAATCTAATCTTGAGATCTAAAATCTAAATTCAGTAAAAGATTTTAAGATTTTTTTTTATGAATGTTTTCCTTAGTTGTTCAGCAAACTAAGAATATATTCGTTCAAAATAACAAACAGATCAAAAACACTCAAAACATGTTTTTATAAAAATGAAATTAAAAACTTTGAACCAAATTTTTTTGAAGATTTGCAAAGAAACAAAAGACTTAATTTCTCAATATAGGATGTTCTCACAATTAGGTCGGATTCAAAAGACAAAAAGAGATCAATGTAATCTGAGATACTGCAAATTGTCAAAAGTTCGAATCGCTACAAAAACCAAGTGAAAAAACAATCCAAACTGCAAAATCTTCTAGAAAATTATCAAAACATCAACACTATTGGAGTTCATTCACAAAAAATTCTTGACAGAAACAATAATCAGTCTGGGCAAAAACCAAAGATCTAAAAATAAACTAGAAAAAGAAATCTAAAGATTTTCTAAAATTTTACAGGGTCCGCAGGTAACCAGTATTGACAGGTGTGGTCCCGCACTGTATTCTTTACAGAAAGTGCGAACCTGCCCGCACTGTCAAAGTAAGGTAGAGTGCGGTCCTAGGAAAAATTATAGAAAAACTTAAAATATTTCTGAATTTTCAAAAACAGGGAAAATCTAAAATACCCAGACAGAAATGTATCAATCAAAAACCAGGAAAAAATGTTTCCTCAAATCAAAAATAAAAGAGAACCAAAAACAACAAGTTTTGTCCCCAGTATGGTCGCCATTTTGTTGTGTAGATTAATCTGTCTTGTGGAAAAGACCGATCTCTCTAGTACTAAAAGTAACTAGCAACAAAAAGCTAATTATACTAATCTCTCTCTAAGCATATAAGATTCATAAAAACACTATATAGGTGTAAGGCCTACCTTATATCCAATGCTTGCTTGATCTCGTTGAAGTCCTTCCCGTGCACTGAAAGAACGTTCCTCATGAATCTGCAGTCACAAACAAGCAAAAATATTACACAGCACCTGTATAGACATTATTATAAACCATACTCATCATAATGATCAAGGAATTTATGAAATAAACCATGAATAGACAGTTTAATGAGAGAAATGAGTATATTTGTATTAACTTCAAATAAAAGAAAACCTTTACAACCTGTGCCTTGATGTCGTGCAGGTCCTCTTGGGGTCCGAAGTAGGAATATCTTCTACTTTGACAAGCATTGCACTCTTTGAACCAAGACGGATAGAGATGAGTGATTTAACCTCACAGAAAGTCTTAGTTAACTAAGTCTGAATCTCAACAGCATTTAACTTCAAATATCTCAAAGCTTGAACTCCCTTTGAGGCTACCCAAGGCCTCTTTTTATAGTGGAAAAGAGGAGGTTTTCTGTTCCAAATATGAAGGGATAGAATCCTCCTTTAAAGGGATTAGCTCCTTACATCAAGGGGTTAGCTCCATCAAGTGAGGGATGCATGAACCTTCTCAAAGCGTATCCATTCCCAAAAATTCCCATCTAGAATCTTCTAGAATTCATCTGAAATCCACTTTTTATCTTTACTTTCTCGCCTTTTTGAGTTTTACAGAGGTCCGCACCCATGACACAAAGAACGTGCGGTATGGTTCCGCAGGAGAGTTGAACTTTAGGTGCGGGACCGCAGGCAATGAATAGAGAAAGTGCGATACCAATGTTTAGGGGATTTTTAGGAACTTTTCTCTGATTTTGAAAGCTTGACATGAGGAGCTGATATGTTAGACTTGAAAAAGGAGGAAGTATGAGTAATAATGAGCTCATACTCATAGCAAAATGTCAGGATGACAGTTTTTAGTGTAACACGCGCCCAAAGGATGACGCGTTGTGGGGAGTATAGCGATTCAAGAGAAGCTCGGAGCCATGCACATGGAAATACGAGAGCTTGTGGACGCGAATGGGAAAAATGAGTTAGCACGGACCTGCGGTGCATACGATGTCGGGTGTATGGCCATACCAAGGACCAATGTCCCCTATTGGCGGATTACCCACGGACGGGGGGGACCTAGTCTCGCCGTGCCCCGGATCCGGCGGATCCGCGCTGCGGTGCAATGATTTTCGGGTAGCGGGACTACATAATATGGCCCGAGTGCCTCACGGCTAAGTATGGGTGACCTTAGGCGGCAATGGTGCAAGTTACGCCGATCGGTAGGGAACGAGGAGCAGAATTTTCACACATATGAATTATTGGTAGATCGAGGAAACCTCTATAGGGTGAAATCATATCCCACGTCACCGAGATCCCCCCGCAACTTTTGGTGGTTCTCCCGACAAGGGGGTAGGGGAGGTCGGGTGAGGAAGCACATGATGGGGTCGAGGGCGGACTGATCTACTATAGCTGCAGAGAGATAGGGCACTTCACAAGGGACTACCCAAATCCCACCAGGAAATCCTCGCAAATATTGCGCTGTAACCGGACCATGAGATTGAAGATTACCCGATACCGATAGCCAAAATACGGGGAAAAATAGCCGACCCCTCACGCGTAATGTGAAAAAGGGTTAAAAAATAAGCTACGCAATGGGATGGTCACCCGGGGGAGCAAGGGAAGAAGTGCACCTCACGGAACAAGCACCGTGGGGAAAGCCTGCGCGACTTTCGGTGCACCTCAAGAAAGAGGAAAAGGTTGAGCCCTTTCTAAAGGCATGCTTGAAACTGCTACGTAACCGATCGAATGTAGAAACTCATCAAGTATTACTACATAGTTGTGCAGCCCAACCCAACACAATTCACGAGGCAAGAGGTTTCCACCGGCTATATGGCTACAATAAACGTACGGAAGAGAAATGCGAGTTGACTACGCAGTTGGCGACTACGAGATGGACCGAGTTATTCTCGATTTAGGGTCGGATGCAAACGTACTACCAAAGCGGACATGGAAACAAATGGGTGAACCTAAGTTGGAATGGTCCACTATCCAGTGCATGCATGGAAAATCAACAAAATATCATCCTCGCTAGGACGATTACCGAGATTCATGGTAAATATCATGGGAATAAAATTCCTAGTCGACTTTGAGGTCATCGAAATCGTGGAAGATGCGGATCCGTACCTCGCACTACTCGGGGTCCGGGCTCGAGCTATAGACATGGGGGGGTGTCATCAATCTCAAAAAAGCACGAGCATGGTGTTTGAAAACAACAATACACGCGTAATAGTACCACTAGATCTAGCAGAAGGTGCGCGTATATGGAACCGACCTACAAACGGGAGGAACTAGACCACATTTATAGATTGACTACGCGGGATGAAGACAGGGATTAAACCCACAACGAGATGGGATATTTTGGAGATATAGTGAATGTTTTTATGATGCTGATGAGGAACTAGAAAATTGGCAAAATCGAGTTTACACGAGGTTTTGAGCGTTAGCTGTTTCCCCAGAGTTGCAAGAACCCTCTATTGCATTTCTTTCCGAGGTAAGAGATCTACCCCACTTTGATGAGGGATGGTAGTGTCTAGGAATTCCTAAGAACACTAGAATATATGGTGCCAAGAGAATGACGGCTCTTGGCCCCTAATCTGGCTATGCACGGGACACCCGCGCATTGGTGGGACACCCACAATAAAGCATTCCGGATTGGGAAACATGTCATGAAAGGATACTTCTACGGTTCCCCCTCCGGTCGACATACACACCAGGGATGTCCCTCGGACTCGGGGGACCCCCACGCACATCTACGTGTCCGGATGACCAAATGGTCCGACCGAACTACGGAAGAATGGGTCCACCTATTTTTTCATGCCTTGGGTCCTATCCCGACGCTTGGTACTTAGATGAGGAATTGCACCGCGCTCCCACCACTCGGGAAGTGCTAAAGGAGGAATTTTTCAGAACATTTGGATTGATTTGGGGGGGGACAGAGATGCTCGATGAAGCTCCACAAGACATTGATGCATTTGTCTTTAAGAATTCTTCGCACCACGCCACCCCAACGGTCCCGACATGGGAAGCGCGGATGCAAGAACATAGCCAATTTCCTGAGCTTGGCGATTGATGAGAAGAAGATAATCCTCGAAAAATTTATGTCCCGGAATACGAAGGAGAACGTCCTGTCGTGGGGCCATCACTCGCAAAATATTGACATAACACAACCTCTTAAGCTGCATGACGTTAATATTGGGATGAAGGAACACCCTAAGTTGGCTAATATTGGGAACTATTGGGATGAAGGGATCGTAGGAAAAATCACGGAAATTACTCACGGAGTATCGGGACCTATTTCTAACAAAGTTCTCTCGAGCTCAAGGGCATCACTGGGGATCTCGATATTATGCAAATCACTACGAAACTCTGAGGCACGCCCCCATCAAGCAATGGCCTTACCGAGTCGAATCGTAAATACAAGCAAAGGTCAAGGAAGAGGCTGGATAAAATGCTTGCCGCGGGTATCATTGAACCAATTGAGCGGTCGGGATTGGGTAAGTCCAATGGTCATCCAGGGGAAAGAATACCAAGGGGGAAATATGCATCGCGTGGATTTTCACAAGTTAAATGTCGCTTTGTGTCCATGACCCCTTTCCTACACCCTTCTCCAATGAAATCCTTGCTAGTGTGGGTGGATAGGAGGCCTATTCCTTCACCGATGGGTTCTAAAGGTACCATCGGATCCGAATTGCACACGAAGATCACGATGAAGACTACTTTTGCAACTAAATGGGGGTCCTTCCAATATACGGTCATGCCCTTTGGTCTCAAAAATGCACTGCTATTTTTTTCAAGGGTCATAGTCATCGTATTCAAGAAGTTTATTCATAATTTCCTGGAGGTTTATTTCGATGACCTGGACGGTTTTTAGCTTAGTAAAGGAACATGTCTCTAACCTCTGCGACTAATGTTGGATGCATGGCGGAAGCACTGAGGTTTCCTTGAATATTAAGAAGTGCATCTTCGTGTGCCATTTGGAATCTCGCTCGGACACATAGTCCGTCGGCAGGGGATTTATGGTTGATCCTGCGAAGGTAGCCATAATTATAAACACTAGCGATCTCCCACAACGAAGAAACAACCGCATTCTATTCTTGGACACACTTTGGCTATTACAGGAAATTATTTTAGGGGTACACCCACGATTACGACACTTATGGAAAAGCTACTAAAAAAAAGACGTTTCTTTCTTTTGGGATGATGAATGTCGAAAGAGCTTTGAATTGCTCAAAGAGAAGATGATCTCTGCCCTCCCATACTAATATTTCCTTATTGGTCAAAGGAATTTCATGTACATGTGGATGCGTCCGACATCGCCTTGGGAGCTATTCTCACTTGACTTTGAGAAAGAGATATCGATCACCCGGTTGCCTTTGCGAGTCGGGGAACTCTTGGGTGTAGAATGAAACTACTCCACCACTAAGCGCGAAGGATTGGCTATGGTCTACGCGCTACGTAAATATCAACACTATCTAGTGGGTAGACACTTTAAAATTTTCACTAATCATTCAGATTTTAAATACCTAGTCAACAAGCTTTCGTGTTGCAAGGGGGAAAGATTTCTTGCTAGTCATTGCTATTTCAGGGAATATGATTTTGAGATCGTCGTCAAGCTCGGAAGACTGAATGCGAGCCCGGATCATTTGTATCGCATTGAAATAGGGGGAAGGACATACTAGTTTGGAAGAATGCTTTCCGGATGCGCCAGTTGTTTACCATTAAGGTGGTTGACGCACACTTTGTCGATGTCATTGAGTTCCTCACTACGGGCGTGGCCCCGTGCTGGGTATTCGGTGTAGTAGAAAAAAGGAATTGGTTACTCGGCAAAGTGGTCTTTACTATCATCATCGGTCGGTTATACAAGCTAGGCACGGATGAAATACTACGCAGAATATGTTCTATAACATGAATGGCCTATCGTGTTAGCGAAGCACACGAAGGTGTCGCAGGAGGCCACTATGCGGGACGCGCAATGACACAAAAATATTTTGCGAGTGCCGGGTTATGGTAGCCTACTTTACATCAAGATTCTTACACCTATTGTAGGTCTCGCGATACCGCCAGGCGCATAGGGACGACATTCACACTGAGATGAGATGCCTTTACTGACCTCAAGTGGATTTACGGGCTTTTGAAAAAATGGGCCATTGATTTTATAGGACCCATCAATCCACCGAGAAAGAAAATAGGTGCGCTCTACATTATCACCCCCCACCGACTACATCACTCGATGGTCGAGGGCACAAGCGAGTGAAGGATCTGTCTTGCGGATATTGTCTGCGCACTTCATCTTTGAGTAGATTCGACTAGGTTTGGTTGCCCAAAGATCCTAATGAGTGACGAGAGGTACACACTTTGTCAACCAAACGATTCAAGCCTTGAATGAGGAATTCCCAGGATCCACCATGCCAAGAGTACACCATACCACCCTCGAGCAAAGGGGGCGGTTGAAGCTTTTAACAAAAAAATTGGAATAGGAATTAACTAAGGTTTCCAATCTCGATACGTAGTGGTCGGGATGTTCGCATTCGCTCTATTTTGTGGGCCTACCGAATGACCCTGCAAGAAGCTAATAAGCGGAGACTCCCTTTCCGGATGGTCTATGGAAAAGAGGCCATTATTCCCATTAAATACGTTGTTCCTAGCCTATGCATCACAACATTTACCAATATGGTAGACCACCATATCATAGAGGAGTGCCTTGCGCAACTTGTGGCTACGGGAGGAAGATCGGTTTATTGCTAATTTTCATCAACGAGGTTAAAAAGACTCGTGACAAAGCATGGCATGATCGACATATTCACCAAAAATACATTCGTCACGAGTGACCTTATCCTTTTATACGATAGCCAATTTGCGAAACATCCAGGAAAATTTCGACAACACCGGCTTGGTCCCTACACGATTAAGGAAATCACGAATGGTGGAGCAATCCAACTAGCTACCTGCACGGAGACATCATACCGGGCTTTGTCAATGGTAGTCAACTCAAGCCTTACCGGGTTCAATGACTATATGGCAGTACGAGTGACTCGGGACGAGTCATAAGATTTTTTTGGGGGACTATTGGAACACGGTCTCCTACAAGCTACGAAAGCTGTTCCATTTTGGATATTTTTGATTAGGTTTAATCTAGCGGAGGGTTTTGGGTTGGGTCAAAGCCCGAAAGCATTGTATTGGGGTACAAGGGGTAGAACCGGTCCGAAAAACCATGGTTTGCGGACCATAGGAAAGTTTAGGCTAGATTGTTATAAATAGAGGACCATTTTTGTATTGTAAGGTAGGATATGATGAGCTATTGATGCAAATTTTGGTTTAAGCTATCTGTTTGGGTTTTGGGGAACGGACTCCTATTGGTCGTGTGTACGGAGATCTAAGTCCAGATCTGTGTAGCGGACCTCCCGTTGCTCTGTGCACGGAGTTGGGAAGGGAATTGTAAGGAAGAATTGATGAATGAATGAATAAGAAGGATTGTTAGAGAATTAAATCTGTGGAGTAATCCGGGTGCAAATTGTTGGTACTTTCCGTATTGTGTATTTTCTCTGTCTTTAAGCTGCGAAGATCTATGTAAGTGTGTTTCTAGATATGGATCTATTTTTTTCTTTTTATATATTGTTGTATTATTGTCATAAAATCATATAACTATAGATCTAGCGCACGTGGATGTGAATAGAGACCTAATTAGCACTGTGTAGAACAAGGTAATCGGGGATTACGGGACCTAGCGTAGCTCGCTTGCTTTTACCCATCCTTTCTCAAGGTGCGGAAACCTAGTTCCAGCACCCACCCATACTACTTCGAGTGAGACTTTGACCTGCGCAAGCAGGTCACTACCGAAAAGGCTAGTAGTATAGGGGTTTGTTGGCAAACCTTGCACATCGAACCTGGGTCAGGACCCCTTGAGCCAACAAGAAGCTCAGGAGGCTACTTGGCATTTGAAGAGTAGAGCTATCTAGTTATAAATTGGAGATGATAACTAAGATATTTCAAGCCTATGATAAGGTGCAGAAGATGTGTAACACCATTTGAAATCTTCAGGATGGTTTGGGTGGGGAAATTAAAAATTTGGAAGTTCTTGCTTCCTTAAGCATCTCACGTTTGCAAAAATTGTTTAAGGTACCTGAGAGAGCATATATTGTTGAAGTCGTCAAGGTCACCCAATTATTTCCTAGATTTGTGACCGATGAAGAAAACATAACCCTAATGAAGGAAGAATTTGAAGAAGAATTTAAGGCTATTATTTCAAATTTTCAGAAAGATAAAATTCCTGGTCCATGTGGTTGGGAGATTGAGTTCTTTAAAGGTTTCTTTGATATCATTGGCAATGAAGTTTTATGGGTTGTAAATTAATCTCAGGGGGAAGGAAGAGTTCTATCAGCTTTTAATTCCACTTTCACTACACTCATCCCCAAAGTTAACAAACCTAAATATTTTGTGGAATTTCTATCTATTTATTTATGCAATTGTACCTACAAATTCATATCTAAAGTGATTTCCACGAGGTTAAAACTCATATTGTCAGGCTCTATTTCAAAGGAACAATTTGGGTTTTTTGACAAGAGACAGATTCATGAGTGTAGGAATTTACAGGGTAAGTTCCTTAGATCAAACACCAAAGGTCACCACTCAAAAATAGATCACAGATAAGTACACCAATATTTGATGTGGTTAACCACGCCCTGAGAAAATGCAGCCACTTCAAGCAATTTATTAATAAAAATAAATAAAATTTACATAAGCTTCTCTCATAAATGGTTACCGGACAAATGACCCTCCATGCTCTTTAAATATAGATCATGGACCAATCGGGTGTTAAGCTACGGATCAAGTGTCAGTAATAGCGAGGAGATAATGAACCGTCAGATTATAAGTTACAAATGTACATAGTACAGAAACACACTTTACCTAACTATACAGTAGGCCAAGTTATACTTAACTATTTCCTATGTGTCGGAATATCCTAACATCCCCCCTTAAGAACAACTTTGGATAGGATTGTAAGGATTTAGAAAGGTGAAACAATAGGAGAAGGAAGGAGGCATTAGAGCATATCCCCCCTTAATGATAACTTTCCTGAACTCCAAGCATATATCGAATTTTGGTAAAGTTCACATCTGTGAGAGCCTTTGTAAAGATATTAGAAACTTGATCATTGGTTGAACAATATTGCACTTCAAGAACACGATCATGAATGAGATTTCTGATGAAGTGTATGTGTATCTCAATGTGTTTAATGTGCTGATACTGAACTGGATCTTTGCATAGATGAATGGTACTCTGATGATCACACCAAAGTGTAGTTGGGTGTACTGATGAAGACAAAATTTGGACAAGATCTGACGAAGCCACAGGGCTTCCTTGCTAGCTTCAACTGCACCATGATACTCTGCTTCTGCCGAAGAAATAGAGATATCACTTTGTTTCTTACAAGACCATGTAATAGGTCCTAAACCAAGAGTGAATACATAATCTACATTAGACTTTCGATCATCAAGGTCACCAACCTAATCAGAATCAGTGAAACCAATCAACAATGGAGATGCTTCTACACTGTAGTGAATCTTGAACTAAATTGTACCTTGAATATATTGAAGTATTATTTTAGTTTCTTTCTAGTGAATTTCAGAGGTTTGTTCATAAATTGAGAAACAAGACTAATGGAAAAGGAAATTTCAAGATGGGTATGGATTAGATACAGAAGTTTACCAACAAGTTGATGGTATAAGGTAGCATCAACTTCAGGGGAAGTACAAGCGAATGAAATCTTGACTCCATACTGAAAGGGAGAAGGGGATTTCTTACAGTCTTCCATGTGAAAGTGGCGTAGAAGATCAAAGGCATTCTTGGAGTGAGAAACGATAACACCTTCTTTGGATTGCAAGACTTGAAGACCAAGGAAATAATGAAAGTTTCCTAATTCTGTCATTTCAAACTTCTTTTTGAGGCTAGAATTCACATGGTTTATATGGTTGGGATCACTACCAGCAAGGATAAGATCATCAACATAAAGAACAAGGATTATGAAGGACTTACCCACTTTATTGGTGTAGATAGTGTTGTTGAAATGACATCTAAAAAAGCCATTATCTAAAAGAAATCTATCCATTTTGGCATGCCAAGCCCAAGGCGCTTGTTTGAGACCATAAAAAAAATTCCTAAGGCAAAAAACAAGGCTAGAGTTGTTTTGGATAAAGCCAGGGGGTTGTTCCATGTAGATTTATTCATGCAAATCTCCATGTAAGAAGGCAGATTTAGCATCCATCTGATGGACTTCCCATTTAAAGGAGGTAGCAAGGGAAATAACAAGGCATATAGAATTCATTTTGGAAAAAAGGGAAAAGTTTTCAGTATATTCAATTCCTTCAACTTGTGAAAATACTTTAGCAACAATACGAGCTTTATGTTTATCCACTTTTCCATCTGGTCCAAACTTTGTTCTATAAAATCATTTTCATCTGACAAGTTTTCTTCCCTTTGGAAGATGAACAATATCCCAAGTATCGTTTTCCAATAAGGAACTATATTCTTCATTCATAGCTGCATCCCAATATAGATACCCTAAATCTTCTTTAAAGGTGTATGGATCATGATTTTATAGAACTTGAGCCAATAAGGAATAGGCTCTATCAAACTAAGAATGTGTATGACGTTGATCCCCAAGGTCACCTGCAAGAAAACCTATTGCATCCTGAGTAGAGCGGACCCATTTTGGAAGTTGTAGAGCTGAAGGAATATCTTGAGGAGGTGGAGGAGGATTTTCATCCTCGATGTCATCATCTAAACTAGAAGGAATGATGTCAAAAGTAGAAGAGACATAGAGAGGTGGCACATATGCCAAATCGGGCTTGCAGGCCAAAGGTGGCACACCCGTCGAACTAGGCTCGTGGGCCGATATATTTTCATAAAATTTCACATCTCTTCTAATGATTACATTTTTGGATTGGGGTTGAAGAATTCAACATCCTTTGACATCTTCAAAATATCCAACAAAAATGTATTTTTCACTCTTAGGTTCTAAGGCTTTATGTTTCGCATCTGGAATATGGACCCAAGCTTCAGTTCCAAAAACATGAAAGTGACTTACATCTGGTTTTTTTGAGCTCCGGGCTTCTTTTGGAGTTATATTCATTAAAACCTTAGTAGGAGTGTGATTTACTATGTAATTTTCACAGTTAATTTATTCTGCCCAAAAATTAAGTCTAAGTCCTTTAGATTGAAGCATACAATTAGATTATTTTAGAGTGTGATTCTTCCTTTCAACTACACCATTTTATTGGGGAGTATATGGAATAGTATGTTGCAATTGAATGCCATGCTTAGTGCAAAAGTTGATAAATTTTTTGTTAGCATATTCTCCTCCATTGTAAGATATTAACTTAATAATTTGATGTCCAGATTGTTTCTCAACAAAGGCCTTAAAGGCCAAGAACATGTTAAAAAATTCAATCTTGAGTTTTAAGAAGTATGCCCAAGTGCGTCTGGAAAAAACATCAATGAAAGTTAATACGTACTTGTAGCCAGAGAAAGAAACAATTGGAAGTGGACCACATAAATCATTGTGCACAAGTTGCAAAGGGGTTGAAGCATGCCAAGAGGCACATTTTTCAAAACTATCCTGATGATGTTTTCTAAGTACACATCCGAAACAAACACCATCTCGGCAAGATACCATAGGAAGACCTGTCACCATATTTCCTTTACATATAGTTTGAAGAGAGAGATTGTTTAAGTGACCAAATCGCTCATGCAAAAGTTTTCTCACTTCATCATTTTGAGCAACAAAAATGGAGGGAATACATGATGACCCAAATTTGTCAAAATTATACAACTTTGCGGAATCGTTAGCAATGCCAGTAGCCGAAATATGTCTAGGATATGTTAGGTCCTTAATTACAACATCGTGAGGTGAGAATTCAATTGTTTTCCCTGCACCTGAATGAGCTATCTAATAAACAAATAGAAGGTTTTAGTACAAGGTAGGAACACATAATACACCATTAAACTAACAATTATCTGGATGAATGGTTCCAGACCCTAAAACACTAAGAGATCTATCATCACCAACATAAAATTTTTTGGTGTTACAACAATTTAAAGAATAAAGCATGGCTTTATTTTTGGCCATGTGGTAAGAGGCTCTAGAATCAATGAGCCACTCATGAGAATGAGAATAAGAAGATACATTCAATTCATAACCAAATCTTGATGCTTGAAAAACACAAGCAGAAAGTGTCATTCCCGAAGATAAAGTTGAAGAGTTCTCCAAATTGATTTGTGCTTCTTCATTGTTGCTTCCAAGGCTTCCATCTTCTTTAAGTATTTTGACTCTATGTGGTCATCACGATTAGAAAAGTTACAATGTCTATTTGTCTTCTTCCCTTTGTTTTTAGTTGCCTTATCAGTTTGTTGAGTTTCTTTTTTAGTTTGCATATGGAATTTCTTAAGACCCTTGTTTGGTTTAGGACCATTATTTTTAGGATTTTGCTTCTTAAGATTCTTTGGATATGGTTTTTGTTGGGATGCTAAGACTTTTTGAGAAGAGTTTCCAATATTAATAAGACCAAGGTGTAAGGTTTTTTCTTTTTCTCTTATCAGAGAATCGCAAAATGCATCAAAAGAGTGGGACTTGTAGGTTGTCCCTTGAGAAATGAGGGTTTCTCTAGTGGAATGGAAGGTGGAAAAAAATATAGAGTATGTAGGGCCTAGCTTAGCAAGAATGGAATAGATAAGACTATCATCCTCATTTTTTAATTTACAACATTCTAAAAGAAGTTTAAGGCTCTTGAATTTGGACAAAAAATATTCAATAGAGGAGAAATTATTGGGATCCAAAGTAAACAAATAATTTTCAATTTGGTGGGCTCTGATTTCATTTTGAATGCCAAAAACATTATTTAGATTTTTCATAGCTTCATGAGGGGAGTCAATTTCTTGGATATGAAACCTAAGATCTTGAGAAATGGGCATTCCTATCAACCCTCGTGCTTGATCTTTTTTATTTTCTCATTTATCATGTTTATCTCCATTGGTAGGTTTAGATTCTTGTCCTGTGGCTATTTTATAAAGCCTGTTACTTATAAGTAAGTCTACCATGTAGGATAGCCATTGGAAAAAATTGGTGTATTAAGAATATCTGGGCATGCACTTTCCATTTTTAAAAACTGAAGCTGAAAATGTTGAAACTAACTACTCCAATGGAAATCTCTTGAAAAGTTAGCCCAAATAAAAAAAAATGGTTATAAAAACGGCTTCGGATGAAGAATTTATGCCTTTCTAAAGAAAATTTGGAGCAGATGTCGAGTAGTTACATGATAGGTTGAAATTTGTACTTTAAAAAAAATCCCCCCATTTTATAAAAAAATACTACTTTATGTGACCCACTTTTATAAATGAGAGTCACTTTTACAATGTTACTTTTACATGTGCTTTTTAAATAAAACCCTTTAAAAAAAACAACTTGCCAAAAGTTTTTTTTAAGAAAAGTAACATGAAAAAAATATTTTTAGAAAAAGGAGTTTGACAAAGAGACTTGAACCCAAGACCTCTATTCTCATAAAGTAACTTTACACCAAGTGAGCTAGTAAATGGATTATGTAATTGTTTGAAAGGAGGAATGGATTCTTCTTTTTTTCTCTTCGATGTGCGTTTTTTTCCCTGCAAAAAAAAAAAAAAACACATAACATGCACACAACAACAACAAAAAATACAAGCTTACGACAGAACTTTTGATTTCCAGTTAGTCCGTCTGGCAACTATATATTTTTCACACTATTTCTAATTTCCTGAAATCGCATAAAGTCACGAGGAAAGACCATACGTAACCAAAAAATATTGTCTTCCTTTTTCTGATTTTCCATATCACACACAACACAGAGAAAAGAGAATACGTAGAGAATAGGGTATATATATTGTAATTAAAAAAAAGACCATAAACCGAAATAAATAGAGGGATTAATAAATATAACTGCAAAAAAACAATGTTTAATACCTCCAAATCTAAAATGACATAACTTGGGCAACCAGAAACCTTTTCGCATGAAACAAAAGGGGAATCTCAATGTAACATAGGCTCCAGACACAACAAAGTAGTTCTCCCGACCCAAAAGTGGTCAGAAACAATATATCTATAAAATGGCAGTCGCATGCAGTCAAACCAGCTTCGGATGTAGATCAAAAATGGATGCAGCCCTCAAAACAGCTCTGATTGGCATGTAGGAATTTATAGGGTAAGTTCCTTAGATCAAAAACCAAATGTCACCACTCACAAACAGATCACAAATCAGTACACTAGTATTTGACGTGGTTAAAACCCTCAAAGAGGGAAATAGTCCATGGCCTGAGCCAATGCGGCCACTTCAGGAAATTTATTAATATAAAGAAAGAAAAATTACATAAGCTTCTCTCATAAACGATTACCGGACAAATGACCCTCCATGCTCTTTAAATAGATATCATGGACCAATCATTTGTTAAGCCACGGATCAAGTGTCAGGAATACCGAGGAGCGAATGAACTATCGGATCACTGCATATCGTGACCGTCAGATTATAAGTTACAAATGTACATAATGAAGAAACACACTTTACCTAACTCTACATTAGACCAAGTTATACTTAACTATTTCCTATGTGTCAGAATATCCTAACAATGAGGCCATTGGGGTGGCACAAGATGGTCTTCATAGTATTAAATCTCACAAAATAAAGGGTGTGGTAATAAAAATTTAACTATCCAAAGCTTATGATCGAGTAAGTTGCATGTATCTTAGTCTACTTCTGACTCATCTAGGGTTTTGGATAGATTTCATAAATTGGGTGATGGGATGTTTGAGATCAGTTTCTTTTGTTGTATTGATCAATGGATAAGCATCCTCTTTTTTCCATGCTTAGTAAGTTCTTCACCAAGGTTGTTCGTTGTATCTCCTTTATTGTTCTTGCCTGTTGCTGAAAGTCTCATCCATTTTCTTGCTAATGCAAATCATCAAGGTGAATTTTCGGGCATCGCTATTTCGGATGCATTAGAGAATCACTCATCTATTATTTTTTGATTACATCATTATTTTTTGTAATGGATCTTGTAGAGATGTAGCTATATTATTTGAGATTATTAATCCATTTGGTATAGATACAAACATGGTTGTAAATGGCAGGAAGTCATCTATTTTGACTCAAAATTTGTCTGATATTGAATATTTGAATCTTATAAATGTTTCTCCTTTTCAAATTCATGTGTTGGATGCTATTAAAAAATACTAGGGTTTTCATCTAAAATCAAATTATACAAGAAGGAATATTGGTCATGGATCATTACCAAGATCAAAAAATGATTAAAAAGTTCGAGTCTTAGGTGGATGTATAGAACATGGAGACTTTTTCCGATTAAATCCGTATTGGAGGCCACTCTAGTCTTCTAAATCTCAGTAGCTTGGATTCCCCTTGGTATTTTAGAAAATGTTCGTAGAAATGCTTTAAATTTGTATGGTTCGGTACTGAAGATTATTTTGTGCTCCCAAAGGTTCATTGGGAGTGTATTTCACTTCCTAAAGCACAAGTAGGGTGGGTTCTAAAGATAATTTTCTTATTCTTGCATGCTTTAGTAGCTAAGTGTAGATGGAGGCTCTTATCTATGCACAGTTTATAGACATAGGTGGTTCACTAGAAGTACATCCATCCTTTTTCTCTAGAAGATTGGATTCAACTGAGGGATAATCCTCATGTTAATATATCTATCATTTTGTGTGTTTTTCTTATCTCTTTAGACATTCTTGCTTCATTTCTTTCTTGGAACCTTAGTAATGGCACTAATGTTTGTTTGGGGCAAGACCCTTAACCAAGTAGCAGGCTCTCCTATCAATTGGCTCAAGCCTTAATTGATTAGCTGAGAGACAGTGGGTATTGTCATCTTGCTTATATCAACAATTCATGTAGGAATTTTATATAGCGTCAAGCGTGGTTATCAGTGGGGGTTATGCATATAGGATTTTAATTTTGTGATGTACAGAAAGGGTACCTAGAGGCTTTATTTTTTGCTTGTATAAGGCTGTCACATTTTGAATATGCTCTAGTTTGGGTTTATTCCCCAATTGGAATCTATACCCACAAGGTGGGGTACCTTCATCTGAATATGGCCAATGCTGGTGCAGAAGGGGAATGGTGGTGGAGATTTGTTTGGAAAGTGAATCTTTCGGAAAAATCCTATCTCTTCATGTGGTGCGCCCTTGCTAAAAAAATTCCTACCTGGGATAAGAGTTAGAGGTGTCATAAGATTTTTCTAGGATGGTGCATACTTTATAAGGCTAATGGTGAATCTATTGAACACCTATTTATTGTTTATTTTTTTATTTTATAGATATGGAATATTTTGATTCCATTTTTTGGCCCTGATTATTCATGGACTAGACAATGCTTTGAGGATATGTGGAGGGGTTGGGTATAGAACAAGAATAAAAAATTGTATATAACCATGCCTCTTCCAATCTGTTGGGGCACGTGATTGGAAAGAAACAAAGGCATTTTTCTAGATGTATCTTCTTCTTTGGATCTGGTGGCTACTAATGTTATGGCCATTCGATCACAGGTTTCTCAGAATGTTTCTATCCCTAGATCTAGAACTATTATTCCAGAGGAACCTGATATTTTTTGTCCCTAGGGATATTTTTATGGGTCCACGCAGGGGTTAAATCAATGTATGGAGGATGTTTTATCTTATTCTTATCTGAGTAGCACTTTTACAAAGCTTCCATGGGTATTGGGAGGGGTTCAAACAACTTGGTTGAACTAATTTCCTATCGCTTTCGTATGAGTTTTGTAAGGGAAAAGGTTTGTGAACAATTATAGGTTTTTTGTGACTCTTTATTAGTTTTTGGTTGGGTTAATGAGATCCAACAGTGTCGCAGTTTTCATCTTATTCACATTATAGAGGATTTTATATGGATAAAACACTCATGTATTTATTTCTCTTTCTCTCATATTACAGGGAATGAAACCGCGAGGAAGACAGGATTTATAAGGATGGCCTTCATTTGGAGACAGGGCTATGATAAATTGAAGAAATTTTAAACGATGAACGCTTTCATTTCTATCATCATCCTTTTATGGGCCCTCCAGAGACTCGAATCTAGTTTATTCTCAATCTACTTTCATGACTTTTTCACTTATTTATGGATTTTATTTATGTTCTTGATATATGGTCTTGACACTATGATATAATTCATATGGTTGTCTACTTTGTTTTTTGTTTGGTTGTATATGGTGGAAATGATATTTTCCAAATCGACTCTCTGATTCCCTTGCATATTTTTTTGTGTTGGATGAAAACATTTTTTTGGGGATGTATTGTCACAAATTTATGACATAATATGGATTTGGGCAGATCCATCATGAATACACACCTAATTGTGTATATAAAAAATGTAGTTTTGTTTATATTTATAAATGAAGTTACAATTTTTTTTGGGAAAAAAATACATTACTTTTATATTTTATTGAAATATTACACCTCAATTTTAAGTATCTATATAATTTGTAACCACCCCATCCCACATTTACCCAATTTCACTATTCTTCTAGGGTCAACATGAGATGAAGAGTTACTATGACATGACCTGACCTCCAAGCTTCAGTTATGGAAGTTTGATCGACAACTGACAACTCACAAATCCCTCGAGGCTTACAGGACACTCAGGGGCCAAAGAACCACCCAAGTGACCAAACCCTGATTTGGATTGTTTTTTCACTAACTTGGGCCCACAACCGCATGCATGACAAGGCAAGGGTTTGTGTAATGTTCCCATTTTAGCACATGGCTAAATGGAACATTAAAATTTTGCTTTTATCACATTGCAACTAAATAAATGGGTAAAGGGACCCATTCTCATTAAATACATGAGTAAAATCCCTCATAATGTGAAAGGGATCATCAGAGTAGCTTCAAGTGTGAAAAGGGGAAAATGCATGAAGACAAGGTCATGTTTGACCAAGTCAATAGCGTTGCCATAGGAGGAGTGGATCACTTTATGAGACAATGCAATGTGAATGAGGAAGAGGATATTTGGTGGAGGAAACCCTAATGGATGGGGCCCATGGAGAGAGAGATTTCACTTGTTTAAAAGGAGGGCAAGGCAACCATTGTTTCTCAAGCTTGTATTATTCAATTCATTATCTATTTAGACAATTGTGCATTATCTATTGTTTAGCAAGAATTTCTGGGAGGAATTCCTATTTAGGATTCCTTCACCTTCTTGAGAGGCCTCTTGAGGGATTGCTCAGATTTTTCTCACATCTAGGCTTGAGGCCAAGCATCCTCCATCAAGACAGTGTTATTTTTGTAGCAGAGTAATGTTGTGTTGTTGGGTGTTGTAGTGAGGGTTCACTACATCACTTCCATCAACTATTTTCAGAGGAGGAGCCTCTCTTTCCTTTGAGATATCAGATTGGAGATATCCTAGAGCTTATTGCAGACTTTGGCATCAAGGCCAAGCATTTCTCTTCACCAACAATGCATTCCCTTCTCTAGACTGCGTTATTTCTGAGTGTGTTTGCAGTGGATACTTGCTCCACATGTTTAGAGGGTGAGATCTTAGGTGAGAGGATCAACCTTTCATTCTAGATATCCATTGGAGGAGATATTGTCATTGATTGCAACATCTTCAGTCTTCTCCATTTGTTTCCAGTTCTTGAGTTGCTGCAGCTACCCAACAACTCCGACATTTCTGCAGATTTTCCATTTTGTGTATATTTAAGCCAATCCCTTTGAGGATTGTGTATTTTATGTTTTCAGGGGTTGAGATCTTGCTCCCCCTTCTTTATTTGAGCCATTATTGTCACATCTATGTATTATTGACATTTTGCAACAACTCCTCCTCAAGGATTGATCAGTCATATCCAGGGCCTCTTTTATATAGCAGTATTTCTCCATATTTCATGTACATGTTTCATTGAGGATGCATTGTTTAGCTTGAGAGATCATTTCCTCAAGATCTTGTATACATTTGTTGCTGCTATAATATAATGTGATTGTTATGTGGACCTTCTGGCATTTTGGCTTTAATGCATTCACTGCTATTTCCAGTTCATGTTTATGAATTTTTGATCTCCACATTGGTAATATCTTAAGATATTCCCAATAGTGCAGTTGTTCTTAATTTGGGAACATTAGAGTGGTATCAAAGCATTATATCTAGCTCAGCCTATGAGTCTTAGCCAAAGAAGATCAAGATGATGAAAAATATGAGTTTACTCTGATCTATTTTCAGATCTAGAGAGAACCTTTCCAAGGAGGTAAAGAAGAATGAAGAAGGAGAAGTAAAAGGACCATGCATTTCCTATTCTCACATAGAAGAAGGAATGAAGCATGAAGAACACTTGGAATTTGAAATTCTAAGTGAGTATCTGGCTGAATACCAAGCAAACCCTAGAACTCTAGCTTTGCCACAATTTATTCAGCAGAAAGAAGAAAGAAGACCCCACAGCTTCAGGATGATGAGAGGCAATAGATTTCTCTCGTCAACATTTGATGGATCACTCACATGTGCAGCAGAGGTTTGGGTGAAGAAGCTAGAGGATTTCTTCCTGCTACATCCTGTAGTAGACAGAGAGGCTGTAGAAGTTACAGCCCTGCACCTTGAAGGTGAAGCAAAGAATTGGTGGATCAGCCATCTAAGCCATACAAAGGTTTCTAATCTTGTTGAGTTTTCTCAAAGATTGATCGGGAGGTTTGGAAAAAGGAGGGAGGAGCCCTCACCACCAGTTAATGAGGCATGTACCAGCACTGTTGAGATCATGGAGGAGCAGCTTTCATCTTTTGCAGTTTGGGAGGCCAACACTTATGAGGAGGAAACTCTTGTAGCACTGCAAGGAGCTTCCAATTTTCACCAAGGTACGATTGAAAATCCATCTCTTGTCATTTCATAAAACATATTTGGATGGGTCTATATCATTGCATGCAGTTGATCCAGAGCAGCAGAATAGCACGGCGCTGAGCAATGATGGAGAAAGGAGGAATCATTCCTCATGGGAGCATTCAGAGATCAGCTTCATTCAGGAGACCATGAAGGAAGCAATGAGAAGGGGTAGACATCTGGAGATAAGAAAATATTTCTCCTCTCTAGATTACACTCTCTCAATGAGCGTGCCACAACTCAAAGAGAGACTTCTACTTGCAGCAGATCTAAGGACTCTTTGGTTTTGGAAGGACATGCATGATGAGGAGATCTCCCGGAGAGATTTCAGTAGAGGTGCACTCCCACACTTCATGGAGTGCAATATTCTTCATCGGTTTGAGGAGGTTCTTCCCTTCTCTCAGGAACAGATAGTAGATGGAGGACATCTTAGGATGGATAAAATCTCTCATGAATGTGTTGGAAATTCCTTGAGCCATGCACATCATGATGGGAGGTTTTTTCCTACCACCTATTTGGATCCTCATAGGGTCAAATTGATCCTCAAGAAGATTGCATTTCCAGATACCGTGAAATGCAGCAATCTGATTTGGGATGATGGTAGCCCTCATGAGAGGAATACCAAGATGAAGGATGGAAGAAGGCATCCACAATTGGTTGAGTGGATGTGGATGGTGAGCAAGGAGCAGGTGAGCTACTTGCAGACTTATGATACTGGGCAGCAGGAGACTTGGTTGCGCTGGTTACTCTTGAAGGGGTTTGGCCATCACTTGGCATACTCTCTTCCCAAGGGTATGAGGATGGAAGGGATGTGGCAATATGTTGGCATCATGGAGCAGCAGAGAGTATGGGTGCATAGTGATGATGCAACACTTATATCATTCACTATGCATTCATCACATATCTTGCATGATGAGAGCATGAGGAAGCAGCAAGGGAATTTGTTGCCGGGGTTATGCTTGGGACAACAAGAGTAGATTTGCTCTCATTTCTTGTATGATTTTGCAGGAGTAGGAGATGGCACTATCATGGTGCAAAGGGGATACTCCTTGACCTTTGATGATTAGGAATTACTTCCACCTTGGGAGAGATTCCATATTTGCAGCAACATTGTTGGGGGGTTTCCCATCTATGTTGGAGAAGCTGAGGGAAACAGTGTTGTGCCACCTAGAGATTATCTAGTGCCTCATGCAGAGGAAGGAGGAGCTCTTGCTCCAGATAGAGGGATTCTTGCATCTTTGCAAGGAAGTCCCCAGGATCTCATGGATGGAGATCAAGGCACAATTCATATTCTATCTGTGCCATTGTTGAGGAAGTGTAAAACTAGGGAGACATAAGGAGGAATTAGGGAGAAGACCCAGCATCATGAGATGAGGATTACACATCCCTATTCAGTTATAGAGGTTGATGCACCTAGAGAGGTGATTTGATTGTGCAGTGGAAGCATGGGCAAAGTTTTTCATTCATATATGTAGTCACTTCTTGATGATGATGTCTCACTGCGTGGAGACATTTTTCCAGGGAGACCACTGGATCAACAGATTATGGGAGATGCTTCACATGTTGAGGCACCATTCATTGATTTCAGAAGAGTGGAGACCTTGGGAGATAACTTCACAGCGCTAAGAGTCTTGGGTAGAATCAAGTAGGAGAGAGAGCCATTCTCTCAACATCATTTCCACCCACTCTCATTCCAGATTCTGCGTTGTGGCAGGAGTAGCAGGGGAAGGATAGAAGCCTTCCAACTTGCATCTTTGGAATGGGAGATGTCAAAGAAGGAGATGACCATGTGACAGATATCCTTCATAAGGAATCATCAGCACTATCACTATGGAGGACAAATCCATGTTGGAGCTCCGGGTTGTTGGTGGAGTATTCCCAGGATCATCTTGTTTACATAATATTGACAGATCAGCATGTGAGGAGTTGCAGAGATCATGTGCAGATGGAGGAGATACATAACTCTTTGGAGGAGTTAGCACAGCCACCTCTTTTCTCTTTGAGGATGAGAGGGGGCTCATTTTTTAGCCATTCCATTTGCATGAGAAAAACTTATGGTAAGGGTATTTTTTATTTATATGATGACTTATATATTCATCCCTTAACCATATATGTACAGGAGGTTGCTCCAAGGAGGGGAATTCTTTTCTCTAGATCCCCATGGTCTACTTGAGGCCATGAGAACTATTGGTGACCACTCCCTAGGAGGACTTGGGGAGGAAATCTATTTTGGAGGACATACTCACCTTTCACCATACATCATGCACTTTCTCCATAAATTTGAGGAGAGTAGAACAGCAAGCAAGTGGTTGAGAGACCACACTTTTTATCCTACTCTTTTGCAGTTGAGGGTCAAACTGCATTGGTTAAAATTGAGGGACAATTGCCCTTCTCCCTTGCCACACATGACAGAAAGCATGGTTCTCATTATGGTTCATTATGTTGTTGTTGTCTTTGTATTTGTTGAGAGCATGATTGGGGGAATGGCACATTGGTTGGATGTGTCCCTTAGGGGAGAGATCTCCCACATTATTTGCATTACATGTTCTCATGGGAGCATGAGAGGACATGTGGCCACTACAACAAAAGACTTATTTCCATTTGAGGTGGGACATATGCTTGATTGGATGCCATATGATGATGACTTCCAACTCATCACATATGAGATGGATTGGGACAACATGTTTCATAATGCTGGAGAAGATATCCTTGGAGGTCTAGTCTTCATTTTGCCACTTGAGGGAAACATTATTGCAGCCCAATATCAGCATAAACTCTGCACTTATCCAAAGTGGAGAGGAGGATAGTGTGGGGTAGGCTATTTTGTCTACCAAGATCAGATTTTCAGCCCACCTATATGGTAGGAGCCAAAGGTGGAAGACCATTGTCAACAGTTGTCATGTTGGGAGGTAACTCACTTTGTATGGATGATTGCTTCGGGGATGGAGGATCTACATGAGGAAGATGTTCCTCAACATATTTCAGACTCCATGCCTTGGTTAGAGATTTTTCAGTTCTATCCTTGCAGTTGCTTGAGGACAAGCAACATTTGGGAGTTGAGGACTGTAATGTTCCCATTTTAGCACATGGCTAAATGGAACATTAAAATTTTGCTTTTATCACATTTCAGATAAAAAAATGGGTAAAGGTACCCATTATCATTAAATACATGAATAAAATCCCTCATGATGTGAAAGGGATCATCATAGTAGCTTCAAGTGTGAAAAGGGAAAAATGCATGAAGACAAGGTCATGTTTGACCAAGTCAACAATGCTGCCATAGGAGGAGTGGATCACTTTATGAGACAGCGTAGTGTGAATGAGGAAGAGGATATTTGGTGGAGGAAACCCTAATGGATGGGGCCCATGGAGAGAGAGCTTTCAATTGTTTAAAAGGAGGGCAAGGCAACCATTATTTCTCAAGCTTGTATTATTCAGTTCATTGTCTATTCAAACAATTGTGCATTCTTTGTTGTTTAGCAAGAATTGCCGGGAGGAATTCCTGTTTAGGATTCCTTCACCTTCTTGAGAGGCCTCTTGAGGGATTTCTCATATTTTCATCACATCCAGGCTTGATGCCAAGCATCCTCCATCAATACAACATTATTTATACAACAGAGTAATGTTGTGTTTCTGGGTGTTGTAGTGAGGGTTCACTACATCACTTCCATCAGCTATTTTCAGAGGAGGAGCCTCTCTTTCCTTTGAGATATCAGATTGGAGATATCCCAGAGCTTATTGAAGACTTTGGCATCAAGGCCAAGAATTTTTCTTCACCAACAACACAGTCCCTTCTCTAGACTGCGTTATTTCTAAGTGTGTTTGCAGTGGAGACTTGCTCCACATGTTTATAGGGTGAGATCTTAGGTAAGAGGATCAACCTTTCATTCTAGAGATCCATTGGAGGAGATATTGTCACTGATTGCAGCATCTTCAGTCTTCTCCATTTGTTTCCAGTTCTTGAGTTGCTACAACTACCCAGCAACTCTGGCATTTCTGCATATTTTCCATTTTGTGTATATTTCAGCCAATCCCTTTAAGGATTGTGTATTGTATGTTTTCATGGGTTGAAATCTTGCTCCCCCTTCTTTATTTGAGCAATTATTGTCACATATATGTATTATTGACATTTTGCAGCAGTTCCTCCTCAAGGATTGCGCAGTCATAGCCAGGGCCTCTTTTATATAGCAATATTTCTCCATATTTCATGTACATGTTTCATTGAGGATGCATTGTTTAGCTTGAGAGATCATTTCCTCAAGATCTTGTTGTTGTGT
Organism: Pinus albicaulis; assembly: GCA_034641835.2. Lineage (NCBI taxonomy): Eukaryota > Viridiplantae > Streptophyta > Pinopsida > Pinales > Pinaceae > Pinus > Pinus albicaulis. The sequence goes on from CM076579.1 coordinate 865,066,313, forward strand.
AACCAACTCCAAAAATAGAAGAAAAGAGATATGAACGCCTTAGAAATAAGCCAATTCGAGGGGGCAACCTCCAATACATTACATAAATGAACAATTCTTAGATGATACAATTTACAAAACATCCTTTCTATATATAGGAGTCCATGGGGCCATAATGTAATCCTAGTGGGCCACAATGTAATCCTAGCCGACCTAACAATAATAATTTAAGGGCACAATAATAACAAAATGGGGGTTACAAGGGTACAAAAATAACAATAAGGGGTTTACACTAACAATAATAAGGGGCTATACTAGTGATATAGGGACCCAACATGCCCCTCTCCTTCAAAAAAAGTGTTGTCCTCAACACTTGAGTAGCTCCGGGTGCTTCTGTATAAAATTCTCATCCTCCCATGTAGAATCTTCAGTGGGTAAGTTCTTCCACTTGATGAGATACTCCGAAATTGATCGATTCCGTAGTTGTCGAGTTCTTGTTTCCGTGACCGCTTCCGGTTCTAATATGATTTTTCCTTCCTCATCAAGTTCTGGCAATATTGTTTGAACTGGAATATTTTCACCTATAACCTTCTTTAAGCATGAAACATGGAAAACTGGATGTACTCGCGAAGAAGCAGGAAGCTCCAATTTGTATGCCATAGAACCAATCTTTGCAACACCTTGTAAGGACCATAGTACTTTGGTGATAATTTATTATCCTTCTTAGCTTGCTTGAGGGACATTTGTTTGTATGGTTGTAGCCGTAAAAATACCCAATCTCCTACATCAAAAATTCTCTCGCTGCGATGTTGATCTGCCTGTTGTTTCATTCGATTTTGTGCCAAATTCAGGTTATCCTTTAAGAGTTGGAGAACTTCTTGCTGATGCTCGACGTGATCTTCCACTGCTTGAACCTTCAAATTTTCCCTTAAAGATGATGTGATCGATGGTGGATGATATCCATAAAGTGCCATAAATGGTGTCATTTTTGCTGCAGTATGGAAGGAAGTGTTATACCACCATTCAGCGAGAGGTAACCACTTGACCCATTGTGTTTGTTTATCAGATACAAAACAACGAAGATATCCTTCCAAACATTTATTTACTATCTTTGTTTGACCATCAGATTGAGGATGATAAGATGAGCTATGAGCTAATTGAGTACCCAAACAAGAAAATAACTCCGTCCAAAAATTTCCAGTAAAAATGGGATCTCTGTCGCTCACAATAACCCTTGGGCTTCCATGTAGCTTTTGAATTCTATCCATAAATGTAGTAGCAACCGTACTTTCTTTAAATGGATGAGATAATGCACAAAAGTGTGCATACTTGGTAAGTCTATCAACTACCACCATGATGACACTCTTTCCTTCGGACTTAGGTAAACCTGTGATAAAATCCATTGAAATCTCCTCCCAATGTTGACTTGGAATGGATAAAGGCTGTAGAAGTCCCGGGGTCTTAATTGTTTCCACTTTATTCTGCTGGCAAACCAAACATTCCGCCACAAACTTTTGAATATCAGATTTAAGGCCATCCCAAAAAAATTCTTTCTTCACCCTGTGGTAAGTTTTTAAAATCCTGAGTGTCCTCCTAAAGGAGAAGTGTGCAATTCCAGAAGAATCTTTTGTTTTAGTTGGGAATTCTTACAAAGATATAAGCGATCTTTGTACCATAAGGAATCATTTTTCCAACTAAATGTATCAGATGTACTAGGATCTTGCTGCAACTTTTGAATGAGTGTCCATACATCTTTGTCCTTCTTCCGTTCATCTCTTGATTTGGTTATCCAATCCGGTTGGATAATAGAAATGGCACAAAGCAATGCTTCCACCTCTTCATTCTTTCTTGAGAGTGCATCTGCAACAACATTAAGCTTTCCTTTTTTGTAGATTATTTCAAAGTCATAACCCAACATCTTTGTGACCCATTTTTGCTGCTCTTCTAAAGATAGTCTTTGTTCCAAAAAGTGTTTAAGACTATCATGATCAGTTTTTACCTTGAAGTGTCTTCCCATTAGGTAAGTTCACCATTTCTTTAGTGCATGCAGTATTGCTAAAATTTCCTTCTCATAAATAGGTTTTTGTAAATACTTTCCTTTGATTGGACGACTTTCAAAAGTAATGGGTCTTCCTTCCTGCATTAAAACTGCACCAATTCCATTTCCTGAGGCATCACATTCCACAATAAAGGTTTTTGTGAAGTCTGGCGTAGCTAAGACCGGTGCAAGGCACATTGCCTCTTTAAGATGTTAAAAGGCCTTAGTTGCTTCAGGAGTCCATGAAAATGAATCTTTCTTCAATAATGTTGTTAGAGGTGCTGCTATTCTCCCATAATTCTTAACAAACTTGCGATAATAGCTCGTTAACCCGAGAAATCCTCGCAACTGCTTTATTGTCTTGGGGACTTTCCATTCCTTAATGGCTTTAATTTTGTTAGGGTCTACTTTAACACCCTCGTGAGATATAATATGACCCGGATATTCCACCTCTTGTACTCCAAAGAAACATTTGGATGTTTTTGCATATAATTGTTTCTCCTGCAATAGTTTGAGCACCCTGTCAACATGTTCAACATGATCCTTCCAAGACCTGCCGTAGATTAGTATATCATCAAAAAATACTAGCACAAATTTTCTAAGGAAGGGTTTTAAAATGGAATTCATCAACCCTTGAAATGTAGAAGGTGCATTGGTAAGGCCAAAACGCATGACCAAAAATTCATAATGACCCTCATGAGTTCGAAATGTTGTTTTCGGAATATCTTCAGTCTTCATTCTAATTTGATGATATCCTGAACGAAGATCGAACTTGGTAAAATAAATTGCTCCATGTAATTCATCCAATAATTCATCAATCACAGGAATGGGAAATTTGTCTTTAATGGTGAGCTTATTGAGCTCCCTATAATCCGGACACATTCGCTATGATCCATCCTTCTTGTGTACCAATACTATAGGAGCAGAGAAAGAACTTTGACTAGGTTGAATTATACCCGCCTCTAACATTTCTGCAATCATACGTTCAATTTCGCTCTTTTTGAAGTAAGGATATCTATAAGGCCTGATGTTTGGAGGAACACTTCCTGGAATCAAATGAATAGCATGATCATGATCACGAATAGGTGGGAGTCCTTTGGGGGTTTCAAACACCTGGGAATGATTGTCCAAGACTTTTTGGAGATCTGCAAAAATAGATGATTTTGATGTTGGAACTTCTAGTGAGCATAATTGTGCAATTACGCCTCGTTGTTCTTTCTTTATAAGCTTTGTCATGACATTAGAGCTTATTATCCTTCCTGGCTTCCCTTCAATACCCCGTAATTCAACTTCCTTTCCTTCTGAAAAAAATTTCAAGAAAAGTTCTTGAAAATTAAAAGCTACCGCCCCCAAAGATTGTAACCATTGTACTCCTAGTACAACATCAACACCTCCCATAGGAATGGAAAGCATTGGACTAGTCAATACATATTCCCCCATGGTTAGCTTGATATTATGGCATTTTCCAGAGCAATTTATAGTTCCTCCATTTGCAACTATCACTTGACATTCTGGTGCTGGGTATAGGAAACAATTTAATTCCTTGGCTACCTTACAATGAATAAAATTGTGGGTGCTACCTGAATCAATCAACACTATTACCCTTTTCTTCTTGATCCGTCCTACTATCTTGAGAGTTTGAGGAGTGGTAATTCCGGCCAGTGCATTACATGATATGGTCGGATTCATTTCTTCCTCTTCTATGGCTGGTTCCTGGTGTATATCCTCTTCTTTTTCATTTTCTTCTTCTTCTTCAAAATCTATGTAAAATAATTTCTTTTCAGCACACTTATGACCTTTAGTGTATTTGCTATCACAACTGTAGCAAAGCACTTTTGCTCTTTTTTCTTCCAATTTTTGTGGTGTCAACCTTGTAGGTTGTGGAAATCTAGGCATAGAAACACTTCCTTCTTTATAGAATTGAGTGGTAGGCTTCCTTGTCGCCATAATTTTACATTCAACTTTTCTTGCCAACCTGAATGCCTTCTCCAATGAATCAGGTTCCAAAACACGAACTTCATGTTGGATGTTATCCTTTAGAGTAACTAAGAAGAGATCAATTATGTGTTCCTCTGGAATATTAGTTACCCTTATATTCAATTTTTGGAAGTCCTCAATGTGCTGCCCCACTAAACCCTTTTGTTTGAGATTTATCAATTGGCTAAAGAAGGTGTTGCTCTTTGTATCCTCATAATGTGCTATCATTTCTTCCGTAAAAATTGACCAAGTGACAATTTTTTTACGTGAGCAAAGCCATTGATACCATACAAATGTATTTTGTTCTAAATGTAAAGTTGCAATGCGTACCTTTTGTGTGTTTTGCACGTTATGGAGATCAAAATATTGCTCCATCTGTAGTATCCATGTTACAGGATCCTTTCCATCAAACTTCCTCATATCCATCTTTAGAATATGGTGGTTCTTCCCGCCAACATTAGAGTTTATGAAATCACAATTAACATTTATTTTGTTCTCATCATGAGGTTCTTCTACTATCTTTTCACCATTAGGAAACCTTTCTTGTATAAACTTTGTCAAACCTTCCATGTCTGCTTTTATAAAATTCTTCATGTTTTCCATTTTCTCATCGATCTTAGCTTCCATGTCATCAATCTTAGCTTCCATGCCCACTTCCATGCCATCCATCTTAGCTTCCAAACCAATCATCTTAGCTTCCACGCCTTTCTTCAAACCATCCATCTTAGTTTCCATGCCTTTCTTCAAAACTTCCATTTCATTTTTTGTTGTTCTTTGCGAGAGCGAAATTTTTTGTTGCACTTGCTCTTGTAATTTTGATAGATCATGTTGCAATTCTTCATCTTCATGAGTCATGGTAGAGCCTTCTGAAGGCTTAATGGGTGTTGAATTCTTTTTAGGCGCCATTTTAGAATCCAATATTGATACCTTTTACTTGCTTTGAGGAGCTCGATATTGAAATTGAATTATCTCTGTAATTGAAAATCTTAAATATTTGAAATTCAGCTTTGTAGTAGCCCTCTGAAGCTTCTTTCAAATTCCACAGGTCTGATATAATTTTGATTCCCCAAGACAAAGTTGTGTCCAATCTCCCACAATGACCTAATTCTGGACTGGTTCAGTAGAGCACACTTGTAGGACTTTCCACGTGTCACTGTTTCGTCCTTTGTCTCTGAAATTGATAGCCAAGAAACTACAGTCCGTGTACTTGCGACCAATTTTTATGGCACTCAAATCCACTTCCCAGAGAGAGAGTTATTGAACTTTTCCCACGATCATCTCTTTGAGATGCAATTCAGGAGCCTGAAAAATCACTACCTTCCACAGATCATATCTCCAAAAATATTGTGAACCGAGCTCTGAAATGTTTTGACGAATTTCCCCAAGATTTCAGCTTCGCACCATACAAATTGCAGATTCTGAACCTTCGTAGAAAAACATTTATAGCGAAAATGCCACGATGACCTATTTAGGAGCTTGAAAAAAGACCTAACTTCCACAGATGATATCTCCGAAAATATTGCGAACTAAGCTCTGAAATTTTTAGAAAATCTTCCTCAGGATTTCAGCTTCGCACCCTAAAACTTTCCACTTCTGAAACTTCATAGAAAAAAAGTTATAGCGAAAATGCCACGATGACCTATTTGGAGCAGCGAAACCCTAGAATCCCAACCTCTGATACCAAATGTTGTGTAACCAGCTCCAAAAATAGAAGAAAAGAGATATGAACGCCTTAGAAATAAGCCAATTCAAGGGGGCAACCTCCAATACATTACATAAATGAACAATTCTTGGATGATACAATTTACAAAACATCCTTTCTATATATAGGAGTCCATGGGGCCATAATGTAATCCTAGTGGGCCACAATGTAATCCTAGCCGACCTAACAATAATAATTTAAGGGCACAATAATAACAAAATGGGGGTTACAAGGGTACAATAATAACAATAAGGGGGTTACACTAACAACAATAAGGGACTATACTAGTAATATAGGGACCTAACACTTGTATACATTTTTTGCTGCTATAATCTAATGTGATGGTTATGTGGACCTTCCAGCATTTTGGTTTTAATGCATTCACTGCTATTTCCAGCTCATGTTTATGAATTTTTGATCTCCACATTGGTAATATCTTGAGATATTCCCAATAGTGTAGCTGTTCTTAATTTGGGAACATTACATTGTGGTTATAAGCCTCCAATCGCATGCACACCATTGCCTCCGTGTAGTTATATTACAAAATATTTAGTTCAAAGGGTACGGTTTCGAGATCTGAGCCACTTTTCTAGGATAGCCTCCAAACCACTACCCATAACTATTTGTAACTTCTCGTATTGATAATGGCATAATGAAAAATATATTCATACAAAACTTGAACAAGAACTTGACCTAACTAGGCCTAACCATGACAGTCATTTTGTCAAACATATAGTGAACATGTAAGCTATAATTAATGGATTAATTTTGATCATAGGAGTCTGAAACTTATCTGAGAATCACCGAGAAGGTCTAATTTCCTCTCATAATAGTTTCAATAACACATGCTATCCCATGCATTCATTAACTATAGAATACTTCTCAAATCCTGAACAAGTCATATCTAGAGCACATTACAAATCCATTCTTATATCCAACATAAAACCAAGGTATTAACCATGAAAAAACAATCATCAAATCGCCATAATAACAAGTACAAGTGCTCATAGATTACTATAATAAAATACCTCTTATTAACTTATGAAAAATCCAACCAAGTTAGGGACTTCCACCTACCACCCAGTCATAGAATGGGTTGAACAAAATATTTCTTTTATCCAATCACCCATGTGCCATATTCCAAGTATGAATGTGGGATCTCAAGACATAAACAACCAAGTTTTTCCAAATATTAAACTACCTCAACCCTAAGGCTACGATGATCTCGCCAAAACCGGTCAAACGATCAGAAAGCCAAAACAAGTTTGGATGCCTTAGAGTTTCTTCACCATTGCCTTGAGGAATTTTCTTGTCTCCTCCCATCTATCGAGGGATTCATGAATATTAAACCACCTCCATCCCAAACCCTTGGTAATTTTCCTTAGACCAACTCACATGATTCCAAAACCTTCCAACGATCCAAAGCTCAACCAAGGATGAACCCCATCACACCATGGTTATCTAGGAAATGGCAAGGCAAGGTTGAAACCATTTTCAACCTAGAAAAACCCATGCCAATGATAGTAAACGAAACCAATAACCGAATGCATGTGTTTAGCCAATTTAATGTTCTTAAATTTCTATCATAAATTATCGACCAGAGTAGGTAACCTTGTGAAGTGAAAAAGCACTGTAAATGCTAGAAGCCTTCTTTACTTAATTTATTTTGGAAATATGTGAAAGTTGTTTTTGAAAATGTTTTTATTCTAGATGTTCTTGAATGAATTTAGAAAACTGATTTACGAAAAATAAACTAAATCCAAAATTTAACTAAGTCCTAGAAATTGAAATGACAAATATTGTTAGTAGCTAAGAATTAATTCTGAAAAGAACTAGAATTATAAAACCAAAAAAAAAGAACAATTCTAATTTTTTATGTCTTTTTGAAAATTTAATGTGAATGAAACCAATTCTAAAGACTTACCAAAAATTGTTTTACGTTAATAAAATAAGTCTATGTTTATGAAAGGAAATTTAATTGAGATTTTTATCACTCTCCCCAAATTCCCAAGGCTGGAAATAGGATTGGAGAAAGGTAACCACAGACAAAACTTTAGGTCAGTTAGCTAGCCCTACCTAGACCAGAGAGGGCTCTCTCATTGTCACTTTTAGCAGTCAAATGAATGGCTAAGTATTTATTTCTTTTAAGCTAGGTATGTAAGCTTAATAAATATAATTTGTTTGATGTTTTAAATGCTCGATAGAAAAGTAAGTAAGCGGAATGTGTATGAGGTTTTTAGGTCTCAACTTCAAGGTGAACCTACAGAGAATATGTGAGGAAAGATAGGTAGTTTGTGTTAGTGTCAGTCTAGTCGTACTGCCATCAGTGATCAAAATTGCTCTTTTGCATCTGCATATTAGGAGTCCCATACTATAAATTTTCACCATTCCATTAGGTCATAGATTCATTGATGGTAGTGATTTTTCATCAGTTTTCCCTCATGTGAAACTTGCTGATTCTCCTCTCTACAGTCTTTAGTCATGAGTTACTTTCAATTTTTGAGTCATGTTAGTAGGTCATAGGATGGGTCTCATTAGGTTCTAGGGTCTCACCATGGTCAAATTAATGAGTCAAGTGTCAATAAATATCAGCAAGGTCATGAGGAAGTCAATAAACTCAAAGTCACAGTACCTCGGAAGATCAAAGAAATGTTTTATTCAGTTTGATGTAATTTTCACCTCAAAACCATGTTTTGAGGTGAAAACATGATACTTTTCTTTTATTATCATCTTTTATGTAATTTTATGTCATCATATGTAATAAGTCACACTTAAAAAGTTGTTATCTTCACAAAGTCACCACCCTGCCTTTCAGAGACGTTTTCCATATCATTTTCAGTCCTAAATCATGTTCTAAGTATGACCATCAGAAAAAGCCCGGAAAGAGCTTTCCAACGGTATATTACACTCTCAAAATTGACTCCTGGATTGAAATTTATGCCTAAGTGAAAAAAGCTCCCCTACACCCTAAAACAAACCCTTTTTTCCTCATTTTCCCTTAAAATTTATAATAACATTTAAAGTTTTCTATTATAAAGCCCCGATCAAACCCTTTTTCCCCTTTTAATTACATAATCACATTGCAAAAATCTTATATAAATCCGATGTGATTTAAACAAACCACTTCCCCACAATACTCCTTAAACTTTATAATAAAGTTTTAAAGTTTTATATTATAAATCCCCGCCGATCGCAATCGCACCATATTTTTTGTGCATTCCAATTGGCCCTTGTGAAAAAATCTGATTCGACTGCATTGATTCCCGCTGATTGAATACCCCCGATTGACCTCGCCCGATGTCATCCTGACTGTTGATCTGATCAACGATCCGACGACCATTATGCAATCGCTTCATCGTAATCGACACTTACAAAGGATCCCCTCCCAATTGACTCCGCCAAATTATTCCTTCACCATCGATCAGCCCCTCTAATTGGATGGCTCATACACCATCGCGCCATCACAATTGGCATGTTCCCAATACAATTGGCCCCACTCCCCTTCGATTTCCGATTCTGATTGATCTTCAGGTCCCACCACATAATCTTCCGCCCTTTCATAATAAAAGAGCCATTTTCCTTTGTAAATCTTAAATTTTGTTTTATTTCATTTTATACAAAGAACTTCCCTTGGTCCCACCTTAATCCCTTCCCCTTTTTCAAATGAAATTCGGCCTTTTCCTATTGTAAAAAGCGGAAAATCATTTTCATTTGTTTAAAGGGATTTCTCCACTCTTCTATTGTATAAACCCCATCAGACCTTTCCAATCGCATCGGAGTTTTTTTCCTTGTTCTCATAACATCTTCCCCTTTCCTCTGATCCCTGATCGCGATTACACCATCGCAACATGTATTTTCAAACGCTCCACTATATGTTTCATCCCTTTCCTCCCCTCCGATTCCGATTGCGATTGCGATTTGGACCCCACCTCCTTTCCCTTCCGCTCCTATTCATTCAAAAGGGGTCTTTACATCATTTAAGGCATAATTTCATTTCCATGGCTTCAAAAGAATTTTTATTAAAAATTTGGTTTTCTTCAAAGGAAAAATATAGAAAGACAGTTAAAGGGCCGAGAGCTAAATATGAGACAGAGACTTCTACAGCAGCAGTAAAATAGGGATCTGTTTTTCAGATTGCCTATTTTTCTTTTATTCAGTGTAACAGTGAAATCTTCAGATGGCCTAAAATGTATTGATGTTCCTTATTTTTAGGGATAGATTGTTGATTCTCTTTCCTATCTTCGGATTTCAGTTCTGAGTTGGTAAAACAACTCCCTTTTTCTATGGATATATTTCCCACATTTCTGGTCTATTTGATGTAATTATTTCACTCATTTGGGATCAATCTGTAAGTCAGTAAGTAAGAGAATAGTGTGGAAAATCAAGAAGGATGCTCTGTGCTCCATTGTACAGTTTGACAGGGAATTAATAAGATATGCAACTTTGATTTGTGGGACTCCATGTGGTATGAGTTTTAGCACTTGTTCTCTCCTTTGTGTTCATATGTAAACTGTTATATGTACCATTCATTCATAGACATCTCTGGTTTAATGTTTTCAAGATAGATAGGTGGAATCCATTTTTAATGCTCTGCCTTGGGAAATCATTCAATATTCTGTGTTTTCTTATATTTGAAAAGGATCCATCTCCTATGCCCTTTTCAGCTCCTCACCAATCTTACCATTCCATCATTATTTAACTTAATTGCTAAAATTTCCTGCCTACCTTGCCCCATGAAATACCCTGTATCCCTGATTTAATTCCCCAATTTCAAACTGTCCCATTTGTTCCATACTACCTTGAAAATTCATTTATTTAAACATTTCCCATTATCATACCTAGCCTAAAATCAGTTCATAATTGTACTTTGTTGAATATATTTTCTCGGAGAGAGCCCTCTCCTGACCTTGTAGGGCTAGCTACAAGGATGAGTGTGGTTTAAATGTTATCTTGATTTTCCTTTTCAGCCTAAGGTTTAGATCAAGTGATAACATTTCTGGCGACTCCACTGGGGAAGATCTGTCTGTCTTCGAGCATATTCTCGGCACTCAAATTGAAGATGTTTATTCTGTTTTAAAGAAGGTTGAACAAAGGCTTTGTAGAGGAGAAAAATCATAGTCAGGCCCTGTGTAAATTAAGAGTATTTAAACCTTTGTCTAAAGGTTAAACCCAGGTTGTATAGAATGCGACGATTCTTTAGAATCCCTGTTGTTGGAGTAAAAAGCTTTGTTCTGTTGCCGACAGAGTAGTATTAGTGGGACCCAGCCATTGAGTTAATGCAAGGATTTAAGTGCCAAACTACAACGAAAACCCGAGTTAAGCGCAGTTCATTTACCAGAAGTGGGTTTCAGAAACCAATACCGCCTTTGTCGCGCCGCTTTTGGCCCGAAGCGAAACCATGCCAAAAAAACGCGATCTAGTAATATTTGGGCACGTTATCTCCCAAAAACCACCCATATCACGCAACTTTCATGTGCTAACCCTCAGCCTTTCAAAAAATGCGATATTGACGAGGATCGTTCAATCTAGAGAATGTCAGATCTGATGGCAATCGCGCAGTGAAGAGCACGAGCGACAAATCGAGGTATGGTCCGGTGGTTTTGCATTATTAAATGTTTATTTAATTCATAAAAAGGTGAATAATGGATGCGTGGGGCCCCGTTGAATGAAATGTATGTCACGTTGGTAGAATAAATGGGTTTAGTGATATAAGTTCGAAGGTTGGTGGTTCTTAAATGAAATAGGGCCATTGTTATAATATTTTTGATATTATGACTGGAGTGATAAGGTTTGCCTTAAGTATTTTTAAATGTGTTCCCCTATATCACATTAAACTTTAAAGATTTATTTAAGAGGTTTGAAATATTATCGCAAGGATACATTGTTAAAGTGCTTTTGGAGGAGAATATATTTACAAGCACTTATTCCAAAGATCCACAATCATAATATCTTTGTGGTATCAGAGCATAAAGATGGATCACCCTAGTAATACTTTCCTTGTAAATTCCTGGACTCTGGAAGATGATGTTCAGAGTTTGCTAGGCTGAGATATAATTTTGTACAGTAGAAATTTAACCACACTGGCTTCAAGAAGATACACAAGGGCTAATCCTGATCCAAATCCTCCCCCTGTGTTTGAAAATCCTAATCTAATTCCAAGAATAGTCAGAAGACAAGAGGGATCACTAAGTCCTAAACCTATTTTCAGATCCCATACCTGGCCCAGTGAGTGGTTGTTTGTAGAAGATATTTCTTTTGATGAGATTTTTGAGCTTTCTTTGTTTAGAATTAAGTCTGAAAATGCACTTGATGCACAGTTTTAGATCCAGAATTTCTTGTAGATATTGCAGTTCAAAGAGAAAATACATCAATTGATGATTATATTCTGAATTTCCCTCAATCATCTATCACTTTATCTAATATCCCTGAGCCTTCAGAGTCATCAGGAATAGCATCTCCTCCTCCCTTAAATCCTAGTACTACAAACACTGTTGTAAATCCACCTCGAGTCATGGCGGCCTGTTATGCACCCCTGGTTTTACCTTAGGTTCTGAATGTTATGCCTGCTGATTATCAAAGTAAAATTCCTATCTTTGATGCCACTCAAAGCATCACAGCCCATCAGCCTGTTGATAAGATGAATGACTTTTTTGATCTTCATGAGGTAGAGGCAGAGAATGTAACCACAAGGTTATTTGTCCAAAGTTTTGGAGGTGAAGTTAGAAAGTGGTTCAAAGCCTTACTAGCAAGCTCTATCCGCTCTTTCCAGGATTTACATACACAGTTATTAGACCGGTGGGAGGTAAAGAAAAACCCACTCCAAATTTTGTCTGAATATGAGAATATTAAAAGAAATGTGAGTGAAACTATATAGGATTATTGTCTAAGATTTAATGTTGTATACAATGTTATTCCGGCTAACTTGAAACCTCCTGTGGGATTAGCCTTGCTTAAGTTTCCAGATGATTTTGATGTTGATATGGCATATCACCTGTGAGAAAGAGATCCCACTACGCTTGAAGACATGCAGAAGATAGCTGTAAGTGTAGAAGCAAATTTGCTCGCCAAAAGAGCGCGGACTAGAGCTGAAAAAAGATTCACTTTGAAAGAAGAAGTGTCTCCTTCAGACAGCAAGATGGACACTTCGATCCAGACAGTGGAAAATATGGTTGATATATTAACCATCTCAAATAGTCCTGAACCACAAATCAGGAATCTGAATTTCATAGGGCAGCATCCACAATTCAGAATTAAGTAGAGAGAACAGAGAGCGCAGGACCAAGCAGCACCACAACAGCAGATCAGAACTCCATTGCAACAAAATTATGTTCAAGGAATGGAGACAGATGATGATGATCCTGTGATTGAAGCCAATAATTTCTTCATTGCAGATGGTGCACCCATATTTCTTACTGAAGATGAGGAATATACAGTGATTGCAGACGTTCAAAAAGATGAAGATTTCATTTTGGCCAATGATGCAATATTAGAATATGAGTCTGATGATTACCAAAGAGGATACATGAATGCTTTATCAGCCCAACAAAATCAGTATTATTTGAGGAAAAGAGATGTTTCGATCAATCCCATTCAAAAGAGAAAAGAGCTCCAATCGAAAAACGATCATTCAAATACACTGAAGAAAGGGAAAGAGCCATCCGATCCTTCCTCCAGCAAAACACCTTCAATGATTAATACAGCGAATGAAAAGAACCAACACAGTGAAAAAAAGGAGAAAATAGAAAAGAAAGACCCTCCCATCAAAGAGGTAGAAAAAGCTCCTTCTTTTAATTTAGAAAATGAAATTTATAAGTTGAAAGTGTCCATGCCCTTGACTGAGTTGGTGAAAAATAGCACTTATAAAAATCAGGTGTCTATAATTTTGCAAATAGACTCTGTATCAGATATGGTTAATGTTGAAGATGATTATCCTAAACTCATTTTTGGTCCAGCCACAGAAGATCAATCTAAATAAAGTGAAGTCCCTCCCTTTTACCTAAGTCTTAGATTACATGAGTTCATCCTACATAATTCTATGTTGGACTTTGACGCCTGGCATAATTTGATGCCCAAAGCCATCATGGAGAAGTTAGGACTTGATATTACCCGTAAATATCATGATTTGTATTCTTTTGACTCAGGTAGGGTCCATTGTATTGGTCTTATCAAAGACTTGGTAGTGTCTTTAGATCAAATCCCAACCAAGAATGTTTTGATGGATGTAGTTGTTTCCGATGTTCCACCACAGTTTGGAATGCTTCTATCTAGGTCTTGGGGTGCAAAAATTAAAGGAACCATGTAGCTTGACTTCTCTTATGCCACCATTCCCGTGTTTGGTTAGTTGAGAAAACTATATAGGGAGAAGAAAATGAAATATATGATCACTATAAAAGAGAAGCCAGTTAATCATCCCATTAATGTAGTCCACACAGATTTAGAATCATTTGTATTATATTCATATGGTGGTTTGAATAATGAAAATGTTCAGTTGGTACAAGTAGATGAGATACCTGAGATTTCAGAAAATTTTAGGGAAGTCCTCAAACAGGAAAAAGATAAAACAACAAGCACTTCTAAGCCTCCTACCTGCCAGCAGCAAAAAGACAACAAATAGAAGAAAGATGCAAAAGTTAGCCAAGATAAACTAGAGAAAGAAGTAAAATTCCAGCATCTACAAGAAGAAGAAGAAGGCCTTTGGAGCATGGATTTTGATGGAGCTGTTGGTAAGGATGGATCTAGTATTGGAATATGGATTTGGAGCCCTGTTTTCCTGCCTGAAAAGTTTCTTATTAATGTTAGAGTATGTGCTTATAAGTTGGCTTTTGACTGCTCTAATAATGAAGCAGAGTATGAAGCTTTGATTGCAGGTCTGAAAATTTTGAAGAAGCTGAATGCAAAAAGGATTTTTGGCTATGGAGACTTAGAGTTGATAATCAAACAGGTGAAAGGAGAGTACCAAGCTAAGCATCCCCGATTGAAGGCCTATTGAAATGCAATCCTTGATATCTTGAAGACATTTCCTGAGTACACTTTGACTACAGTACCTAGAATGCAGAATATTATTGTTGATTCTCTTGCCACTACTGCAAGCAATCTGAAGATTTCGATGAACTCCAACAACAAGTTTGAGATTTATATCAAACATAGGCCTGTTGTTCCTAATAATTTGAGGTATTGGCAAGTATTTTGGGATGACAATGAGATCAATGCCTTTTTGCAGAGTGAAGGAAAATTCAAAGACACCCCCATAGAAGGTGAATATGAGGTTGATGATCAAGAAATTGAAGCAAATCAGATGGACATATTGTAGCTGAAAGAAAATGTGATTCCTAGAGGTCGCATACCTTTAGAGGAGCTTTTTGATCAGGATGATGTTGCAAAGAAGCCAAGCTTGGTGCCTACTGAGAAAGGAGTTGAAGATGTGAACCTCGGAACAGCTGAAAAGCCTAAGCTTGTGAAGTTATCAAAGGCATTGTCCCTTGAGGTAAAGGAAAAGTATGTTAAATTTATTTCTGAGTTTTCTGATGTGTTTGCGTGGGATTATTCAGATTTGAAGGTGTATGACAAGAACATAATTCATCATGCTATTCCCATCAAGCCGGATCAGAAGCCATTTAGACAGAAGCTAAGAAGGATCAACCCAAAGCTACTGCCATCCATTGAAAAAGAGATAAACAGATTGTACAAAGCTGGTATCATAGTCCCAATTAGATTTTCTGATTGGATTTCAAATTTGGTCCCAATATGTAATAAGAAAGGAGAGATAAGATTGTGCATAGATTTTCGGAATCTAAATAAAGCATCCTTAAAGGATAATTATCCACTTCCGAAGATGGAACATATTTTGCAGAGAGTAGTTGGAGCATCAAGGATGTCACTACTCGATGGCTACTCAGGCTATAACCAGATCTTGGTGCATGAGAAAGACCAAGACAAAATTTCCTTCACAACACCCTGGGCAACCTTCCAATATGCCAAAATTCCATTCGGACTGAAGAAAACTGGAGCCACTTTCCAGAGAGCAATGGACATTGCTTTTTCCAATGAAAAAGATGTTTTTATTATTGTTTATTTGGATGATCTGATAGTGTTTCTTGGTTCTAATGATGAGCATTTTCACCATTTGAGAGTTGTTTTTCAGCGATGCAGAAAGTTTGGGATTTCTCTCAATCCAAAGAAAAGTCTCTTTGCCATGGATGAAGGCAAGTTACTGGGGCATATCATCTCTAAATATGGTATCCATATTGATCCATCTAGAGTAGAGGAAATAAACACATAGACCTTCCACGGAACAAAAAGGAGATTCAAGCATTCAATGGTAAGATGAACTTCTTGCGCAGATTTATACCCAATTTGGCTGAACATCTAAGAGAAATGACTAACATGTTGAAGAAGGATAGCATGGTCAAATGGAGTGAGGAGGCTATCAAGTCATTTAATCTAGTAAAGTTTGCTTTTTCTAATTCCCCAGCCTTGATTAGTCCCGATTACACTCAAGATTTCATTATTTTTTCATTTGCATCGGAGCATACTATGGCTGTGGTTTTGATGCAAAAGAGAGATCAGATTGAAAAGCCAATTGCCTTTTTCAGTAGGACTATTAGAGATGTTGCCTTGCGGTATAATATTATTGAGAAACAAGCATTAGATCTTATAAAGGTATTGAATGATTTTAGGGTCTATATTCTACATTCACATACTATAGCATACATTCCTAATGAAGTAGTAAAGGATGTGTTGATGCAAACTGATCTAGAAGGTCGAAGAGGTAAGTGGATAGCAGCTATGTTGGAGTATTATTTGGAGATCAAACCCACGAAATTGATCAAAGGACAAGGCTTGGCAAAGCTTATGGTCCAATCAAATCTGCGTGCCCTGGATATAAACCTCAGAACAATAATGTCAGAAGACGAAGATAGAAGGTTTGCATGTTCCAATTTCAGACATTTTTCTACAATCTCCATGGTATTCAGATATTTTTTATGTTCTTCAGCATCTGTCACTTCCTCCAGGGATGTCTAAAATAAAAGGTAGATCACTGAAACTTAAGTCTACTAAATATTGTATTTTAAATAGTGCTCTATATTGGAAAGATCTAGGAGGCATTCTGCTTAATTTTTTGGTTGAAGAAAAGGCTTAGAAGGTAATGCATGACTTTGATAAAGGTGATTGTGGTGGTCATTTGTTTTGGAAAACTACAGCTAACAAAGTGCTGAGAGAGGGATACTATTGGCCCACTTTATTTTCAGATTTGTATAAAACAGTGATGAGTTTTCATGAATGTCAAATTTTCCAAGGAAAAAGGAAATTTCTTCCTCTTCCTTTGAAACCAGTTGCAGTAAATGCTCCCTTTCCTCAGTGGGGACTCAATTTCATCGGTGAAATCCATCTTGCATCATCAACACAGCATCGATGGATATTGACAGGTACATATTACTTCACCAAATGGATCGAGGTCATTCCAGCAAGGCAGGCTACAGATATAGTAATTATTCAATTCCTAGAATTGAATATTTTATCTCATTTTGGCTGCCCTCAAAAAATTATAAAAGACAACGCATCAGCGTTAAAACCTAAGAAGATGATGGATTTCTGCAAAAAATACAACATTTTGTTGGGCCATTCAACAACGTACTGCCCACAAGGCAACGGCCTGGCAGAAGCATCGAATAAATATTTGATAAATATAATCAAGAAAATGCTGGAGGCAAACAAAAGAAACTGGCATCAAAATCTCATCAACGCATTGTGGGAAGATAGAGTTAGTAGCAAGAAATCCATAGGTATGTCACCTTTTGAATTGGTTTATGGTACTGATGCTGTCTTTCCTACATCACTTACAGTTCCAGTCATGAAATTATTGCAAGAAGTTGGTGGTGAAGACGATGAAAATTAGCAAAGAATCAATCAGATGATCCACCTTCAGCAAACAAGAGACGAAGTATCACAGAATGCTATTCAGTTACAGGAGAAGATAAAGGAGATCTATGATCGAGAGACCAAAGCAGAGAAGTTTCAGTTAGATGATGTGGTGTTGAGATGGGATGCAAGAAATGAGGACAAAGGGAAGCATGGTAAGTTCGACAACCTGTGGAAAGGACCATATAAGATTTTAGCATACAGGGGACAAAATTCTTTCTTTCTTTCAGAAATGGATGGCCAAGATTTCCCTGGAGGAGCAATGAATGGTAGGATTTTGAAGCATTACCATTGTTGAAGATAATGGATCAGAAATTATGTCATAATCATTGTACATACCATGTTATTTTTGGTCAGATTTCAAGTACACAGTCATTGAAGTTTGGGGCCCGAGGTGAAGGCTATAAAACTTGAATGATATGTGTATGGTTTTGTTTTATTTTAGTTTACAGTCTTAGCCTTGAGTCAGAGTCAGTCTGCATAGTGTCGGTTTTCAGTATTTTTGACTTCATGCCCAATGGATAAGGCTACTTGGTCTATGGTGTTCTTGGCACCTCCAAGGAGCTACCATCCCCATTGGAGCCAATGTTAGTCTTAGTCTAGTAATACTGCCATCAATGATACAAATTTCTCTTTTGAATTTTCATATTAGGAGTCCGATACTATAAATTTTCACCATTCCATTAGGTCATAGATTCATTGATGGTAGTGATTTTTCATCAGTTTTCCCTCATGTGAAACTTGTTGATTCTCCTCTCTATGGTCTTTAGTCATGAGTTACTTTCACTTTGTGAGTCATGTTAGTAGGTCATAGGATGGGTCTCATTAGGTTCTAGGGTCTCACCATGGTCAAATTAATGAGTCAAGTGTCAATAAATATCAGCAAGGTCATGAGGAAGTCAATAAACTCAAAGTCACAGTACCTCGGAAGATCAAAGAAATGTTTTATTCAATTTGATGTAATTTTCACCTCACAACCATGTTTTGAGGTATAAACATGATACTTTTCTTTTATTATCATCTTTTATGTAATTTTATGTCATCATATGTAATAAGTCACACTTCAGAAGCTGCTATCTTCACAAAGTCACCACCTTGCCTTTCAGAGACGTTTTCCACAACATTTTTAGTCCAGAATCATGCTCTAAGTATGTCCATCAGAAATATCCCAGAAAGAGCTTTCCAACGGTATATTACACTCTCAAAATTGACTTCTGGATTGAAATTTATGCCTAAGTGAAAAAAGCTCCCCTACACCCTAAACCAAACCCTTTTTTCCTCATTTTCCCTTAAACTTTATAATAAATTTTAAAGTTTTCTATTATAAAGCCTCGATCAAACCCCTTTTCCCCTTTCGATTACATAATCGCATTGTAAAATTCTTATATAAATCTGATGCGATTTAAACAAACCACTTCCCCACAATACCCCTTAAACTTTATAATAAAGTTTTAAGGTTTTATATTATAAATCCATGCCAATCACAATTGCACCATATTTGTTGTGCATTCCAATTGGCTCTTGTAAAAAAATCCGATGCGATTGCATTGAGTCCCATCGATTGAATACCCCTGATTGAACCCGCTCAATGTCATCTTTACCGTTGATTCGATCAACGATCCGACAGCCCGTATGAAATCGCTTTGTCACAATCGGCACTTACAAAGGATCCCCTCTGATCGAGTCCCTCCCGAATGAATCCGCCTGACTATTCCTTCACCGTCGATCGGCCCCTCCAATCGGACGGCTCATACATCGTCACACCATCGTAATCGGTGTGTTCCCAATACACTTGGCCCTGCTCCCCTCCGATTTCCGATTCCGATTGATCTTCGGGTCCCACCACATAATCTTCCGCCCTTTCATAACAAAAGAGCCATTTTCCTTTGTAAATCTTAAATTTTTTTTATTTCGTTTTATACAAAGAACCTCCCTCAGTCCCACCTTGATCCCTTCCCCTTTTTCAAATGAAATTCGGCCTTTTCCTATTGTAAAAAGTGGAAAATCATTTTCATTTGTTTAAAGGGATTTCTCTGCTCTTCTATTGTATAAACCCCATCGGACCTTTCCAATTGCATCGGAGTTTTTTTCCTTGTTCTCATAACATCTTCCCCTTTCCTCCGATCCCCAATTGCGATTACACCATTGCAACGTGTATTTTCAAACACTCCACTATATGTTGCATCTCTTTCCTCCCCTCCAATTGCGATTGCGATTGTGATTTGGACCCCACCTCCTTTCCCTTCCGCTCCTATTCATTCAAAAGGGGTCTTTACGTCATTTAAGGCATAATTTCATTTCCATGGCTTCAAAATAATTTTTATTAAAAAATTGGTTTTCTTCAAAGGACAAAGATAGAAATACAGTTAAAGGGCCAAGAGCTAAATATGAGACAGAGACTTCTACAACAGCAGTAAAATAGGGATATGTTTTTAAGATTGCCTATTTTTCTTTTATCCAGTGTAACAACGAAATCTTCAGATGGCCTAAAATGTATTGGTGTTCCTTCTTTTTAGGGACAGATTGTTGATTCTCTTTCCTATCTTCGGATTTCAATTCTGAGTTGGTAAAACAACTCCCTTTTTATATGGATCTATTTCCCACATTTATGGTCTTTTTAATGTAATTATTTCACTCATTTGGGATCAGTCTGTAAGTCATTAAGTAAGAGAATAGTGTGGAAAATCAAGGAGGACACTCTGCGCTCCATTGTACAGTTTGACAGGGAATTATTAAGATATGCAGCGCTTATTTGTGGGATCCATGTGGTATGAGTTTTAGCACTTGTTCTCTCCTTTGTGTTCATATGTAAATTTTTATGTGTACCATTCATTCATAGACATATCTGGTTGAATGTTTTCAAGATAGATAGGTGGAATCCATTTTTAATGTGTTGCCTTGGGAAATCATTCAATATTTTGTGTTTTCTTATGTTTGGAAAGGATCCATCTCCTATGCCCTTTTCAGCTCCTCACCAGTCTTACCATTCCATCATTATTTAACTTAATTGCTAAAATTTCATGCCTACCTTGCCCCATGAAATACCCTGTATCCTTGATTTAATTCCCCAGTTTCAAACTATCCCATTTGTTCCATACTACCCTGAAAATTAATTTATTTAAACATTTCCCATTATTATACCTAGCCTAAGATCAGTTCATAATTGTACTTTGTTGAATATCTTTTCTCGGAGAGAGCCCTCTCCTGACCTTGTAGGGCTAGCTACAAGGCTGAGCGTGGTTTAAAGGTTACCCTGATTTTCCTTTTCAGCCTGAGGTTTATATCAGGTGATAACAGTTTGAAATCATTTTAATAATTCATTGTGTATAGGATGAAATGGAGGAGAGTTTGAATTAGCACTGAGGCGAATTCATTCAGTTTATAATCAAATAAACATAATATGGTGAATCTCATCTAAAACAGAGCATGAATAAACACGATTTCTACTTTCAAACTTACAAGATAAACATATATGAATAAGAAGACATGGTATTAAGCATGAAATTATAAACACACATCAGAAAAATATATGATGCAAATCATACCACAAGTATCTCAGCACAATTCCTGAAAATATGTCTCTGATTTCATTCCAAAAGCTAATTACAAGAGCTCCATTGTAATGAGACTATCTAGCCCCAAAAAAGACTAAACAGAGTCTACTTATATAAAACATGTACCATGACACCTCATCAGGGTTAAATTCCATCCAAAATGGATCATAGTTGCAAAATATGAGTCATTTCCTAGTTTCTATGGAGGTTAGAAACCATTCCCTGAATTTTAGCTATAAACTAGGAGTGTTTGTCCCTTACATTAATTACATATTCCATCATGATAGAAAGTTGAAACCAACCCAATAAATCTAATTAAAACTCATAGGAAAGAATTTCCTCAAATTTGTGAGCATTTCTAAGCTTCACAAGTGTCTTGAGGAATCCAATGTTGATTTGTGACAATTCTAACAAAATACTTTAAAAATAATTCACAAAAGCGTATCAGAATTTTGGAGGCACTTCTTAGGAACTTTGAGAAGTAAAAATCCACTTCTGAAAGAACGGTAAACTATAAATGTGTGTCGAGTTTCCAAAACATCTTGAATTTTACAAAATGGACCATAGGAAGGCCTTAAAAAATCCATTCTCCTAGGGTCACTCAAAAGCATAATAGAGGGTCCAAAAAGGAGGCAGAAACATGAAAAATGAGTGGTTTTTGATATTTTTCTCCAAAATTACAGCCTTTCATGCCATGAGGGTTCTTAATCTGTGATGTACTCATAAAAATAAATAGATCCATTTAAATAAATCACCATTTTTATTCCTCCTAAATAAAAGTAACCAAAGTTCGTTACCCTTTTGCAATGAGAAATTTCCAGAATTCTGCAAAAAATCATATAAAATACAAAAATTGATCAAAAGTTCTCAAAATTGGTTCTATGGCACCTGTGATACATGGGCTACATAGCTAAGAAAGATTCAGCCAATAATTCCAAGTTATCCTTCTCCTTGAGCTTCATTTGCGCCTCTTTAAGCCTTTTCTTCACTTGTTTCAACCTTCTTTGAGAAATGGTGTTCCTAGTACGATAGTGGTTTGTCATGTGTCTTTGTAGCTTGTTATCCCTTTTATCCTTCTTCAAAAGCTTATCAAAATTCTCATTAACTCTTTATAACCAAAGCTCTTTATCCTCATTGATCTCCATGACAATAATCTCATTAAAGGTCAACTCTTCAAATTGATGAGTTGATTGTCTTTCTTGCTCCAGCACCCTTTTGAGGCCTCTTGTTCTTGGTATTCTTGTTTGTGTTTCAGCCTCCATGTCCTGCATTTGGTCAACAAAATTAATCTTCTTTCCTTTACCCTTTTTTTTCCTCCATGTCTTGCATTTGGTCAACAACCATAATCTTCTTTCCTTTACCTTTGTTTTCCTCCATATCTGATTTGTACTTTCTTTGTAGGAGTTGATTCACTTGCAATTGAAAATTTTCCTACTAAAGGAAAGTAATGTGTGATTTGGAAAAGGATAAGGCCTCTTTCAATTCTAATATTTATTTATCTTTCTCTTTGATGATTTCTTCAACTGGTCTGGCCTCCACATGCTCTGATACCTCAGAATCCAATGGCACTGACTCATTATGTTGATGTAAGAGAGGCTTCTCCTCTATCTGACATTGTTCAACAATGGTGCCAAATGTAATAAAACTCTTAGCAGACTTAGGCACAAATATTTTTCTCTTCCCCCTCTCATATTTGTGATAAAATTCCAAAACCCTAGGAACATATGAAGGCTGAGTAGACATGCTAGAAGAGCCAACCTCCATTAGTTGTGTTGATGATGAAATAGGCAAGACAGAAAGTGTTGCTGACAAACTCTCCAAGAAGTTTTCGCAGGTCATGTTTATGGAGGACAAGTGATGCAACACAATGAGCTTTATTAGGCCTTGATGAAAAATACTAGTGTGATGATATTATCTTCTACTCTAAACCTTCTCAGCCATCTTAATTAAGCTCATATACAAATAATGAGGCAAATCAAGTGTTTTGACTGAGCTAAAATGCATCAAAATCCTGATGGGATACCTATACAACCTGGATAATATTCCTTCACATGTGAAGTAATTCATTATGAGCATCATTAGAGGGTCATATTTGTTTCTAAGGTGTCTGAAAGGAAAAATAAATTTTGACTCCTCTCTAGCATGAGGCTTGAGGAATTGCTTGTAGTTTTGAATATCTAGGTCCATGCCTTTGAACCACTGCTCTCCATGAGAAGGGATACCTGTAGCTAACGAAATTAGGTCAGATGATAGGATTATCTCCATACCTACAAGAGTGACATTTCCCATATTGTATCTTGTTGCAAATAGGTTGGAAAACTGAATATGATACCCCCCTTCCATAAGCCTTTCACAAAATTTCAAACGTTGAGCTCTTTCAAAGCACCTTCTAGCCAATGGCAAAGAATTAATCTCATGCATGGTGAATGGTTCAAGCCTTAGGTGGCACCCTCCCTTGAAGCTCTTCTTCTCACTTTCCATCATTTTTTTCACTGGAATGATGAAAACCCTAGGGTGTTAATGAAATGAGTGAATGAATGGAAATATGGGAAAACAGAGTGTAGGAAGTTGTGATATTGGTGGATGAAATGAAGGGTCTTAAAGCTGATAAAAATTCTAGAAAATTTGAGTAGGTTTTGTTGTGTGTTAGTTTCAATTTGTAGGAGGAATGAGGGAAAATGAGTGTGAGGAAGGTGTTAAAATGTCTAAAACATAGGAAATTCCCAATTTTGACTATGGGAATTGCTTGTGCAATAGTAGGGTAAGTTGGTAAGATGAAATGGGGGTCATGGGGTTAAATAAAAATTCTAAGAAAAATTGAGTGGATAGGATAGTGTATTAACTCCAAAATGAAATTTCAATGAAGATAAATGGGTAATTTTAGGGTGGTTAAAACCTCAAAACACAGGAAATTCCCTATTTATATTGTGGGAATAACTAGTGAAAAAAAAAAATTTGGTTAAGAAGGTGAAACAAGGGCTATGATGTTAAGTAAAAATTATGATAAAACTTCGATGAGGATTATGGAACCTTAGGTCCATATTGCAAGTGGTATGGGGGCAAATGGATGGGTGTAGGATGGTCAAAATCCTAAAACACAGTCAAACCCAAGGCTTTCACTGTTTTCACTTTGGAAAATAGCTTAGAATTAGGGTTTGATTGTATTAGGCATTTTAGGAATGGTAGAGTAGATTATAGGAGTGTGGTTGTAAAGCATAGGATGTATGGTTTTGAGCTTATGTGATGGGGTTAGGGTTTATTTAATGGGTAGTTTAGGGTTTGTCATAGTAAAAATTTTGTATGTATGACAGTGAACATATGGTGACAACATTAAATGAGCATGAAATGTTTCAAAATCTTAAACATTCAATCCAAACACGAGAAAAGGATGGAGATGTACCTTGTATAGAGGCCACACCAAAGAATGGGAGCATGAGCTTTGAGTGTTGGAGGGTTTTCGAGCTCAAAAACGCAGGAAATTTCCTCTTAACAGAAGCGTAACAACGTTATAGGAGAGTAAAAACTCAAGACAGGAGCATAATAACTCAAGACATTAGCGCAAAAACATGTGTGAAGTGCTTGCGTAGTGCTCCAAAAGGGTAACAATGTGCTGCGGAGCGTCCACATAAGGATAACAACGTAGCCCGAGAGTGAAATGCAAAGCCCAGAACTGTATCACAAGTGATTTTTAAGATTTGCAAGTGGATTTTGATGGGATTTAAAGGTTGTGCTTTGGATTTTAGGGACTATGGAAGGTAAGTAAAGTGAAGAATTTCTCTCATACACATGAAAGGGTAAATATGAATGAAATGAAGTTTACATTGCCCTTTTATAAACTATGAGATGATATTTACCTTTTCTTTTGACACTTAAAATAATTTTTCTCACCTTTTTGCACTTGAAAATGGCTTTTTTTTCACCTTTTAATGAGATATAAAGGGAGAATTAATTGATGGAATTTTGAATGAAACAATGAGACAAGATTTCTTCTTTTCATGGGATAGTGAGACTGCTTTTTAAACCTTTGAAATCTTTCACATTTGGAAATGACCCTTTTAAAAGAAGATAAGGTGTTTTTGAAGATTAGAAATGACTCCCTTTGCATTTTATTGGGATATTGTGTCAAAATGACCTCTTTTGAAGCTCTAACAGTCGAGATGACTTTTTGTTTTGTCCTTAAATGAGACAATGAGACAAAATTCTTCAGTTCAAATAAGATAGCAAGACAAACTGGAGTTTCTTTGAACTTTTTTGGAACTTGAGACATATGAAACAAGAAATGTGGTCTTTAGTTCATCTTTATAGACATTCTTACTCCTTCCTTATGGTTTTTTGAGTGGAATTGAGGGTATCTGCCTTGTTTTAAGAGAAAATTTGAAGATTTTTCAAAGGCAGATATGAAGCTAAACAGTGACCTATATGAGATGGAGTGACCTAACCCTAGACCTCTTTAATGATGATGATGGAGATGGTGACCTTGAAACTGATGATGGTGATGAATGAAATGAAGGAGAAGCATACATGATTTAGATATCTTCAGTGACCAAAATTATTTTCTGAGAACTAGTTCTAAAAAGAAAAAGAAAAAAAATTGACTTATGACTTTATGGAAAACAACTAAAAGAGTTATTTGATCACTAACATACCTGAGATAACATTGGCTTCAACTGGGTATGGAAGCTCCTTCAAGAGGTGTCAATAACACCGTAGATCGAGCATCCTTACCATTGGGAAATGGAGTCAAACTGGACTTTGAAAAACTTTGACAAACTGGAAATGACGAACTAAATCTGGAAATGACTTTGACTATAAAGAACTGACTTGACTCTGACTTGAAAACTAACTGAAACTTTTTGAAAATTTTGAAAGAAAAAATGAGTGTATGTAGAAGTCTCATGGCCTTCTCCTTAGGCTATAAAATTCTGCAACAACTTCCTTATTGTTGGGACATCAAATTAAAACGATATGTACAATGACAGCGAGTTTCTTCTTCAATGATCAAGTTAGATAGTGTTTGAGGAATCTACCATTGATTGGTCCTCCCAGAACTTCTTTCCCTTCAAGATCCTCTAATATAAATGCTTTTTTACCTCTAAATGAAGTGATTTTTTAAGTTCCTCTCCATAGATTGTTGAACTTTCCATGCTTACTCTTGTCTTCATTTCGGGCAACCCAGTGAAGAAAAATATCTTCGAGCTTTAAATCATCGACTTTGGTATTTCTATCATAAATATTTTTTATTTTCTCATGAAGATTTGAAGTATGAATGAAGACTTCATCTCTTGAATATTGTATATATATCATTTGGTTTATTCTTCGTTGAATTTCATTAGGCTCACTGTTGATCTCTTGTATAATTTTCATCACCGATATAGCTAGACAAGGAGGGAACATCGTGTCAACACCATACATGAGCTAGAAAGGTGACATTTTGATTGATCTCTTTGTGATAAATCTATCCACCCATAGATCATTGGTGAGATTTTTGTGCCAATTCTTGTTATTTTCTTGCAGCATATTCTTGATTATGTTCACCAAAGATTTATTTTAAAATTCAATAAGCTCGTTGCCCTGAGGATAGTATGTTGTTGAATTACAAAGCCTAATGTGATACTCATCAAAAAAGTCAGTCATTTTATTTAACTTGAAGGCATATACATTATCAGTGATGATATTGTGTGGACAGCCAAAACGAGACAGAATATTGTTCTCAAGAAACTGAATGATAACAGTGTCAGTAGCTTGCCTCGTGTGCGTGGCTTCAATCCATTTGGTGAAATAATTTGTGACAGTGAGTATCCATATGTGTTGAGTTGATGATGGAGGATGGATATCTCCAATGAAGTCAAGTCCCCACTATTGGAATGGAGCTTGCACTTCAATTGGTTTTAAAGGAAAAGGAAAGAGCTTCCTCTTTCCTTGAAATATTTGACATTCATGACAGCTCATGATTGTTTTATAAACATCAGAAAATAAACTTGGCCAGTAGAATCCCATCCTCAAGATATTATTAGATGTATTATTCCAATAAAGATAACCACCATAGTCACCTTTATGAAAAAATTTCATGATTTTTTAAACTTCTCCTCCAACCAAACAAATCAGCAACACTCCACTCGGATCTTTCCAATACAAGACACCATTAAGAATGCAGTACTTAAGAGATATTAACTTCAAATATCTAGCCTTAATACTTGGAAATATGGGAGGAGGATTCAAGTGTTGCAAAACATGTACTATATCAGCATACCAAGGCGATAAAGATAAAATTTCAGATACCTCAGGTAATGTTTCAGCATCTTGTTCTTCAGATAATGCAACAATGAAATTGATGTCCAAGGCATGGAGATGTGAAGCCACCATAATATTTTCCAAGCCTTGTCCTTTGATCAGCTTTGTGGGATTTATCTCCAAGTCATGTTCTAACATAGCAATGATCCGTTTACCTCGCTGCCCTTCAGGATCATTCTGTGTAAGAACATCTTTGACAGTAGTGTTTGGAACATATTCAATGACATGAGAATGGAGAATGTAGACCCAGAAGTCCTTCAATGCTTTGAATAATTCCAAGGCTTGTTTCTCAATGATGTTGTACCTCAAGGTTGCATCTCTTATGGTTCTAATGAAGAAGGTGATGGGTTGTTCCGTATTCTGCTTTTTCTTTTGCATGAGGACAGAAGCAAGAGTATGCTCTGAGGAAAATGAAAAAATGATAAAATCAAGTGTATAATCCGAACTAATAAGGATATGAGCATGAGATAAAGCCAATTAAATTTGATTTAATTATTTATTCTCCTCTTCGTACCATTTTACTTCACTATATTTCTTCAACATGTCAGTAATTTTCCTTAATTGTTCAGCAAGATTAGGAACAAACCTTCTCAAAAAATTGATTATGCCATTGAATGACCGAATTTCCTTTTTTCTCCTAGGATATTCCAAGCTTTGAATTTCTTCAATCCTTGAAGGATCTATCCTAATTCCATATTTTGATATGATATGACCCAGCAATTTACGTTCCTCCATAACGAAAAAACTCTTCTTTGGGTTCATTGATATGCCAAACTTTCTACATCTCTGAAAAATTGTTTTCAAGTGCTGCAAGTGTTGCTCATGTGTCTTGGAAAAAAAAATGATATCATCAACATAAATGACCAAAAATACATCCTTTTCATTGGCGAAAGAAATTTCCATTGCTCGTTGAAAAGTGGCCCCTAAATTCTTCAATCCAAAAGGCATTTGGGTGTACATGAAGGTACCCCAAGGTGTTGTGAAGCCTATCTTTTCTTGACCATCTGGATGGATAAAAATTTGATTATATCTAGAGTATCTGTTAAGCAATGAAAGTCTAGAAGATCCAAATACCCTTTGCAGAATATGGTCAGGGGGTAATCATCCTTCAATGAAACTTTGTTTAGATTTATCATGTCTTATTCCTTAGTGGAACTAGATTAGACATCCAATTTGAAAAGTGAAGAGGCACTATGATACCAGCTGTAAATAATCTATTTACCTCCTTCTGAATAGAGGGCAACAACTTGGGATTCATTCTTCTTAAATTATGGCAGAAAGGTTTATGATCCGGCTTCAAGGGAATGGTATGTTGAATTATTCTCTTATCATAGACTTTCAAATCATAATATTCCCAGCTAAATACATCAGAAAATTGATACATAAGTGCTGCATATTTACCTTTCATTTATGCACTCAAATATTTTGAAATTTTTAACATCTTTGGTTTTTCCAGAGTGCCAAGATTGAGACCTTCCACTCCCACTTTTTTCATTAACATGGTCGGTTTGCATGAAATATCATCTTAAACAAAAACACCTTCCAAAGGTACCAAAGCTCCTGGAATGGAGTTATCTTTCAGTTGAAGCACTTGCATCTATGCTACATGGATTTCTTGGTCATCTTCATAGCACTGGTTTTCCATTTGATAATTCACAAATTCCTCTTCTATGTGCACAAAGTTGCTTATATTTTTATCATCTTGAAAGACTTTCCAATACTAAAAATTTTCTAGGATAGCAGGGTAGTGATTTACATTTATCTCATACTTATTATTAGGATACAATGGAATTTTGAATATGTTGGCCGAAGTAGAAAGAGAATCAACAATAACATTTTTGATGCTTGGGATCAACGATAAAGTGTACTCACATAATGTCTTGAGGATGTCTAGAAATGCATTTTGATAAGCTCACATCCTTGGATTCTTGGCATGGTACTCCCCTTTGAATCGCTTTATTACTAACTCAGAGTCACCATATACAGAAATCTTCTTAGCACCTAACTTTTTGATAATTTTCAGACTGGCTATCAAAGCCTCATACTCAGCTTCATTGTTTAAACATTTGAAAATTGGTAGGAATGTTTAATGACTAATTTACAGCTGTGAATCCACACTCCAATACCAGCCCCTTCTTTTCCCAAAGCTCCATCGAAGTCCATAGTCCACAAACTACTCTCCTCATCCAGAAACCGCAAATCAGATTGCTAAACTTTGCTTATTGTTTGAGAGACTTATGATGTACCAAAAAATTAAGTTTCTTTCACTGTTTCATCACTTTTTTGAGGTGATGCACTTGGTTCCAAACCATTTGGCACTTTTTTACAAATTTCTGCATTTTCCAATTCTAAAATAGAATTTGAAAATTTAGAATTTTCTTCATTTTCTTTAATCAAAACTTCGGAATACATTGAACATTCATCATTGGAAAAGATAAAGGACTCTAAATCTATATGAACAACATTTAGAGGATGATTATTTTTATCTTCTCGACTGCTGATCATGTACTTCATCTTACTTTCCCGGTATAGTTTCCTAAGTTTCCCAAAGACAGGAATGGTAGCATATGAAAAATAAAGTTGTAAGGTACCTCTAAGCTTCGCTCCCCATGACCGAGAAAGTTTCATTCCATATCTGGGAGGGATATCAGCCACAACAATGTCCATAAGGACATTCTTGGCTGGGGTTTTCTCTAATGACACCATTAGGTCCTTGATGAGGCAAATACATTTCACCCTTTCTAAATCAAATGAGTAAAGATAATGATAAGGCCTTGTGATGTCCAGACCTAATTCATCCATAATGGCCTTGGGCATGAGGTTGTGAGAGGCTCCGGAATCAATCATGGTTTTATGGAGGATAAATTCATGGATTTAGATAAAATGGAGGGACTTCACTATATTCTAGATTGCCATCAATAGCAGGAACAAAAAGAAGCTCAGGGTGATCGTCAGTTGCATTAACCATGTCGTACATTTTATCAACTCTAAGAAACTTAGAAACTTGAACTTTTTAATGATCATTCCTAACTTTTTTTCTTTTTTTTCCAAAGGAAAAATCATAATTTTCATTAATATTGAAAATTATCATATTTTCATTAATATTGAAAATTACATGTTATAGATGCTTTGCATATGTATTTTTGTGACTATGGTCACATACATATAGTTCGTCAAAATTCCCCAATGGGGTGTACATCAAAGATTGATAAAAATAATTACAATAAATACAAAATTATGATCAGATATATCAAGTTCATAGTCAAAATCTATCAAAAATTGTCAAAATTAGATCTGTCGGTCTTTAATATCTAGTTGTTCTATGAAGGGAATATGATAATAGCTGAAATTATGTGCGTCGATCTGCTCCTCTATATGCCAGAGCCCCCTATGTTGGATTGTTGCCTCCTTGGAAAGCTTGTCAGAAATGTTTTTGCGTTCCTTGTATATGTGAGAACATAAGATGAATGAGAATTGAGCTTTCAAGTGCCAAAGATCTTCCAATATAATTTGAAGTGTGTGTACATGACATAATGCAGATTTATTGAACTAGTTTATGATGATTTTAGAATCTCCAAAAACTTGTAAGTGAAGGATATTGTGCTCTAAAGCAAACTGAAGGAGATGACGAAGAGTAATTAGTTCTGCATAATTGTTCGTGCTAGGTCACAGACCCATCTTGATTTTGTAAAAACGTTGATGAGAGAGGTGTATAAGAGCTCCACCCCTGCATCCCATGGGCTGAGCTGAGCCATCGAATTATTCCCAAGGGATGTCGAAATTAATGGTTCCCAGAATGATGGTTCTCGGTGGTCTGGGAGGGTCGTCTTCAAGGATACTGGAGTAGCTTGATATGATGTTGGAAGAGATCAAATGCTAGATGGGGATACGATCTTTGAATATGGATGCATTCCTGGCCAACTAGATTCCCCAACAGATGAGAAGAGGATGGAATCTAGCTTTATTTGATGAGGCAGAGTTCCACCAGTGTTTCCAAGCCTCCCCTAAATTCAGGCCATGCCATTGCAAATTTATACCCAGATCTGTTGTGATGGATGACCAGAGTAAAATGGTGGATCTGCAGTGGAGGAGACGGTGATCAATAGATTCTGAATCATTTCTGCAAATTTAGAAAAACGAATCTTCATTTGGCACAACAGATGGTTGTCTCGGGCAGGTCGGCTAACCCTCCTCAAATATT
The DNA here is from genome assembly GCA_034641835.2 of Pinus albicaulis. NCBI lineage: Eukaryota > Viridiplantae > Streptophyta > Pinopsida > Pinales > Pinaceae > Pinus > Pinus albicaulis. Next base: position 865,097,974 of record CM076579.1, read on the forward strand.
TTTTGGAAGCCACTCCAATCTACTGGATGTCTCTGGCTTCTAGTCTGCAATGCGGTAGTCATAGGGTTTCAGTATAAACCCAAGATATCAAATTCCATCCTGAATATTCAAGGAGGGAAAAGGAAATCGATTCAAGGCAAGTCATCTTTCCTGGGGGGAGCATTTGTTGATAGTGATGGTCGATTTTAATGCATTGCATACCATACCAGTGGCTATCTTGAAATCACCAAGGTCTGCTGCAAAATATAATATATCGCCAATGGACCCATTGAGAAAAATGAGTACGTCGTCAACAAATAGCAGGTGAGTGAGGGTGCAGCCTTCAAAAATTCTGATGCCCTGAAGACGTCCCAAGTGCTTTTCATTCATAATCAATCTGCTAAGAGCTTCCATAATCAGAAGGAAGAGGAGGGGGGAGAGGGGGTGTTGTCCAGGTAAATCCCCTATGTGGATAGAGGCGATCCCTCTAGCCCTAGGGTGGGTCTAGCAACTACAATAACATACTAATATCTACCTTCCTAGATTGTAAATGAAATTTGGAGCAAGGAAGATGACCTACCTCTTTCTGATGCTATGTTGTCGTCCTTCGTCGAATTTTCTTGATCTGTCACTCTTCTTAAGCTTGATACACGCTGCTACCAATGTTTGATTACCTGTGCAGACAGTCAAGACACCATGACAAGCATAAAACCATGAAAAAAATAAAAACAATTACAACCTATCTAACTGATCAAGGAATGCTAGAAATCTCATTATATACGTAAACAATAATGGAAGATAAACATAAAATGCATTTTATTATGATAAACACAAGAGGAGTTTACAACCAAGCCTTGATGTTGAGGCTCTCCTTAGGAAGTTTTGTAACCAAGCACGTTTGCCACACCCTCATGAACAAAGGTCTATGATCTCACAATGTTCTCAACACACACAAACAATCACACTCTGCACTATTCTCTCAAAGCTATGATTGCTTCTTCTTTCTATGCTAACTTTTCAGCTATCCGTTCAACTATTCAGCCATTCAACTAGCACATCAATGGAAGATGGCTATATTTATAGAGGAGAGGAGGAGGTTGGGATCCCTACAATAGTGGAATGGAGGCCTTATCCCTTGGGAGGTTTCCCCATAAGGTGGAAACAAGAGGCCAAAGGAGTAAGTCCATGTTTATTCAGTCGAACCACTCCCTATGATTCATCCATGAAGTTGTTGTGATCGAAACTTTGCCTCTATTTTTAAAAAAAAATTCATAAACAGATTGGCACGGGTGCTTAACTGGGATAGAGCACCAACTGGCGCAAGCTCAGTGTTAATTTTCCTGCTCGGCGGGGCGTGTAACTGGCTTCTCGTGCCAAGGAAAAAACAGGTGTTTTTAGTGGTCTGCTTAGGAAATGGTCAAAAAAAGGAATGTTTTCCTCATGGAAAGGGATGCAATGATGGTATTTACAAGGCATGACACTACTTATTGATCACAGAAATGACCCTCAAATGGGTGAAATGGGGATTGCAGGGACAGTGAAAAAATGATGTGTAATAGATGCCCCCTAAAGTATGAAGTCTGAACATAAGTGAGGGGTGAAATGATTTACAAGTATGTGTAAGGAACCAGACGCTACTATTGGGAGACCTGCAAATCAAGCATAGATACATATACATAATTGAAATATCTGTTGAAAATACATGAATCCATGGTATAGGTGCAGCTATCCATCAAGAAGAGGATCATGTGAATGTATCCTCGGCATGGACGCAGCCATCCGAATGAAGGGATCATTTGAAATAGATCCACGGAATGGGCACAGCCATCCATATAGAGAGGATCAAAATAAGAGAACCCACAGTATGGTCACAGCCATCCATCTAAAGAATCATGTATATAATCATGAATGACTCATCACTCCTCGCAACCTGGACTTTTGAGATCGAAGCCCAGGGTCTTGCGCTCCAACACCACCTGATCAAATTACAAATTCCAACATGTGAATAGATGTGTTGAAGTCGAACATGCTAGAAAATCACTTGATTACCAGTCAATGATGTGAACCGTTAACAAGTGCGAGAGAAACCACCAATAATGACAATGGCTCTCAAGGTACAACTAGTACAATCCACGGAATGTGAACAGTGAGCTGAAGTCGAACACTCGATCGAAGGTAGATGATGTGAACCTGTCATTGAATGTGAAGAACTTGCCATTAGGGCATGCAAGTTCTAAGGTACTAGAAAGGAATCTCTAGATCAATTTCCCGGATAATGAGCTGAAGTCGACAGGAAGCGATCCATCGAAGGAGGGTCATAATGAATCCCACATCATCGACACGAAACAGAGAACGTAATATGAGTGTGAATCAAGACTGAAACAAAGGATCAAGGAAAGTACAAACTGCAGAAGGATTCTCTCTTGAACATATCAGCGACACGACTCTAGAATTTGGCAGCATTTGAATCAAATAGGATCAGAGGTCATGTTGACAAGATTTGTAATCGAATGAGAGGCAAACGGATTTCCCAAAACCATGGAGGAAAAGTGACAGAGTGAAGATATCCCAACCCGACATGAATTGCAGACAAGTGTCATGTTCAAGAGTGACGTACTGTCGACATAACTGATGAATAACTTCCATTTTCCCCCACCATTTCTAGCGAGTACCTCTTTATTTTTACACAAGCTTGAAGAGGATAGCATATGCTTGTCATATAAGTTTGTCCTTTGGACAAATCCAACCTAGTAAATTTTACGAGCCCTATGAAGGAGGAACTCGGTTAACATCATGGTGACAATTTCCAATGTCATCAGGGTTTAATGAGTCTGAAAAAAGAAGAACTCGACGTCTTTTCATGTTTAGAGAGTTTGAAAAGAAGGCAAAAAAGAAAACTCCAGTAGTCCCTTTTCGTAGGTGGTCTCACAGATTCGAAAAGGTATAAAACTATGTCTAAAAGAACCTCTTAGTCGCAATAGGCTAAGGTATTCCTTTTTCGTAAATAATCCATCCCAGCCCGAAAAAGGGTTAAAGTATACTAGGTAGATATCATTTCGCATCCATTTAAAAAATTCAAAACAATAAGAGTCTCAGCAATATTTTCAATTTTTAAGAGTTAGAAAAGAGCTGAAAGTTGAATCCTCCTGGAGGAACGAGTGGTATAAAGGGTAGAAACTGGTTCTGGTAATGGTGGAACTACTTAGAAAAATTAAAGGTCAAGAGGCTAGCTAACAAGACCACTCATCGCAGCGGTTCCTTAGGAACGAGTAAAACAACCAAGTGAAGGCATATGATCGGCCAAGTAGATGGTGACGATGGAATGAAAAAACCAAGGCTAAAACAGGCTGATAAAATGGAAATCACAAGAGGTAAAATGGGAATGGTTTCATTTTTACACAAGCTTAAAATCAAGAAACTCTTCTTGAAGTTGGTTTCATTTTTACACAAGCTTGAAACAAAGATAAACTATTCTTGAAATCGGTTTCATTACACAAGCTTGAAATGGAAACAAATTGTGCTTGAAATGTTTGCATGCCCCCAGCATGGTGACTCAATTCGAGTTACATGCCCCCCAAGATTCAGTGCATTCACCAGAGTAGACTGCTAGTTACCGACAAGTGGATGGAATGAAGGTTCAATTATGAGACCAAGAGAAAGACTCGATTTGGATTTTACGAGATCTAATCAAAGACTTGAATTGAACAAGAACATGTTTCATTGTTTTAACGAGGTTGATTTATTAAAAGAACTATCCTTGTGACCTACTTCATTTTTTAACGAGGTCGACATAGAAGATGAACTATCCTCGAGAGAGTTTGTTTCATTTTTTAAGGAGCTTGACACAAGAAAATGAACTATGCTCCAAAGACCTTGTTTCATTTTTTAAGGATCTTGACACAAGAAAATGAACTATGTTCTGAAGACCTTATCATGTTGAATAATAAGTCATGTCTTCCAAGAGTTCCACAACATCTTAGAAATCAGGATCCAATGCCCCCAGCATGCTATGCACAACGACACTATCAATGGATGTGGGCACGGAGCAGGTAGCCACATAATTAACCCTTGGCAGGAAAGATACAACCGGCGGATAAAGATACGATAGAGATGATGGTGGGCCAGCTACCATATCAGGACCAAAGAATGATAGTTGATCAATGGTCGCGATCCGACCTTTGTGTGGAAAACAGATCACACGAAAGAGGGAGGAGACAAGCGCACCCATGGCATAAGCATAATCGCACCCCAAAAGTAAATTGAAATCCAAGGGGCCTGGAACAACCATCACATCTATATACACGGTTTTCCCTCCTAAAGTAATAGGCAACTTTGGAAGGATCCCTAATGGTTGACTGGTTCCTTTGTTAAAAGCCAACAGATTTTGCGTAACAGGCATAAGATATGGAGAACCAAAAGCTTTCTAAGTAGTGGAAGACAGAATACTTACAAATGCACCTTCATCTATAATGGTGCTAGGTACGACCATATCGAAGGCCTGTACCGTGATCTCAAAAGGCACATAAGAAGGAAGGCGGTATCCTGCAAATTGACTCCAATCGAAGGAAACGACCAAACTACTTGGAGGGGGTACCATTGAACTGAGATGGTCTTCCCCTAGTGTTACCGGAGCAAGAGGAGCAACCTCCAGGATCACCATCAGGGGAGCAGGAGGAGCAACTTCTTGAATCACATGGATGGGATGATCTTTCTCCAATTCCAAGGAATCTGAAGAAACAAGAGGAACGTGAGGGGGATGAGATCCACTCTCGACAGAAAAGACCTGATGAACCATAGGTGGGATCAAGTCGACCGATTCCACATCCAATGGTTGGTCGGGAACAGATTCATGAATTTGAATTTCTGAGGGAGCGGGATCAACCAAGGATGACTCTTGACTGATCGTGGAATCAACTAGCGAAGGACTCAAAGAAAGTTTCTGGTAACCAACTAGAACGCAGGGTGCAGAAATAGTAGAGTCGTTCAACAATCTCTTGGCTTCATCCATTTATGGACAAATGTGAATGGGATGATGCCCTTCACACAAATTACAGGGATTGGTAATCTTACCCTATTTCTTATGAGTCTTATTAGCACTAGTTGAATATGTGCTACCAATATGACTTTCGAAAGCCAAAGGCAACGTCGGACGACTGTCAAACCATACTTCGAGTACCTTGGGAATGCCAGGGAAGTCTCGAAGAAGGTGGTCACCTTTGCACAACATGCAAGGGAATTTGACTTTCCGTGGAAGGTTGGATGGTTTATCAAGGGAAGGTTTCTTCGGTGAAATACCCGCAGAGCTAACCTCTCCTTTATCTTACTTCTTCTTATTCTTCTTAGCCACCTAATTACTAGAATCTAGACTTTCACTAGGCGAAGTAGAAGAGGAGGACGAAGAAATTGTAATGTTCCAAAATTAGCATAAAACTAATTTAAACATTAATTTTGCTCATACCATCTAGGAGGTGAATAAAATGGGTTAGGAGACCAATGAGTAGGAATAAAATCTCTCATAATGTGAAACGGATCAATGGAGTAGCTTTATTTTTCACCTTCCAGTGTGAAAAGGGGCAAATGCATGAGGACAAGGTCAAGTTTGACCAAGTCAACAACACTGCCTAAGAGGGTGTGGCTTGATTGGGAAGACAACGCATTTTGAGAGGGAGAAATATTCCTTGGGGAAGAAACCCTAATGTGTGGGGTCCAGGGAAAAGAGACATTCACTTTCATAAAAGGAGGAAGAGGCAGCCATAGTGAGACATCTTTGAGTATATTGATTTTGGTCTAGAAGACTATTTGCAGTCTCTGGCTGTTCAGCTGAGTTGCAGTGTTGTTTAGCACGAGATTCCTGTTTATGATTTCCTCTCCTTCTTGAGGGGCCTATTGAAGTATTGCACTTCATTTCTCCACATCTTGGCTCAAGGCCAAATCCACTTCCTTCAGTCACTGCGTTATTTCTGCTGAAGTATAATGTAGTGTTGCTGGGTGTTGCAGTGGAGGGTTCCACAACACCATTCCTTGGCTCATCTTTCAGAGGAGGGAGATCATATTCCTCGGGAAGGTTAGTGAGGGAGGTTTCAGAGCTGATTTCACATCTTTGGCACTAGGCCAAGCATCTCCTATCTCCTACAGCGCAGTCCAGCTCCTTGACTGTGTTATTTCTAAGCAAATTTGCAGTGGGGACTTGCTCCACTATCTTGGAGGTTCAGATCTTTAGGGATTGGATCAGCCTTTCACCTGAGAGATCCATTGGATGATATTTTTTCATCATATGCAGCATCATCATCTATCTTCATCCATTTCTATTTCCTGAGTTGCAGCTGCTGCCTAGCAACTCTGACATTTCTGCAGATTTTCCATTTGTACATGTATTGCAGCCAATCCTCTTAAGGATTTTTGTATCGTTATTTTCAGGGGTTGAGAGCTTTCTCCCCCACACTTATTGAGATGATTTTTCCATATCATTGTATTATCTGTTATTATGTTGCAGTGTCTCATATAAACTGCGCTGATATAGCCTTGAGTAAACCCTGTGTAGCAGTGTTCTTCCATTTCTCATACATGTTATGTTGAGGCTTTCATTGCCTAGCTTGAGTGACTGATTCCTCAAGGATTTTTATACATTTGCTGCTATATTATACATTTTTTGGCTATTCAGATCTTCATGTGTTTTGCGTTATAAAATAACGTTGTTATTCCATTATGTGCTCATACATTTTTTCAGCCCTTCATCGGGCATTTTCTGAAGACAACTAGGTGTGGGAGATCTGTTTAACCCACCTAGAGGGATTTCTTTGAGCCACCTCTTGGATTTCAGTATTAAATGCATTGAGCGAAAGGGATCCAGTTCTTGGTTTCAAATCCTGTAGCAGCCATTCCTGGAAAATGCGTTTTCCAGTCATGCCTTGCTAGTAGATCCCATTTTGGGATATTACAGAAATAGGCGAAGAAGGGGAGAGGTCCACCTTGGAATCAACATGATGTTTTTCAAGTAGAGGAGATGGTTGAACAGAGATCAGAGCATTCAGGACCACCGAGGTTGAAAACAACCACATAGTTAAACCAACAGTTAACCCTGGAAGAGACAACGTTGCCATATAAGGAGCACCAACATTTCCAAAAGTAGGAAAAGGACCAGGATTTCCTTCAGAGGGGATTCCTTGGTTGATAAACTCTGGAAAAGTTTCCATTAGAAACAACCATAAAACAAACAATAAGGAAGATAACTCTAACTAGGAATATTTTGTGGGCTGTTAATTTTTAAGACACTGAAACAAAACTTTGTCGTTTTATATTTTAAGAGTGGAGAAACAGGAAAAAGGTGACTCTCTCACTTTCAGGTTGAAACAAGCGTGAAAGGACAAGTTCTCGAGGATATTTTCACTTTTAGAGAGTCACAAAAAGACAAAAATTACTACTCAGGTAATCTAAGCAAGAGGGTATACCAAGTTTCCATGAACTGCAATATACACCTTGGTGATCAAATGAAAGAGAAATGACCAAGTACTTAACGTACGTCTAGGTAGTCTCCCCGAATGTTGTGTTCATTGTATCAAGGTTACAGGGTGACAGACTCAACTTCCTATGGATAAAAGGATTGTAACCTAGAGGGGTCTCCCTTTATATACTTGACGGTACGGGGAGAAAAAGTCCGTACTAGCACTGTCTAGAGCTAGATGTCGAACGAAAACTACTAGGTTTTAAGACGCTGGAACACGTCTCTAGCCTAGACCTCTAAAAATGTATTGTTAGGTTTCAATGCTTCCTTAGGTTAATTAAATAAGTTTTAAATTTGATCTCGAATTATGTCTCGATTTCAAGGCCCTACCGCATGTCATCTGACAATCTCCTATATGCAGCTATATGAGGAAATAAATCTTTCAATTCGATGAATGCTATCTAGTTAAGGAAGAGTTTAAAACAATGATGCAACATACAATAATACGAAAATTTTCCAAACTAGATGACTTTCACTATTCAAAAGTAATTAAAAACATTCAACAATGCGAATTATGCAATGTAATCTATGCAAAATCCTCTTTTTTGAAAACTATGCAATTATAATCTATGCACAATTTCCTTTTTCTTTTCAAAGAATAAGAATGCACTCAATGCATTTTTCGATGAAATGAGAATCTACTTAATGCATAATTTTAATGAAAGAGAATGCACTCAATGCAATTTTTAGCTTTCAATCATTAAACAATGTAATCTAAGTTCAATGATAAATCTCAAAAAATAGTTTTTAATGCAATGTGATCTAATGCATTTTAACGAAAATAAAACTCTAAGAGGAAAACTAAATGAACGCAAATTTTCTTAATGAAGGATGACTGCAAAAAGAGATGCAAACAAACACTAATAATGCAATTGTTGTTTTAAACACTTTGTAATGAAATTCCTCAAAAGGCTACAAGACATATGAGGTCAAGCACAAAAATGACTTCCAAAGCATGAGCTCAAAACAAGGCATTCAATCCCTTTTACATCAAGAAATCAAAGAAAGAAGACTTTTCAGTTGAACAATGAGCAATGTAATCTATGCTCACAAGTGAAAAAGTAGAGGAGAGAACGTGTAAATCATACAAAGAAAAATACCGGAAGGGAAAGACACACTGGTGGAGGAATTAGGGAAAAACCTCAATTTTTCACACACCCTGAAATTGGCATGACTTTTGTGGGTGAAACTAGCACCAACTGGCGTGACTTGCTCACTGAAAACTTGCGCCAATGGCCAATTGGCACGAGTTGCTAACTGAAAACTAGCGCCAATCGGTGCGACTGTCAGGAAAATAAAAGCACCAATGCCTAAATAGGAAAAAACAAAGAATTTCTCCCAACCAAGACTAGACTCACCACTTCAAGAAAAAACTAAAAGATCATAATTGATGGAAAACATAGGAACAAACAGGGAAATGGTCGTTTGACTAAATTCGTCGAATGACTAAGACCTCAAAGAGTGACAAACTCAAAGGAAACTCCCCAGCAGAGTCGCCAATTTGTTGTCCAGGTAAATCCCTCTGTGCACAGAGGCGATCCCTCTAGCCCTAGGGTGGGTCTAGAAACTACAGGAACATACTAATATCTACCTTCCTAGATTGTAAATGAAATTCGGAGCAAGGAAGATGACCTATCTCATTCTGATGCTATGTTGTCATCTTTAGTCAAAGTTTCTTGATCCGTCGCTCTTCTCAAGCTTGATACACGATGCTACCAACATTCGATTACTTGTGCAGACAGTCAAGACACCATGACAAGCGTAAAACCATGACAAACATAAAAACAATTACAACCTATCTAACTAATCAAGGAATGCTATAAATCTCATTATATACGTAAAAAAGAATGGAAGATAAACATCAAATGCATTTTATTATGATAAAGACAAGGGGAGTTTACAACCAAGACTTGATGTTGAGGCTCTCCTTCGGTAGGTCTGTATCCAATCACGTTTGCGACACCCTCATGAACAAAGGTCTAAGATCTCACTATGTTCTCAACACACACAAACAATCACACTCTGCACTATTCTCTCGAAGCTATGATTGCTTCTTCTTTCTATGCTAACTTTTCAGCTATCTGTTCAACTATTCAGCCATTCAGCTAGCACATCAATTGAAGATGGTTATATTTATAGAGGAGAGGAGGAGGTTGGGATCCCTACAATAGTGGAAGGGAGGCCTTATCCCTTGGGAGGTTTCCCCATAAGGTGGAAACAAGAGGAAAAAGGAGGAAGTTCATGGTTATTCAGTCGAACCACTCCCTATGACTCATCCACGAAGTTGTTGTGATTGAAACTTCGCCTCTATTTAAAAAAAAAATTCCATAAACAGATTGGCGCAAGTGCTTAACTAGGATAGAGCACTAACTGGAATGGGCTCATTGTTAATTTTCCTGCTCGACGCGAGCGTGTAACTGGTTACTCACACCAAGGCAAAAATAGGTGTTTTTAGTGGTATGCTCAGGAAATGGTCAACAGAAGGAATGTTGTCCTCATGGAAAGGGACGCAATGATGGTATTTTCAAGGCATGGCACTGCTTATTGATCATAGAAATGACCCTCTAATGGGCGAGATGGGGATTGCAGGGATAGTGACAAAATGTGTGTAACAAGGGGCAGCCTTGATGAAGTCCTCTTTCGGAGTGGAAGAATGGAGACGCAGAGCCATTGATGATTATACTGAAGGATACATTGGTAATACATCACATGATCCATTTGATGAAGTATCATGTGGATGTAGAGCCAATTGGCTTGGTCAAAATCTTTTGTGATATCAAGTTTAAGGATGATACTTTTGAGTTTTTTGTGTTTAATAGAGTGGAGCACCTCTTGAGCAGTGCCTATAGGTTCGTGGATCTGGAGATGGTGCAGAAAAGTGAATTTTTCAGGTGAAATGTGCTCACAGAGGATGGGCTTGATATGATTTATGATGATTTTGGAAATGATCTTGTAAAGGCAGTTGCGGAGGGAAATTGGAAAAAAATCAGAGAATGCTGAGGATCATCATATTTGGGAATAAGGGAAATGAATGTGGAGTTATAGGAATAATATAATATTCCCGATGTTCGACATTCTTCAATCAAGTTAAGGATTCCCTGTCCCATGATTTCAAAGAAAGCCAAGTAGAATCCAATGGGCCATCTGTCAGGGCTAGGGCTCTTATCTTTCTGGAACCATTTTAGAGTGTCCTCGAGTTCCTGTAAGGTGAAAAGTCTTATTATCTGTTCCTCAACATCTTGATCCAAAAATCTCGTGAATAATCTTGCCACTATAATAATTTCAGCCAGATTTGTGTTATCATGGGATTTATATAGGTTTCAAAAATGGTATATCCCCATATGAGCCAGTTGATGGAATTTCTAGGCTTGATTACCCTGTCGATCCGATAGAGACCATATTATGTTGATGGCTTTGCATCATTCGTGAAATGGTGGAATAATTTGGAGTTCTCATCCCCAGATTTTAGCCAAATGGCTCTGCTACGTAGGTGCCATCTCTCCTCTTGATCCTTGAGAATATGGGATCGATCTGAGATTAGATGAGAGAGTTGTGATCTGATACCTTCAGTGTATGTCCTAGACAGCAAGTTCGACTCAATCTCAGCAATAGCCTCTTTAGTTTTGTGCAAAGTGTCCTCACCCTTTTTCCTTTTTTCTCTAACCCATATCTTTGTAAGGGTCTTGATATCTTTCATATTCGCAAAAAATGCAGATGAGGGTGAGGATGCAGGATCAATAGGATGGGCAATCCAATACTTGGTTACCAATTCAATGTATTCAGGGTGGTTCAACCATGTGGCATTAAATTTAAACGGGCTGCAGGGCTTCCTTTGACTAGGAGAAAGTTCCAAATATATAGGAGAATGATTGGATATACTTCCAGAGCCCACCCATTGATGATAAGATATACCTGTGTTGGTGAGAGCTTCATGTATGAAGAATTGATCAAGCCTCTGGGCAACAGATGCCTCTCCAGTTCTGTGATTGCTCCAAGTGGGATGTATCTGGGGAATTGGAATGTATAACAGATGGTGGGATTCAATGATTTTTTCCATATCAGTAGCCAAGGGGTCTGCATATGCATGGGGTCCCCATGATTTAGCAAGGCCTAGAGAGAAGCTAAGATCCTCATCTATGAAAATGTTATGAGCTGATAAGCCGGGAGAGTTGAGGAGCTTGTTCCAGAAGGGTAAGAAGGATGAGAAAGGATCATATATGTTTATGAGTTGATATTCAGATCCAACTTCAGATGAGAAGATGTCCACCCTGAGAAAACCTTCCCCACCCCATTGATTCAAGATCTTAATGGATCTAGGGTTGGAGGCAATTAAAATTCCTCCCGAACGTCCACGAGCATCCAAAGTATGGAAGTTCCAGCCTGGACAGATAGTTTGGAGAGTAGATATGACATGATCAGAGGAATCAAGGGTCTCTTGGAGAAAAATAACATCAGAAGGAGTGTTGTGCAGTAATCTTCGCAGGGCCAATTTTTTTCCAGGGTTGGCCAACCCACGACAGTTGAAAGATAGGATTTTCATGAGGTAACCATGGGTTGGGTCATCTTCACTCTAAGGACCCCTTCAAGAGTGTTTTGTTTGCCATAAAAAATTTCCAATCCAACTTGTATAATATCTTTTGAAATATTTCAGTGTCACCCTCTGCTAGGTTTAGCTCGATTTTTTTCAATTAGGCCGAGGCCACCAGTCTCAGATTTGCACGAAAGTGATTTGGAGAGGGATCGAAGTAGATAGGGATGTTAGGTCTGGGAGTCCAAAGAGGATTCCAATAAGGGGTGGTGAAGGGTGGGAGAAGGAATGGATGGAGGGAGCTCAGCAATAGTGGGAAGGGAGGAGGAGGCGGGGCAGGTCACCGGAGAGAGAGGGGCAGGGTGCACAGAGGGTGATGTGCATTGTGTGATTGATGAAACAAATGCAGATGAGATAAATTAAGAAGCATGGATAGAGGGAGAATAATTACCCAATGAAATCTTGGCCATAGCAGCCCGAGCCCTTTTCATCCAGGGGGAGGGAGGTCCAAGTGGAGCAGAGGTGAGCTTGGGCCCTGAGGTGGCCTTCTTCCCTTTGTGGTGTTCCACTGCCGTATTAAAAAATGGGGGAACTATAGAGTTCACCATAGCCTGTACTTGTTCTGAAATACCAACTACTTCTGTGACTTTTAGGAGCAGACAATCCTTGTATATATTCCCTACTTCATGACATCTATGACATCTATAAGGGACCCCTTCATAATCTAGGGTTTGTATTCGAACAAAATGCTTCCATCTCAGAGTGATCGCTTCCTCTAATCCATCCCTAGTATCCAAGTGTACCAATATCCTAGCCATAGTCATGATGCCAGAAGTGAGGTAGGTTTTATCATGATCCAGGTAGATGCCAATAGTATTGCCAAAGTGCCTCATGATATCTTCGGACCAGAAGTGTAGCAGGAGCCCTGGTAGCCTAACCCATATTGGAACTGCTCCAATTTTTTCTCTATCTGGGTCGAAGAGGGGCTCCATCTCTTAAACAAGATAGGTGTTTGTTCAATATTCCATAGTTTTTATAGCACCCATGCTACCTTCTCCGACAGATGGAAGCGAAGGGCAAACCATCCATGAGGGAGGATGACAATCCAGGGAAGCTCTTCTATGATAGGCCCCCATATCTCTGTTGACCGGATAAATCTATATTGCAGACAAGACCAATCTCCCTAGTACCAAAAGGTAATCTAGCAACAAACAGCCAAATAAACCTATCTTTCTCTAAGCATATACGATTTACAAAAAGCACTATAGAGGTTTGAAAGACTTACCGTAGGTCCAATGCTTGTTCGAAGTAGTTGTTGTCCCTCGTGCACTTGAAGGAGTTATCTTCATAAACCTGTAGTCACAAACAAGAAAACATTAAATAGCACCTGTATAGTAAACATCGTAAATCATGCTTATCATGGTGATCAAGGAATCCATGAAATAAACAGTTAACTAACAGCTTATTGAGAAAAATTAATTCATTTGTATTAACTTTAAAAGAAGGAAAACCTTACAACCTTAGCCTTGATGTTGAACAGGCCTTCCCGGGGTCCGAAGCAGGAATCTCCTCTACTCTGACAATCTCGCACTCCTTCAACCGAGACAGATAGAGGTATGTGATCTCTCCTCACAAAAATCTCAGTTAAATGAGTCTAAATCCAAACAACACTTAACCTCAAATAATCTAAAGCTTGAACTCCCCTTGAGGCTACCCAAGGCCTCTTTTTATAGTGGAAAAGAGGAGGTTTCAGTTCCAACTATGAAGGGATAGAATCCTCCTTCAAAGGGATAAGCTCCTCACATCAAGGGGTTAGCTCCATGAGGTAAGGGATACATGAACCTCAAAAGAGCAGTTCTGCCACCGCAATATTCTTTCTAGATGCTTCTAGAATTTACTGAAAGTGAGATTTTTTGAGTTTACTTGCGCCTTTTTAATCTTTACAGGGGCCCACACCCATAACACAGAGAAAGTGCGTTCAGGTACGCAAGATTCATGAACATTAGGTGCGAGACCGCAGGCAAGATACAGAGAAAGTGCGATACCAGAGTTAAGGAGATTTTTAGGAACTTTTCTCTGATTTTCAAGGCTTGACATGAGGAAATAATGTGTTAGAATTTCAAAGGAGGAAGTATGAGTGATAATGAGCTCATACGAACAACGAAATTTCAAGGTGATAATTTTAAGTGTAACAGATTGCCCCCTAAAGTGCAAAGTCTGAAATAGATGAAGTTGAAGTTTGTCATATATATTGAAGAGTGTAGTACTTTATCATTTCAAGGATCATCTTGTGGACACCCCAGTCGGAACCTATAAAAACATTCAATGCAAAATATATATATGTAAACATATCATCACTAAGGTAGGCATTCCCATACTCAGATCAAAACTAACTAGAAACTAATTCAAACTGTTCTGATACAGGAATGATTTTGAATACATCAACAGTATAGACATGTGTAGACACAATATGGATGTAGCCATCTGTTTATGAATAGTCCACTATATAAATGATAACAAAATTCCTTTCAGCATGGATGGTAGAAACTAGATCCAGGGTCTTGATTTCCGCATCTCGAACTAGTACGATTCTATCCATGTGAATGAATGTGTCGAAGTCGAACATGGTAGAAACCACTTGATTACCAGTCAATGATGTAAACTATTAAAAAGTGTGAGAGTAACCACTAGTAATGTCAATGGCTCTCAAATTACTCAGTACAATCCATAAAATGTGAATGAATGAGCTGAAGTCAAACATGTCATGGAATCATTCGATCGAAGGTAAATGATGCAACCTGTTGTCAAAGGTGAGAAACATGCCATTGAGGCATGTAGATTTCAAGGTACTAACGATTTCTGGATCAACTTTCTAGATAATGAGCTGTCGTCAATAGAAAGTGATCTGTCGTAGGCAAGCCCACAACATGAAATCATAGATCAAGTTTTGAAAATATATTGGCAAGGACTGACTCAGCGATGGTCAAATGGATGACAGATATTTTGCAGATGAATGGTTTATTTGAACTGTCCTCTTGAACACATAACGACACTGCAGAAGGCTTGGTAACAATCGACCCAAATCTGATACCTAGAAATCGACTGAAAACTTTCAATATGGTTTGATTAACTGTTAGGCAAAGGATTTCCCAACCCAGGTGAACAAAAAGTGTCGTGTTCAAGAGTGGTTAACTGGATTTTCGAAAAATCAAAATACAACAAACAAGTCCATTTTTCTCTCTTTTCCCCCACCATTTCTGGCAAGTACCTCTTTATTTATGACAAGCTTGAGGAGGATAACATTTTCTTGTTTATAAGCTCATCCTTCGGATGAGTCCAACTTATTTTAAGACTCAAACCCTTAGAAGGAGTGGTTCGTTCCTGTTTAAAATTGAACAGATCCTTTACTGTTAAATTTTAACGAGTCCAGTATAGGAGAAACTCAGTGTTTTTTCAATTTATGGAGTCAGAAGAAAAAGCTTAAGAAAACCCCATGGGTGTACTTTTTCGTAAATTTAGTCTCTCGAGCCCAAAAAAGGATAAAATAATGCGGGATAGAACTCTATTGACCATAATTAGTCAACTTATACCTTTTTCGTAAATAGTCCATTTCAGTCCGTAAAAGGGGTAAACTTATACTGAAGGGATGATCATTCATTTACTTTAACGAGTTCGAATAATCAAGTGCTTGGCAATCTTTTCATTTTTAGAGATTCTGAAAAGGGCTTAAAAGAGAACTCCAGGGTTTCACTTTTTCGTAATTTTCAAGAGTTCGAAAAAGTGATAAAAGTATACTCAGTAGTTTTCGCTTTTTCTGTAAATTTTAATGAGTTCGAAAAGTGATAAAAATGTACTCATATGTCCAACTTTCAATTTAATTTATGAGCAGGATAAGATGGAAAGAACTCAGCATTTTCATGTGTTTTACGAGAATGAAAAATATCAAAATAATCTCGGGATTTTCATGAGTTTAACAAGTCTTGAAAATAACCGAAATTGACTCAAGATAGGTTTCATTTTTACAAAATCTTGAAACAGAGAAAAACTATGCTTCAGAGTGGTTTCATTTTTACACAAGCTTGAAACAGAGAGAAAACTGTGCTTGATGCCCCCTAAGCGTAACTGCTAGAGCGCATGCCCCCCCAGCTTCATTTCATTCAACTAAGTATACTGCTGGTAATTAATAGCTAGATGGAATGAAGGTTCATTTACGAGATCATATGAAAGAATCGACCTAAAACTGTAAGAAAATTATGCAAAAAACTGAAATAACTAACCTAAATATATGACTTAACATTTACGATATCTAGTCAAAGACTCGACTCAATTAGGGGAGGATTTGTTTCATTTTTTAACGAGCTTGACACTGGAAAAGAACTATGCTCATGGCAACGTGTTTCATTTTTTAACAAGGTCGACATAGTAACAGGAACTATCCTCACCTAAATGTTTCATTTTTTAACGAGGTTGACACAGTAAAATAAACTATCCTTGTATCTACTCTCTACAATCTATCTACTGATTCATTTTTTAATGAGGTTGACACAAGAAAAGAACTGTCCTCATACCTGATTCATTTTTTAATGAGGTTGACTCAGTAATAGGAACTATCCTCTGACCAACTGATTCATTTTTTAACGAGGTTGACACAGTAAAAGGAACTATCCTCGTAACTATTGATTCATTTTTTAACAAGGTTGACACAATAAAAGGAACTCTCCCCATGGAAGCTTGTTTCATTTTTTAAACGAGCTTGACACAAGAAAAGGAACTATTCTCTCGACTAACTGATTCATTTTTTAACGAGGTTGACACAGTAAAAGGAACTATCCTCACACTCACTGATTCATTTTTTAACGAGGTTGACACAGTAAAAGGAACTATCCTCGGAAACTTGATCATGGCTTCCAACTAGAAGAAACACATGTCAATGGACACACCTTGATCATGGCTTCCAAGAGGTCTTCATCAGAAGGAAGAATAGTTCCATGAAAGGAAGACATGTCAAGGGACTCAAAAGGGATAAAAACATTGCGTTCAAATAATCCCATAGATTTTTCCATGTTAATTACCGGATCTAAGTCAAAGGAAGACGAGCAAACAGTGAGAGGCTCGCTTGCATCGGTAATTGAAAACATGGGACTAGTCACCACATAATTAACCCGTGGCAGGGTAGATACCACTTTAGAATCAGGAACATTTAGGGGTGTCATATTATTGGTAGTCGAAACAATACTAGGGAACAAAATCTGGTCTACAGTCACAATATTTCCATTGTGAGGGAAAGACATCACGCGAAAGAGTGTCGATACTACAGCTTTCATTGCACAAACATAGTCTCGCCCAAGGAGTAAATTGAAATCCAAGGGACCTAGAACTACCATAAGATCAATACAGACAGTTTTACCTTCCAAAGTAATAGAAAACTTAGGAAGGATCCCTAAAGGTTCACTAATGGTTCTGTTAAAAGCTTTCAGATTTTGCGTAATAGGAACAAGCTAAGGGGAACCTAAAGCTTTCCAAATAGTTGAGGATAAAATACTAACAGAAGCACCTTCATCTACCTGTGTGCGGTGTATGTTCCTACCACCAAACTTCACAGTGATTTGGAAAGGGATGGAGGAAGGAAGACGAGGTTCTGTCAGTCTATTCCAATCAAAGGAAAAGACTTTAGTACTTGGAGGGGGTTCTATAGAAACAGGTGAAATTCCCCCTGGCGTAGAAGAGTCTAATATAACAAGAAGAACCTGAGAAGCATGAAGTTCACTCTCTACAGGGAGAATGGGATCGACCGAATGTGAAATTGAATCGACCACTTGATCAACTAATGGATCATAAAACTGAGTGATATGAGTTTCACTCTCCAATGGAAGAGTGGGATCGACTGTACTTGAAATTAGATCAATCACTCTGTCAGTTGACGGTAGGTTGGGAGAAATTTTACGGTAACCAGTTGGAAATTCTTGCTGTGGAATAGCAAGGTTTTCCAATAATCTTGAGGCTTCATCCATGTGAGGGAAAATGTGAGTTTGATGACTCCCTTTGCATAACTTACAAGGAAAACTAACTTTACCCTTTTTCCCAGGAACCTGACTATCACTGCTTGATGGATCAACGGAAAGTTGATGAGATTTTTCTGACCATACTTCTAAGACCTTTGGAATACCAGGAAAATTGATAAGGAAGTGGTCACCCTTACAAATCCTGCAAGGGTATTTGGTTTTACGATGCATGTTGGAGGTTTCCTCAACACAACTAACAGTTACAGCCATGGTTGTTTGGTTGACTTTTTTCTTATTTTTCTTCTTCTTCTTCTTCTTCTTCTTCCCTTTCTTCTTCTTCTTAGCCACCTGGTTACTAGAATCAAGGATTTTACCAAGCAAAGAGGAATAAATGGAGGAATAAATATTAGGTGAAGAAGGTAAAGGGTCAACAGAAGGTTGGTGATGTTGAGATGGTGAACTCTGTTGAGGTGAAGCATCCGGTTGAGGTGGAACAATTGGAGTATTCGGGGCCAACGAAGCTGAAAATAACCATATCGATAAACCTATTGTAAATCCAGGTAATGAAAAAGTAGCCATATAAGGAGGACCAACATTTCCAAAGCAAGGAAAAGTACTAGGATTCTCGTTAAGAGGGGTTCCTTGGTTGGTAAATTCCGGAACAGTTTCCATTATATTCAACTTCAATGAATTTTATTAAAAATTTAAAACTAAAATTAACAATTCACAATTCACACCTAACAATTAAAATTCACAATTCACACCTATGGTCTCTAAAAGTAAAAACAAACAAATTAACACGCGCTATCAAATATAGGATTCAAACCACACATAAATAGTAACTTCCCGTACTAAAAACACTAGTTGGTGATGAAATCCAACATCGTAGAATTTAATACAGAAAGGGCGGTTGGAACAGTTACCCCGAAAACCTGCATAATGAAACATACTGGCACAATTTTCTTCACAAAACCATCTTGCGTGAAGAAAACCCCCCAGAGAGTCCAAGTGAGTCTATTCAACGTTTGCTCTAGGTACAATGAGATATTTCCTTCACCGTCACCTTAGGAAATAATCTTAAGCTTATGGACACTAAGGTTACCAACAGTAACAAATACAACTGGGGGAACAGTCTACGATCCGATTCCACGCGCAAGGGAAGAGTAACAAAGCTCAATCCCCTTGAAGGCTCCTCGACATGGTCAATCTGAGGTTTACCGACAAGTGACCCCAGGCTCCTCGACAATGGTTAATCCGAGGTTTACCGTTTGTAATGCGCGCAGATCTTCTATCTTTCCTAATGAAACAGAATTGATTGTCTCAAAGGTTCGGACATGATCTCATGATTAACTCCTTTAAGAGAAGCTTCCCAGATTGTACCAGTTACAATTGGATTTATTTCCTACCACAAGATTTATCTACTTGTTTGTTTTAGTTGCTTTGGAAAGTAAACTACAACCTATTCCAAAGAAATAATCCTGACCTAGATTGGTGGAAAGAGCCCTAAAAATGTGAAAATTACTAGATGAATTTTAATTAAGCATTGTGTTATTTAGGTTGTTATTACTCAAAAGGGTAAATGGATATGAAACCAATGGTGTTATGACCAGACCAAAAACTGAATGCAATCGAATATGATAATGTAATATTTTCAATTCGATGAATCCTAACTAAAGTAAGGAGAGAGTTTCCATTCACTTCCAACAATGCAAAGAATTGATCACTAAGAGAAAATATAACAAATTCTCTAATGCACTAATTTCATCAAGAAAAACTAATGCAAATCAATTCCAAAAAAAAATTTATATTTTTGTGTTTTTAAAACAAGCATAAAAACATCTAAATTAAAATCAAAGAAAACTGATCTAAATCTACGATTGATTTTTTAGAATGTAAACTATGCAGTTGTAATCTATGCACAATTCACTTGAAAAGTATGCAAATGTAATCTATGCACATTTTTCATTTATATTCTGAAAATGAGAATTCTAATTATGCAAATGTGATCTATGCAAGAGAATTCTCAAACACAAGATGATTCTAATGTAATCTAAGAACCAATCGAGTGCAAGCAAAGAAAATTGGGTGAGAGTTCCAAAGATAAAAAAAAAAAACTCAAAAGACTGAGACAAACCTCCAAGTAATGACCAAAGGAAATCAAATTAAGAATTTCTCAAAAAAGAGACTCAAAACACCCAATTAACTTAATGGAGATTGATGAGATGAAAAAAAAAAAAAAAAAAGATGAAAAATTGTGAAAAGACTGAGACAAACCTCCAAGTAATTACCAAAGGAAATCAAATTAAGAATTTCTCAAAAAAGAGACTCAAAACACCAAATTAACTTAATGGACATTGATGAGATGAAAAAAAATGCTGAAAGAAAATCAGACAAGGGCTTTTTGACAAAAAAATACAGATCTGGGTAGATGCTAAGAATCCTAAATCAAATCTAAACTAAACTAAAAGAAGAAATCTAAGTTTTTCAAAAAATTTAACAGGGTCCGCAGGCCCCAGAAGTAATAGGTGCAGTCCCGCACTGTTTACTTAAGGAAAGTGCGAAACTGCCCGCACTATACAAAAGAAGAAAGTGCGGTCCCCAGAAAAGTTCAAGAAAAACATAAAAGATTTCAAAATTTTAAAAAACATAGAAAACCTAAGCTACCCAAGCAAATATCCATCAATAAAAAACCAGGAAAAACTTTTCCTCAAGTCAAAATAAAAGAGAACCAAAAACAACAAGTTCTTTCCCCAGTGGAGTCGCCAATTTGTTGACCGAATAAATCAATATTGCGGACAAGACCGATATCCCTAGTACCAAAAGGTAATCTAGCAACAAACAGCCAAATAAACCTATCTTTCTCTAAGTATATACGATTTAAAAAAAGCACTATAGAGGTGTGAAAGACTTACCGTAGGTCCAATGCTTATTCGAAGTAGTTGTTGTCCCTCGTTCACTTGAAGGAGTTATCTTCGTAAACCTGTAGTCACAAACAAGAAAACATTAAATAGCACCTGTATAGTAAACATCGTAAATCATGCTTATCATGGTGATCAAGGAATCCATGAAATAAATAGTTAACTAATAGCTTATTGAGAAAAATGAATTCATTTGTATTAACTTTAAAAGAAGGAAAACCTTACAACCTTAGCCTTGATGTTGAACAGGCCTTACCGGGGTCCGAAGCAGGAATCTCCTCTACTCTGACAAGCCTCGCACTCCTTCAATCGAGACAGATAGAGGTATGTGATCTCTCCTCACAAAAATCTCAGTTAAATGAGTCTGAATCCCAACAGCACTTAACCTCAAATAATCTAAAGCTTGAACTCCCCTTGAGGCTACCCAAGGCCTCTTTTTATAGTGGAAAAGAGGAGGTTTCAGTTCCAAATATTAAGGGATATAATTCTCCT
Organism: Pinus albicaulis; assembly: GCA_034641835.2. Classification (NCBI taxonomy): domain Eukaryota; kingdom Viridiplantae; phylum Streptophyta; class Pinopsida; order Pinales; family Pinaceae; genus Pinus; species Pinus albicaulis. The sequence goes on from CM076579.1 coordinate 865,119,394, forward strand.
TCAAAGGGATAAGATCCTCACATCAAGGGGTTAGCTCCATGAGGTAAGGGATACATGAACCTCAAAAGAGCGGTTCTGCCACTGCAAGATTCTTTCTAGATGCTTCTAGAATTTACTAAAAGTGAGCTTTTTTTAGTTTACTTGTGCCTTTTTAATCTTTACAGGGGTCCGCACCCATAACACAGAGAAAGTGCGTTCAGGTACGCAGGAGTCATGAACATTAGGTGCGGGACCGCAGGCAAGATACAAAGAAAGTGTGATACCACAGTTAAGGAGATTTTTAGGAACTTTTCTCTGATTTTCAAGGCTTGACATGAGGAACTAATGTGTTAGACTTGCAAAGGAGGAAGTATGAGTGATAATGAGCTCATACGAACAAAGAAATGTCGAGGTGATAATTTTCAGTGTAACAATCTCGTTCATCCAGTTGCAAAGTCGTGTGAGGTTGTATATGTGCCCCTGCGCATGACCCACCAGGACTCTGTCTACAATTTCCATCACTTCACCCATGTGCAACCCTTCCCCAAGGTTTAGGTCAAAATTATGATTTCCTTTTTTAATGCAGGTCGAACGCTTCTTTCCCTTGAGCGGAGGTATTGTATTCTAATGGGAAAGATGGGGATTAGTTCCACTTTCGGTGGTTGTAGGAATCGAGTCTTCAGGTGGAAGGGTTATGGCGGGGTATCAAAGCATCCCGAAAATGTGAGGTTAGATCTAGTTGGAGCCGTAGAACCAAGAGGCGCATTCCAAAAATTAGGTGGCTATGAGCTAGAGGGTTTGACGGGATGGGAAAGCGATGTTCCTTTAAGGAAGGAAGAGAGAAAATTAAGTGAATCTGGCGAAAAAAAGATCATACCAGATTCAGGCGAGGTGCTCAAAGAGAAATATGGGAGGTCGACGACCGAGAAAGGCGGGGATTCAGTGATCAGGGGTGGTTCAAAGAGGGGATGAGGGAATGGGGGAGGAAAACAGGGACCAGCAGAAGCAACCTCAGGAATTTTGAGGGCCAGCAGGGCATTAGATGGCATGAGATAGATGGGGGAACCCCAGATGTCAACTCCCTCTAGGAACAGCAGGTCCCTTGTCTTTACTTTGATTTGGGGCTGTAGCTTCTTTGTGATGAGCATCTACTTGAGCGTTCTATTTTTTCTGATTGGAGGTTATAGGAACATTCTTATTCCTCAAGCCATATTGTATCTGCACTGGAGAAAGATCATTTTTATATCCCCTCTGATAATCTTCTGTGTGCACTGATAATATGTCATAATTTGACAAGACAAACTGTTGGTCATATAGTGCATAATTTTTTGCAGAAAATTGATCTTCTTCAATGAGGAAAATAAGTTGTTGATTTTTCCTAGATAAATGGTTCTTGCCAAAAATTTCTTCTTCATCCTCTTCATCAGGGCCTTCAGTATAATTCTACTGAATGGAGTTCGAATTTGTTGATGACTTTGTGAATTCTAACCCCTCTGTTCCCTTTGCTTGATCTTGTATTGAGGCTACTGATTTTGACCCCTGAAATTGGGATTTATAATGGAGGGTTTAGCTTGTCGATCAGTGATGGACATTTTATCCATCATATCTCCATGGTCTTGATCAAGGTACCTAATTTTCCTTCTGATGAAGTGGATGTTTCTTCTTTGATAGTGACCCTTTTTTTCGTCTTTATTTTAGACTTATTGATTATAAAATTAGCTTCCACGCTCATTGTGTTTCTCTGCATTTATTAAAGAGTTGATGGGTTTCTTTCCCTCAACTGATAGGCCATTTTGTGATTGAAACCATCAAGATAATGAATTAAATCAATTCCTAGAGGAGGCTTAATATTCTCAGGAATTGAATCATATATTTTATTGAATCTAGCTATAAATTCTTGAACAGAATCATTTGGATTCCTTTTCAAGGCGTTATACTCAACTAAAATATGAAATGGATTTTTCTTCTCTTCTTGTTTTATCATAAACAAATCAATTAGCTATTTTGAAGCACCTATTGAACCAACTCTGAGAGAGCGAAGCCATTTCTTTACCTCTCTAGCCAAACTCTGTGCAATGATGTGCATCTTGGCATCGTCATTGTCGATCTCTTCAATATATATGAATTCAATCACTTTGGAAAATTTTTGATAAGATGTAACCTCTGATTTTCCATCGAAAAGAGGAAGCCTATGACCATATTTCTTAGGTAGTGGAGTGAGCTAAAGCAGTAATATCAACAAATAAAATCTAGACATTACTAATGGAGGAGGTGGTGGAGGCGTTGATGGAGTAAAAACTTGCACAGGTAATGACATAATGAAAGGAGGGATTGATGATGTAGCTTTATGAGAAGGTGTAATGATAAGTGAAGTAAAATCATGCTACTGGTATTTAAAATAAGCCTTCTCTAAACTTTCTTGAAATTTGTATACTAAGCCTTTAAGTTTGTGAAAATTAGACCAGATTTCATTATCAACTTCGGAATGAAAATGGTGGGCCCGAGAATTTCCTGTGATAGGGTTGGAGAGCTAGGGTTTTCCTTCGCATGGTGGATCTCTGAGCTTCTGTAGGCTAGGCCTACCTCAGGCCACGAGGGTGGTGAGATGTGACGGGCGTATCTCACTTATCAGGGCCTCGCTTCCACTTGGACTTTTCCGGGTTAGCCATGAACAACGTTTTTCGAGGTGGGAAGACCTCTTGGGTTTAACCCTAGCCAGAATGAAGGTAATGGTTTTCTTTGCTTTTCTCACCTCGCGACAGGGTTTTACTTTTGATCTTCAGCAGGTTTTCAGTTTCAGTGGTGTCGGGCTAGGGTTTGGTATTAACCGTAGAGATGGGGCTCGATCGTGACTACGTGGATGTAGAGCCGGTGCCAGAAGACTTACTCACCATCTGGGGACATGAAGTTTCAGCCCAGAATCTTGAACGCTATTTCCCAAAGTTGACTGTGAAATCCGCCTTTCCAAAAAAGGAAGAAGGTGCAGATCCTTTCCCCTCCAGATCTGCACTCCTAGACTCGTCTGGCGCTCTAAAGGCTGACTATGTCATTCTCTCCTGCAGCGGTGGTCTTCCCAGAGGTGACAGTTTTGGTAGTGACCGCTTTAGTGTTCACGGGCCTCTTACCCTCTCCTCGGGACCAGATCTCTCAGTTTTCCCTCCTCTTACCGGAGGATTAGAAGATGTGGTGGCAAGCTACGGCTTGCATGTGCAGAAAGGGCCTTTATTGGCAAAAGAAAAAGGTTGTAGAAGGCCAGATTCTAGAGCAGGGGTCTCTTGGGCGACCGAATATGATAAAAGGGCCCTGATCCAGAGCCAAAAGCTAGTAACAAACCCTCGACGCTCGGCAGAATTCTCTGCTAAGGTGAGCTGGGCTCAGCCTCAGAAGGATATCCGGGATGGAGGTATAGCCCATGGATCTGGGATCGAAAACCATTTGAAGTTATTTGAGGTACGTACAGAGTTGAGTCCTCCGGGGGAGCTCGAACCTGGGCTTGTCACAACTCCTGAGAAGGGTCAGATAGACAAGGAACCTTTGGACGAGGGGTCGGCAAGTCGTGATAACCGTGACCTGGAGGATAGGTGCCAGGAGTTGCCTGACTTAGAGGTTACAGATGCCCGGCCGAACAAGGAGTCGGGGGAGGGTGACGTGCAGACGGTGGCAATGGGAGGAAAGCGCAAAAAGAAGAATCCAATAAGAAAGAAGGAGCTTCTCCCTTGCTGCACCCTTGGAGTGGATATCCTTGTAGAAGAAGCAATGGCAGCATCCGAATCTAGACTAGTTGGCAGAGTGCGTGGGAGGAAATACTCTGTAGATTACATCTCGGACTAGGTTCAGACAATGGGTAAATGCGCCAGGTAAACCAGTGGAGATTAAAGTCCTGGATAGAGGATGGTTCACTCTGTGCTTCGACCATAAGGACCATGTCAACTGGGTTCTCGACATGAATTGGTGTTTCGGCAAGCGCCCAGTTCTTCTCCACAGATGGACCCCCATGTTCGATGCCCAGACTGAAAAAATGAATGAATCTCCAGTTTGGGTTAAACTGCCAGGGCTCCCTCTCCAGTTTTGGGTTGAATCGGTCTTCACTTCCATTGGGAACACTTTGGGTAAGTTTTTGGAAGTTGACAGGTCCTTTGTTCAAACAAATGATCTCAGTGTGGCACGGATTCTTATAAGCCTCAACCCCAGAGAAGGGCTCGCGGACACCATAACTTTAAAATATAGAGAGATGGAATTCCTTAAAAATTTAGACTACAATAATTTTCCATTCCATTGCCACAGATGCCATAAATACGGACATTTGGCCAAAGAATGTCCTCTGGGTCATCGCCGCAGAAGAAATCCCTTCAAATTTTCCAGAAAGATGACGGTTTATCCAGCTCCAGATCCAGGCAAGGATGTCCTGCAGGAACCCATGGAGGAGGACTCAGAGGCCGATATGGATAATGTGACATCTAGCGTCCCTGTGTAGCAGGTTGTTCCCGACCCGCTCCCTGAGAATGCACCTGCGTTGTCCACCTCTCTGACTCCTTCTGCAGCTAAGACAGCAGGGGCTTCACAGGTAGGTATGCCTCTCTCTCTCCCCTCCTCCCTTTGTTTTTCTGATTCAGCTTCTGTCTTTGTTTTTACTGAGCCTGGTCCTTCCAAGCAGCTTCAGATGGAGTTATCCTCCTTAAAAATAAACTCCTATCTTGTTGATAATCTGATTGTTTCGATGCCTCCGGCCTCTGAATTCCCTCCTCCTTCTCCGGTAGACCTCCTGGTCCCCTGTTGCCCTCTGGAGCCTACTCCCTCCTCTTCTTCTCCCCCCTACAACCTGAGATCTCTGGCTAACCGTCTTGGGAAAGACACATCTCTTGGTGGTTTAGAGCAGGACTCGGTGCCTATTGGGCCCAGAAAATCGAGAGGTAGGAAATCAAACATTTCAAAGGCACAACATAAGGCAAAGATCGACATTGTTGATGGAAAACAAAAATCCATGACTAGGGTGCTTAGAGCAGCAAAACCACCCCCCGATATTTTGAAATGATTCTTCTTTCCTACAACTGTAGGGGGTTAGCTAGTCAACCCAAAAAAATATCTTTGAGGGATTTGATCAGATCTTACAATCCAGACATTCTTATGCTTCAAGAAACCCTTGGTAAATGGGAGGATATCATAGCTCTTCTCTCCAAACTGCTTCCTGGCTGGCTCTTTCAGGCCCTTGATGCAAATGGCCACTCTGGTGGGGTGGTCACCGGATATAAAGCAAGAAACCTCAGAGAAATCTTTGCTTGGGGGTATGAAAACACTATGGCGCTGGAGCTTTATTCTAAGGAGCTTTGTCTCCCTCTCCTTCTCCTTAATGTTTATGGGCCCTGTTAGGAGAGGGAGCTGTTCTAGTCTTCTTTTTTACTTAAATATTTTCTTGCCCACCCTAATCTGATCATTGGAGGTGACCTCAATTTTTCTTTGGGGGTCTCAGAATCCTGGGGAGCCAACGCCCGAGCCGACCCCTTAACAGATTTATTCCTCTCCAAACTTGCCTCCTCCCACCTGGTCGATCTCTCGATCCTCAAATCTAGACCTACTTGGCAAAATAAAATAGTGGGCGATGACTGGGTGGGAAATAAACTGGATCTTTTTCTCTTGGGCGAAGAATTAACTGAAAATTTATCTATCTTCTGGCATTGGGTGGGTGAAGGGGACCTGTCTGACCATTTCCCGATCTTGTTGGAGGCAAAAGGAAATCTTAAAAAACCAGGGTCCCCCTTCAAATTCAACTCATCTTGGCTTGTTGATGATTCCTTTATAGCCCTCTTTCACTCTACTTGGAGAAGGGATGGGCCAGAATTTGGGGAGGGGCTGAGTCGAAGTAAGGCTTTTATGAACAACCTAAAACGATTCAAAGCAACAACTAAATACTGGGTTATTCAAAAGTCACTAAAGGAAGATGAGGAGTTGAGGGCTATAAATGCAGAACTTGATCTTCTGGAAGACCCTGAAGGGGGTGGCTATGCCACCTTGGCTTCTCAAGACAGAATTTGGAAGCTCGAAGCAGCCAGAAAGAAAATTCTCTAGGTGAAGGAGGAAAGTTGGCGATTAAAGAGCAGGGCTATCTGGCTACAAGCAGGGGACGAAAATACAAAATTCTTCCAGCATTATGCCAAAGGAAGGAAAAAATTAAACACCATCTGGGAAATGCCAAAAGCGAATGGGGAAAAGGCACAGTCTTTTGAACAGCTTTCCTCTCTAGGGATTGCCCACTTCAAAGATATTTTCAAAGCCCCAGAAGAAGCCTCCATTGCTTAAGTTATAAGAGTAGCTCAATTCTTCCCAAGCTTCATTAATGAAGAAGGCAATGAATGTCTGATGTCTCTGGTCTCTAAAGATGAAGTGGAAGCTATTCTTAAGTCGATGCAAAAAGAGAAAAGCCCTGGACCAGATGGTTGGACAGTGGAATTCTTCCTCCACTTTTTTGACTCCCTCGGTGACGACCTGACTGCGGTGGTGGAAGAATCCAGGATCTCAGGTTTGGTCTACCAGCCTCTCAATGCCACCTTCCTGACCCTCATCCCTAAGTCTAACCATCCTACTTCCTTTAATGATTTCCGCCCCATTTCCTTGTGCACCTGCTTATACAAGATCATTGCAAAAGTCATTACCTCCAGATTGAAACCCTTCCTCTCCAAAAACATCTCTGTGGAACAATTTGGCCTTTTGGATGGTTGAAAAATTCATGAGGCTATTGGTGTAGCCCATGAAACTCTTCACAGCCTGAAAAAGAGCTAGAAAAAAGGGGCCATAATCAAAATTGATCTCTCTAAGGCCTTTGATAGAATCAATTAGATGTATTTAAGGCTTCTCCTAACGCATCTTGGTTTCAGGTATGACTTTGTAAGATGAATCATGGGGTGTGTTTCTTCGACCTCGATTGATGTCCTGATCAATGGTGTTGCTTCGGATTTTTTCAATCCTCAAAGAGGCCTGCGCCAGGGATGCCCTCTCTCTCCTCTATTGTTCCTGCTTGCAGCAGAAGGAATCAACTTAATGATCAAAGAGGCAAAGAGACAAGGTGAACTGAAAGGGATTGAAGTTGGGCTTAACCTTTGGGTGACTCACCCCCTCTTCGTTGATGATATTCTCTTGTTTTGTGATGGGAGTTGGGATGATTTCCATTGTCTGAAAAGAATTTTAGATCTCTTCTTAAAAGCCACGGGTCTGGTTATAAATGAAAATAAATCCTCCATCACTACTGCAGGGCTCTCGATTTCAGAAGTGAATAGAGCCAAAGATCTACTCTCTTTTGAAGAAAAGTCCCTTCAGGATCTATTCAAATATCTCGGTTTCTTTCTCAAGCCCGATTCTTACAGGGTTCAAGATTGGTCCTGGCTCCTGGCAAAAATTGAGGACAGAATGAAGCATTGGAGTTTTAAATGGCTGTCTAGGACAAGCCGCTTAGTCCTAATCAAATCTGTGGTTTTGGCCATCCTAGTCTACTGGGCTAGTCTCATCTGGGTGCCGAAGTGCATTCTGCTGAAAATCAATAAAATCTGTAGCAGATTCTTATGGGCTGGTTAGAAGAAGGACCATGTCACTCCCTGGGTTGCATGGGAAAAAATTGTCAGACCAAAACGATGGGGTGGATGGGGGATAAAGGACTTGTATCCTTTCTCTAGGTCCTTAGCTGCTAAATTAGCCTAGAGACTAGTCTTTTCAGACAATCTTTGGACTGTTGTAACTAGAAGAAAGTACATCGACCCAATATCGCCATTGGAATGGATCAGACTGCCCAACAAATCATCAAAAAACTCCTTAGTGGTATGGAAATCCTTGGTGGCAGTTGTACAAATTATTGAAAAAGTCTTGGCATGGAATGTGGGCGATGGTAGATCAATAAGGCTTGGTAGAGACCCTTGGGTGGGCTGCCCAGACTCATTTTCCCTCTCACGAGATCTGATTCAAAATATAAATAACAAAGGGCTCTTCTCTCTCCACCAAATTTCTGACCCTGCAAACTCTTCAATCTGGCAAAAGGAGTGGCTTTCTGGGGAAGCTCTTGTCCTAGATGAAAGATGGAAAGAGGAATGGAGGGCCTTCTGAGCAGGCTTGTTGACTTCACACATTCACATTACCGATGAGCCAAATGAGCTGAGATGGGTGCATTCTCAGACTGGTTTCTACTCTCCAAAAATGGGATTTGACTGGCTTATGTCTCAAAAGGGGTGGGAGGAACCAAGTTGGTGGGCCAAGCCATTATGGAAATTGAAAGGGCCAGCCAAGACCCGGCTGTTCTTCTGGTGTGTTCTTCAAAAGAAAGTCCCCACATGGGATTTCTCCAAAAAAGGGGGAAAAATGGACCTGGGTGGTGCTCCTTGTGCAAGGAGAGCGAGGAAACCTCACAACATATTTTCCTTTCTTGCTCTTTTTCTAAAAGCCTTTGGAATGAAATGCTAAGATTGACCAGCACCCCCCTTAGATGGGAGGGGGAGGATATATCTGAGGCTTGGAACAATTGGTGGCAGCATGCGCCCAATGATAAAGTCAGATCGATGCCCTTGTTGGTTGTTTGGGGAATCTGGCTTTCCAGAAACCACTTGATCTTCAAAGACACCTCTTTTCCCATTGCCAGATTAGCAGGGGGTGGCCATTTATGAAAACATCCCCTCTCCTTCTACCTCACAGAGTATCAGGCCTGTTCATAAAGAAGAAATAAAGGGCTCCATCCCCTGGGCTTACTTCGATGGGGCCTCAGATATTAACAAGAGATGCGGAGCGGCCTGGTTATCTACTTTCCCTCAAGGAAACTCCTCAAAGCCTCCAATGGACTCGACACCAAAACAAATAAATTTCCTGAACTAAAAGATTTACATCTTCTTCTTTGTTGGCTCTCCTTGTGCAATGAGTGTGAGGCACAGATCTTTGGTGACTCTTTGAACACAATTAAGTGGGCCAATGGCTTGCAACATTGCAGAAACTTTCTTTTAACTCCTTTGCTTAATGATATCATTCGTCTTAAAAATGTTTTTTCCTGAGCTCCATATTTGTCATATTTTCAGGGAAATAAACTCAGAAGCAGATAGCCTTTCTAAAAAAGGCACTGAGCAGGCTCTGGGTGCATGGACAGTAGAAGAAGTGGTTGACGGGGTGGCAAGGCGACTTGCTCCTCCAGCTTTTGCATAACATATGAGCTGTCTACAGCTCCCATTTACTTTCTAGTTTTTTTGTTTTCTTTGTATATATTGTTGTTAAAACTTTCCATGTATATGTAAAACTTTAACAGGACTCAGTGTTGATTTCCTCTCAAAGGAGGCCTGAGATCCTGTCCACTTTTGAACTCTATATTACCATACTGCCAGCACAGTGTCTACTAACTGGCATCTTTTGATATTGTGGTTTTCCCATTACTCTGTTTCGGCTGTTTTCCTAATAGGAAGCCGGGAGTTGGGGAAACTACGGGTTCTTTGCTGTCCTAAAGAATATGTTTTGACAGAGCTGTTTGGGGGGAACACTTGGAAATTCCCACAAACAGTTGATTCTGGTTTCTCTAAAAATCAAGGGAAACGAAAATGCTCTGCATATGTTATGTAACCTTTCTATATCAATAGATGGTTCGATTTTTTTCTGCGGAAAAAAAAAACTTCGGAATGAAAAGACTCAAAAAATGGTGCAAAGGACTAGAAATTGAGAGGATCAAAGGTGGTTTCTAAAAGAAAATTTTTAGACTTAGTTCTCAACAAACATTTTTTATATTCTTAATTTTAGAAAAAATCATCTAGAAAAAATCTTGTAGGCAGAGAATTTGATTTGACAAGTGGAGGAACAGCTCTTCCAACCTTGCAAGACTTGGTTTTATGTTTTCTAAAAATACTCTCAGGTTCATACACAATTGGTGAGGGATTTGGGTCTGGATTTGACATGGTATGTGTTGGGGACTTTGTTTTGGTAAAACAATTTATGAGTTGTAGACGATCAGTTGCGGGCAGACCGAGTGGAGGAGATTTGTTGCGGAAGAAAGAGAGTTGTTTCAGGTTGTGGAGAAGAGGCAGGAAGGTGGCGAAGTGTGAACAAGAAGAAGCACATGCAGCAAGAACAATTGACATCGAACAGGCATAAATACTCCCACAGGCAGAGCCAAGCATCGAAGGAAATAAGAAATGGAAAAGCACAGCAGACCAGCCGAGCGAAGAAGGGGCGAAGACTGCTAGTTCCAGAAAGAAGATATAGATAAGCAAGGAAAAAGAACGAGGCAGTGGAGTTGGTTCGATGATTTTGTGGGTTTTGTATTGTATTTAACTTTGTGGATTCTGAGATGTAATGTGCTACTCAAGAATTCTAATATACAGAAAGTGTTTTGTGGACCTGTTTGTTGTATTCAATGTATGACTTTCTATATATGATGTTTGATCAATTAGCTTTCTTTGATACCTGTAATATGATATTTCATCTCTTAACTAGTATGCAATGAGATTGTTCCTGTATGGTTGTAATGTTTGGATGAATGCTAAGTAGTTTCACTTCGGTAGTATGGTTCTAGATTCCTTATCTCTGTAAGTGTTGGGTATGTGTTATATTCTTTCCATGACTCTAAGTGTTGATGCAGATTGGGCTGGAGATCTGGACCAAAGAAGATCTACAAGTGGGTATGTGTTTAGCCTATTTGGAGGCGTAGTCAGTTGGATTAGTAAAAGACAGTCTGTAGTGGCTCTTTCAACTATAGAGGCAGAATACATGGCAACCACTCATGCAAGCAAGGAAGCAGTTTGGTTGCAGAGATTGTGTTCAAGTATGGGGTTGGTACAGCAAGCTATAAGGATAGACTGTGATAGCTAAAGTTCCATTTTCTTGGCTAAGAACCCTGCTTATGATTCAAATACAAAGCACATTGATTTTTAATATCACTTTATTAGAGATATGGTTGAGGCTAAAAGGGTGTTGCTGGTAAAGGTGGACACTTTGAAGAATGTTGCAGATGCATTGATGAATTCTGTGAGCACTCAGAAGTTCTCTTGGTGTAGAGAAACAATGGGTGTTGAAGAATTGGGCCAATGACTAAGCTCTCCTGTGGCCCCCTATGGAAAGAAAACAATAAGTGGGAGAATGTTGGGTATGTGTTATATTCTTTCCACGAATAATCCTTAATTTCTGGTGGGTAGTCCGTGCCCATGGTTTTGTGCATGGTTTTGCACTTGGTTTTCAGGTACAATGGGATTTGGCCCTTGGTGGCCCTTGGTATTTATGTAGATCCGATCAAGGGAACTACGTTTATGTTCTAATACAAGGTTAATGGATTAGGGTTTATGTATGCTTCGGCATGTATATATATGTGTTGTAACACTAAAAGGAATATAATGAAATATCAAGCTGGTCATCCCGATTTGGGATCCAAGGGAAAATCTCTGTGTTTATTTGTTTTATGTTTTATGCTCTTGCTATTGTTTATTCTCTGTTATAAGATTCAGGTGTAGATAATTCTTGTTTAGGGTTAAAACCTACATTTGGTATTAGATTTGTTTCGGCTTCAAGGGGACGCCTTTGCTGCTGAGGGTTTTTTGCTCGGGCCTGAGGTAGACCCTGTTTAGTAGGAGATCTGCGGGATCGATTCTTGCGGTGAAAGAAGATGGCGAGTGGTGAAAAGATAGAGATCGATAAATTTAATGGTCAAAGTTTTGAGTTGTGGAAGCTCAAGATGGAGGATCTGTTGGTGGATAAAGATCAGTGGATCACGATAGATCTAGGTACTAAACCAATGACAATGTTAGATGAATACTGGAAGAAACTGGATTGGAAGGCTAAGAGCACAATACGGTTGTGTGTCTCAGATTCAGTATTGTTGAATGTATCTGGGGAAGTTACGGCAAAGAATTTGTGGGAAAAACTTGGGACTTTGTGCCAAGCTAAGTCTCTGGTGAATAAGTTGTTCCTGCAGAAAAAGTTGTATAACTTGAGGATGAAGGATGAAGACTCAGTGACAGAGCATCTGAACGCCTTCAATAATGTGGTAAGTCAGCTGTCATCTGTTGATATTAAAATCTCAGATGAAGATAAGTGGATCAGTTTGTTGTGTTCTCTACCAAACTAGTGGGACAGTCTGGTTATTGCAATAGGTATAAATACAACTACCTTGAATTTTGATGACATTGTCTCAACCTTGTTGTCGGAGGAAATGAGACGGATAAATATGGAGGGCCAAAATGGAGATGCCTTATCTGTACGAGGAAGGTCCCAAAACAGAAACAAGAATAAGGTTTCGAGTAGAAGATCCAAATATATATGGAGATCTAAATCTCCTGGAAATTTTATAAAGGTATGTTGGAAATGCGGGAAGGAAGGGCACTACAAAAGGGACTGCAGATCTAAAGCTCCTGAGAAAGGAAAGGGTTCCGATGATGCTCCTTCTGCAAAGGCAAAAACCACCTCGGATGAAGGTGGGGATGTGTATTTGGCTTCTTCTTCAAATACACATGTAGATCATGAGTCATGGCTGATTGACTCAGGTGCATCCTTTCACTTCACTCCCCATAGGGAGTGGTTCTGTGAGTATGAGAAATATGATGGTGGTGATGTCTTCCTGGGGGATGATAGGAAGGCCAGAATCGTCGAACGTGGAAAGGTCAAGTTGAAGCTGCAAGGTGTAACGATTAGAACACTTCTTGGTGTTCTGCATATTCATGCATTGGCCAGAAATCTGATTTCTGTAAGCAAGATGGATGATGCATGTGTAAAAACAGTGTTCGAGAAATATGCCTACAAGATGGTTTGGGGAGCACTGGTATTAATGCAGGGAGTTCGGACTGGAACTCTGTAAAATCTACTAGGTAGCATTGTTATTGATGGGTGTAACAATTCTGTGGTTCCTAAAAGTGGAGCGAAAAGCCTACCTGTCTCTAGAGAAAAGACCATGCTATGGCATCAAAGGCTTGGACATATTGGAGAGAAGGGCCTTCGGATACTGCATAGAAATGTTATGGTAGAAGGTATGTCCAATTTCTCTCTGGATCTTGATTTCTGTGAACATTGTGTATATGGGAAGCAGAATCGGGTGACTTTTCCTTCTGGTGCTATGAGGTTGAACAAGATATTAGAACTTGTGCATAGTGATGTGTTTGGACCTGTGTCAATTCCATCACTAGGAAAGTCTGTGTACTATGTTTCATTCATAGATGACTTCTCAACGAATACATGGATCTATTTCTTGAGGAATAAATCTAAAGTATTTGAAAATTTTAAAGAATTCAAGGCTCTGGTGGAAAACCACACAGAGAAGAAGATAAAGGCATTGAGGACAGATAATGGTGGGGAGTTCTGCAAGAAGAAATTTGAAGAGTTCTGTAAGAAGTGTGGTATAGCATGGCAGAAGACTACTCCATACACATCTCAGCAAAACGGATTTGCAGAAAGAATGAACAGAACACTGATGGAAAAGGCAAGAAGCATGCCCAGTGGTACCTGGTTAGAACAAGAATTCTGGGCAGAGGCAGTGGAGACTGCATGCTATCTGGTTAACAGATCACCTTCATCAATGTTGGAGGATAAGAATCCACATGAGGTATGGACTCGTAAGACACCCTATCTTTCACATGTAAGGGTATTTGGATGTGATGCATATATACATGTTCCAAAGCAGAAAAGGACCAAGTTGGATAACAAATTTGAAAGGTGCATCTTTATTGGGTATAAGGATGGTTTAAAAGGTTACAAGCCTTGGAACCCGGAAAGAAGGAAGGTTGTGTACAACCAAGATGTGGTGTTTAGAGAGGTGAAAGATGTTGTTAAACATGAATTCATACCAAAGGAACCTGAGAATATAGAGTTTGAGCTAAAGGAGTATGAATCAGACTCTATAACAGAAGAAGATTCAGAAGAGGAAGAGCCACAAACCCCAACTTTGAGAAGATTAGTTCGGGAAAGAAGGAAACTAGAAAGGTATAGTCCATCTACTTTTTGTTCAGGTTTTCCCTTAACTATAACTGATGATGATCCCAGAACTGTCAGGGAGGCAGTAGATTCATAGGATGGAAAACTCTGGAATGAGGCCATGGTTGATGAAATGGCATCCTTGCACAAAAATGAGGCATGGGATCTAGTGGAGTTGCTGGCTGGAAGGAATCCCATCGGGAGAAAATGGGTGTTTAAGAAGAAGATGAATGTAGAATGCAAGGTGGAGAAATACAAAGCTCGATTGGTAGCAAAAGGTTATTCCCAGGTGCCGGGAATTGATTTTGGTGATATTTTTTCTCCTGTTGCCAAAGTTACTTCTATTAGATTACTTTTATCTGTTGCTGCTACATTTGATTTTGAGATAGAACAGATGGATGTGAAGACAAAATTTCTTCATGGGGATCTAGAAGAGGAGATCTACATGAAGCAACCTAAAGGCTTTATGGTGAAGGGTAAGAAAGGACTGGTATGCAGGTTGAAGAAGTCTTTGTATGGGTTAAAACAGTCACCAAGGATGTGGTATCAGAAATTTGATACTTATATACGGGGACTTGGCTTCACTAGAACCAAGGAGGATCACTGTGTTTATTTTAAATTAATTGGTGACCGTGTTATTTATTTGTTCTTGTATGTGGATGATATGTTATTGATTGGAAATGACAAAGAAACTATCCAATATTTGAAGACCCAACTGTTCTCCAAATTCGACATGAAGGATCTTGGTGCTGCAAACTATATTTTGGGCATGGAAATTAAGAGAGATCGGGCAAAGAATAAGCTCTAGTTAAACCAGAGGAAGTATTTCGAGACTATATTTCAGAGGTTCAATATGCAGGATAGTAAACTGGTGAATGTTCCTATTCCTGTAGGTGTAAAGTTGTCTGCTGAACAGTGTCCCAAGAAACAAGAAGAAGAGGAGGATATGTCCCGTGTTCCATATGCAAGTGCAGTGGGTAGCCTGATGTATGCAATGGTATGTACTAGACCAGACATTGCACATGCAATGGGAGTACTGAGTCGGTTTATGTCAAACCGAGGGAAGGAGAATTGGACAGCAGTGAAGGAGGTTTTCATATATTTATGTCGCACTAGTGATTATGGCTTGTGCTACCAAGGAAGACTAGGATTGGAAAGAATGTTGGAAATTCATGGTTTGTTGATGCAGACTGGACTAGAGATTTGGACCAAAGAATATCTAAAAGTGGGTTTGCTTTTAGCCTATTAGGAGGCGCAGTTAGTTGGATGAGTAAAAGAAATTCTATAGTGGCTCTTTCAACTACATAGGCAGAATACATGGCAGCAACTCATGCAAGCAAGGAAGTAGTTTGGTTGTAGAGATTGTGTTCAAATATGGGGTTGGTACATCAAGCTATAAGGATAGACTGTGATAGCCAAAGTGAAATTTTCTTGGCTAAGAACCCTGCTTATCATTCAAAGACAAAGCACATTGATGTTCAATATCACTTTGTTAGAGATATGGTTGAGGCTGAAAGGGTGTTGCTGGTGAAGGTGGACACTTTTAAGAATGTTTCAGATGCATTGACGAAGTCTGTGAGCACTCAGAAGTTCTCTTGGTGTAGAGAAACAATGGTTGTTGAAGAATTGGGCCAATGACTAAGCTCTCCTGTGGCCCCCTGCGGAAAGAAAACAACAAGTGGGAGAATGTTGGGTATGTGTTATATTATTTCCACGACTAATCATTAATTTCTGGTGGGCACTCCATGCCCATGGTTTTGTGCATGGTTTTGCACATGGTTTTTGGGTACAATGGTTTTTGGCCCCTGGTATTTATGTAAATCCAGTCAAGGGAACTACGGTTATGCTCTAATCTAGGGTTAATGGATTAGGGTTTCTGTATGCTGCAACATGTATATATATGTGTTGTAACACTAAAAGGAATATAATGAAATATCAAGGTGGTCGTCCCGATTTGGGATCCAGGGGAAAATCTTTGTGTTTATCTGTTTTATGTTTTATGCTCTTGCTATTGTTTATTTTTTGTTATAATATTCATGTGTAGATAATTTTTGTTCAGGGTTAAAACCTACATTTGGTATTAGAGTTGTTTCGGCTTCAAGGGGATGCCTTTTCTACTGAGCATTTTTTGCTCGGGCCTGAGGTAGACCCTGTTCAGTGGGAGATTTGCAGGATTGATTCTTGCAGTGAAAGAAGATGGTGAGCGGCGGAAAGATAGAGATCGAGAAATTTAATGGTCAGAGTTTTGAGTTGTGGAAGCTCAAGATGGAGGATCTACTGGTGGATAAAGATTAGTGGATTGCGGTAGATCCAAGTACTAAACCAACACCAATGTAAGATGAAGACTGGAAGAAACTGGATCGGAAGGCTAAGAGCACAATATGATTGTGTGTCTCAGATTCAGTATTGTTGAATGTATCTGGGGAAGTTACGGTGAAGAATTTGTGCGAAAAACTTGGGACTTTGTACCAATATAAGTCTCTGGTGAATCATTTGTTCCTGCAGAAAAAGCTGTGTAACCTGAGGATGAAGGATGGAGACTCAGTGACAAAGCATATGAACGCCTTCAATACTTTGGGAAGTTAGCTGTCATCTGTTGATATTAAAATCTCATATGAAGATAAGTGCATCATTTTGTTGTGTTCTCTACCAGACTCGTGGGACAGTCTGGTTATTGCAATAGGTAGCAATAAAACTACCTTTAATTTTGATGACATTGTCTAAGCCTTGTTGTCGGAGGAAATGAGATGGAGAAAGATGGAGGGCCAGAATGGAGATGCCTTATCTGTACAAGGAAGGTCCCAAAACATAAACAAGAATAAGGTTTCGAGTGGGAGATCCAAATCTATAGGGAGATATAAATCTCCTGGAAATTTTGTAAAGGTATGTTGGAAATGAGGAAAGGAAGGGCACTACAAAAGGGACTGCAGATCTAAAGCTCTTGAGAAAGGAAAGGGATCTGATGATGCTCCTTCTGCAGAGGAAAAAACTACCTCGAATGAAGGTGGGGATGTGTATTTGGCTTCTTCTTCAAATACACATGTAGATCATGAGTCATGGTTTATTGACTCAGGCGCATCCTTTCACTTCACTCCCCATAGGGAGTGGTTTTGCAAGTATGAGAAATATGATGGTGGTGATGTCTTCCTAGGGGATGATAGGAAGGCCAGAATCGTCAGATGTGGAAAGGTCAAGCTAAAGCTGCAAGGTGGAAGGATTAGAACACTTCCTGGTGTTATTCATATTCCTACATTGGCCAGAAATATGATTTCTGTAAGCATGATGGATGAAGCAGGTGTAAAAACAGTGTTCGAGAAAGATGCCTGCAAGATGGTTTGGGGAGCACTGGTATTAATGTAGGGAGTTTGGAATGGAACTCTGTACAAGCTAAAAGGTAGAACTGTTATTGATGGGTGTAACAGTTCTGTGGTTCCTGAAAGTGGAGCGGAAATCCTAGCTGTCTCTAGAGAAAAGACCATATTATGGGATTAAAGGCTTGGACATATTGGAGAGAAGGGCCTTTGAATACTGCATAGAAATGGTATGGTAGAAGGTATCTAATTTCCCTCTGGATTTTGATTTCTGTGAAAATTGTGTATATGGGAAGCAGAATCGGGTGAGCTTTCCTTTTGGTGCTATAAGGGCAAACAAGATATTAGAACTTGTGCACAGTGATGTGTTTGGACCTATGTCAGTTCCATCACTGGGAAAGTTTGTGTACTATGTTTCATTCATAGATGACTTCTCAAGGAATACATGGATATATTTCTTAAGGAAGAAATTTGAAGTATTTGACATATTTAAAGAATTTAAGGCTCTGGTGGAAAACTAGACAGAGAAGAAGATAAAGGCGCTGAGGACAGATAATGGTGGGGAGTTCTGCAAGAAGGAATTTGAAGAGTTCTATAAGAAGTGTGGTATAGCACAGCAGAAGACTACTCCATACACACCTCAAAAAAATGGAGTTGTAGAAAGAATGAATAGAACACTGATGGAAAAGGCAAGAAGCATGCTTAGTGTTACCGGGTTAGGACAAGAATTCTGGGTAGAGGCAGTGGAGACTGCATGCTATCTGGTTAATAGATCACCTTCATCAGTGTTGGAGGATAAGACTCCAAATGAGGTATGGACTGGTAAGAAACCCTCTCTTTCACATCTAAGGGTATTTGGATGTGATGCATATGTACATGTTCCAAAGCAGAAAAGGACTAAGTTGGATAATAAATCTGAAAGGTGCATCTTTATAGGGTATAAGGATGGTTTAAAAGGTTACAAGCTTTGGAACCCGGAAACAAGGAAGGTTGTGTACAGCTAAGATGTAGTGTTTAGAGAGGTGAAAGATGTTTTTAAACATGAAATCATACCAAAGGAACATGAGAATATAGAGTTTGAGCTAAAGAAATATGAATCAAACTATACAATAGAAGAAGATTCAGAAGAGGAAGAGCCACAAACCCTAACATTGAGAAGATCAGTTCGGGAAAGAAGGCAACCAGAAAGGTATAGTCCATCAGCTTTATGTTCAGGTTTTTCCTTAACTATAAATGATGATGATCCCAGAACTGTCAGGGAGGCAGTAGATTCATAGGATGGAAAACTCTAGAAGGAGGCCATCGTTGATGAAATGGCATCCTTGCACAAAAATGAGGCATGGGATCTAGTGGAGTTGTCGGCTGTAAGGAAGCCCATCGGGAGCAAATGGATGTTTAAGAAAAATATGAATGTAGAAGGCAAAGTGGAGAAATACAAAGCTCGGTTGGTAGCAAAAGGTTATTCCCAGGTGCTGGGAATTGATTTTGGTGATATTTTTTCTCCTGTTGCCAAAGTTACTTCTATTAGATTACTTTTATCTGTTGCTACTGCATTTTATTTTGAGATAGAACAGATGGATGTGAAGACAACATTTCTTCACGGGGATCTAGAAGAGGAGATCTACATGAAGCAACTTGAAGGCTTTATGGTGAAGGGTAAGAAAGAACTGCTATGCAGGTTGAAGAAGTCTCTGTATGGGTTAAAACAGTCACCAAGGATGTGGTATTAGAAATTTGATAATTATATATGGGGACTTGGCTTCACCATAAGCAAGGAGGATTACTGTGTTTATTTTAAATTAATTGGTGACCGTTTTATTTATTTGGTCTTGTATGTGGATGATATGTTATTGATTGGAAATGACAAAGAAATTATCCAAGATTTGAAGACACAACTGTTCTCCAAATTCGACAAGAAGGATCTTGGTGCTGCAAACTATATTTTGGGCATGGAAATTAAGAGAGATCAAGCAAAGAGGAAGCTTTGGTTAAACCAGAGGAAGTATGTCAAGACTA
This sequence comes from Pinus albicaulis, assembly GCA_034641835.2. Taxonomy (NCBI): domain Eukaryota; kingdom Viridiplantae; phylum Streptophyta; class Pinopsida; order Pinales; family Pinaceae; genus Pinus; species Pinus albicaulis. Next base: position 865,138,599 of record CM076579.1, read on the forward strand.
TATTGCAGAGGTTCAATATGTAGGATAGTAAACTGGTGAATGTTCCTATTCCTATAGGTGTAAATTTTTCTGTTGAACAGTGTCCCAAGGCACAAGAAGAAGAAGAGGATATTTCCCGTGTTCCATATGCAAGTGCAGTGGGTAGCCTGATGTATGCAATGTTCTATACTAGACCAGACATTGCACATGCAGTGGGAGTATTGAGCAGGTTTATGTCAAACCCAGGGAAGGAGCATTGGACAACAGTGAAGCGGGTTTTCAGATATTTATGTGGCACTAGTGATTATGGCTTGTGCTACCAGGGAAGACCAAGATTGGAAAGAATGTTGGACATTCGTGGTTTTTTTGATGCAGACTGGGATGGATATCTACACCAAAGAAGATCTACAAGTGGGTATGTATTTAGCCTATTTGGAGGCGCAGTTAGTTAGATAAGTAAAATACAGTCTGTAGTGGCTCTTTCAACTACAGAGGCAGAATACATGGCAGCCACTCATGCAAGTAAGGAAGCAGTTTGGTTGTAGAGATTGTGTTCAAGTATGGGGTTCGTACAGCAAGCTATAAGGATAGACTATGATAGCTAAAGTGCAATTTTCTTGGCTAAGAACCCTGATTATCATTCAAATACAAAGCACATTGATGTTCAATATCACTTTGTTAGAGATATGGTTGAGGCTAAAAGGGTGTTGCTGGTAAAGATGGACAGTTTGAAGAATGTTGCAGATGCATTGACGAAGTCTATGAGCACTCAGAACTTCTCTTGGTGTAGAGAAACAATGGGTGTTGAAGAATTGGGCCAATGAATAAGCTCTCTTGTGGCCCCCTATGGAAAGAAAACAACAAGTGGGAGAATGTTGGGTATGTGTTATATTCTTTCCACGACTAATCCTTAATTTCCAGTGGGTGGTCCCCGCCCATGGTTTTGCACATGGTTTTCGGGTACGATGGTTTTTGGCCCCTGGTATTTATGTAGATCTGATCAAGGGAACTACGGTTATGTTCTAATCCAGGGTTAGGGTTTATGTATGCTTCGGCATGTATATATATGTGTTGTAACACTAAAAGGAATATAATTAAATATCAAGGTGGTCGTCCCGATTTGGGATCCAGTGGAAAATCTTTGTGTTTGTCTGTTTTATGTTTTATGCTCTCGCTATTATTTATTTTTTGTTATAAGCTTCATGTGTAGATAATTTCTGTTCAGGGTTAAAACCTACATTTGGTATCAGAGTTGTTTCGGCTTCAAGGGGACGCCTTTGCTGTTGAGGGTTTTTTTCTTTGGGCTGAGGTAGACCCTATTCAGTGGGAGATCTGCAGGATCGATTCTTGCACTGAAAGAAGATGGCGAGCAGTGGAAAGATAGAGATCGAGAAATTTAATGGTCAGATTTTTGAGTTGTAGAAGCTCAAGATGGAGGATCTGCTGGTGGATAAAGATTAGTGGATCGTGGTAGATCCAAGTACTAAACCAATAGAAATGTCAGATGAAGACTGGAAGAAACTGGATCGAAAGGCTAATATCACAATACGGTTGTGTGTCTCAGATTCAGTATTGTTTAGTGTATCTGGGGAAGCTAAGGCGAAGAATTTGTGGGAAGAACTTGGGACTTTGTACCAATCTAAGTCTCTGGTGAATAAGTCGTTCCTGCGAAAAAAGTTGTATAACCTGAGGATGAAGGATGGAGACTCAGTGACAGAGCATCTGAATGCCTTCAATACTGTGGTAAGTAAGTTGTCATCTATTGATATTAAAATCTCAGATGAAGATAAGTGCATCATTTTTTTGTGTTCTCTACCAGACTCATGGGACAGCCTCGTTATTGCAATAGGTAGAAATAGAACGACCTTGAATTTTGATGAAATTGTCTCAGCCTTGTTGTCGGAGGAAATGAGACAGAGAAATATGGAGGGCCAGAATGGAGATGCCTTATTTGTATGAGGAAGGTCCCAAAACAAAATCAAGAATAAGGTTTCGAGTGGGAGGTCCAAATCTAGAGGGAGATCTAAATATCCTGGAAAGTTTGTAAAGGTATTTTGGAAATGCGGAAAAGAAGGGCACTACAAAAGGGATTGCAGATCTAAAGCTCCTAAGAAAGGAAAGGGATTTGATGATGCTCCTTCTGTAGAGGAAAAAACCACCTCAGATGAAGGTGGGGATGTGTATTTGGATTCTTCTTCAAATACACATTTAGATCATGAGTCATGGTTGATTGACTCAGGTGCATCCTTTCACTTCACTCCCCAGAAGGAGTGGTTCTACGAGTATGAAAAATATGATGGTGGTGATGTCTTCCTAGGGGATGATAGGAAGGCCAGAATCATCATACATGGAAAGGTAAAGCTGAAGCTACAAGGTGGAAGGATTAGAACACTTCCTGTTGTTCTGCATATTCCTACATTGGCCAGAAATCTGATTTCTGTAAGCAAGATGGATGATGCTGGTGTAAAAATAGTGTTCGAGAAATATGCCTACAATATGGTTCAGGGAGCACTAGTATTAATGTGGGGAGTTCAGACTAGAACTCTGTACAAGCTACAAGGTAGTACTGTTATTGATGGGTGTAACAGTTCTGTGGTTCCTAAAAGTGGAACGGAAAGCCTAGCTGTCTCTGGAGAAAATACCATGCTATGGCATCAAAGGCTTGGACATATTGGAGATAAGGGCCTTCAGATACTGCATAGAAATGGTATGGTAGAAGGTATGTCTAATTACTCTCTGGATTTCGATTTCTATGAACATTGTGTATATGGGAAGAAAAATCGGGTGAGTTTTCCTTTTGGTGCTATGAGGGCGAACAAGATATTAGAACTTGTGCACAGTGATGTTTTTGGACTTGTGTCAGTTCCATCACTGGGAAATTTTGTGTACTATGTTTCATTCATAGATGAATTCTCAAGGAATACATGGATATATTTCTTGAGGAAGAAATCTGAATTCTTTGACAGATTTAAAGAATTTAAGGTTCTCGTGGAAAACAAGATAGAGAAGAAGATAAAGGTGTTGAGGACAGATAATTGTGGGGAGTTCTGCAAGAAGGAATTTAAAGAGTTCTGTAAGAAGTGTAGTATAGCATGGTAGAAGACTACTCCATAGACACCTCAGAAAAACAGAGTTGCAGAAAGAATGAACGGAACACTGATGGAAAAGGCAAGAAGCATGCTCAGTGGTACCGGGTTAGGACAAGAATTCTGGGTAGAGGTAGTGGAGACTGCATGCTATCTGGTTAACATATCACCTCCATCAGTGTTGGAGGATAAGACTCCACATGAGGTATGGACTGGTAAGAAACCCTCTCTTTCACATCTAAGGGTATTTGGATGTGATGCATATGTACATGTTCCAAAGCAGAAAAGGACCAAGTTGTATAATAAATCTGAAAGGTACATCTTTATTGGGTATAAGGATGGTTTAAAAGGTTACAAGATTTGCAACCCGGAAACAAGGAAGGTTGTGTACATCTGAGATGTGGTGTTTAGAGAGGTGAAAGATGTTTTTAAACATGAATTCATACCAAAGGAACCTGAGAATATAGAATTTGAGCTAAAGGAGTATGAATCATACTCTACATCAGAAGAAGATTTAGAAGAGGAAGAGCCACAAACCCCAACTTTGAGAAGATTACTTCGAGAAAGAAGGCAACCAAAAAGGTATAGTCCATCTGCTTTCTATTCAATTTTTTCCTTAACTATAAATAATGATGATCCCAGAACTATCAGGGAGGTAGTAGATTCAGAGAATGGAAAACTCTGGAAGGAGGCCATGGTTGATGAAATGGCATCCTTGCACAAAAATGAGGCATGGGATCTGGTGGAGTTGTCGGCTGGAAGGAATCCCATCGAGAGAAAATGGGTGTTTAAGAAGAAGATGAATGTAGAAGGCAAGGTGGAGAAATACAAATCTCGGTTGGTAGCAAAAGGTTATTCCCAGGTGCCCAGAATTGATTTTGGTGATATTTTTTCTCCTGTTGCCAAAGTTACTTCTATTAGATTACTTTTATCTGTTGTTGCTACATTTGATTTTGATATAGAACAAATGGATGTGAAGACAACATTTCTTCACAGGGATCTAGAAGAGGACATCTACATGAAGCAACCTGAAGGCTTTATGGTGAAGGGTAATAAATAACTGGTATGCAGGTTGAAGACGTCTCTGTATGGGTTAAAAGAGTCACCAAGGATGTGGTATCAGAAATTTGATACTTATATACGGGGACTTGGCTTCACTAGAAGCAAGGAGGATCACTGTGTTTATTTTAAATTAATTGGTGACAGTGTTATTTATTTGGTCTTGTATGTGGATGACATGTTATTGATTGGAAATGACAAAGAAAATATCCAAGATTTGAATACCCAAATGCTCTCCAAATTCGACATGAAGGATCTTGGTGCTGCAAACTATATTTTGGGCATGGAAATTAAGAGAGATCAGGCAAAGAGGAAGCTCTTTTAAACCAGAGGAAGTATGTCGAGACTATATTTCATAGGTTTAATATGCAGGATAGTAAACCGGTGAATCTTCCTATTCCTGTAGGTGTAAAGTTGTCTTCTGAACAGTGTCCCAAGGCACAAGAAGAAGAGAAGGATATGTCCCCTGTTCCATATGCAAGTGCAGTGGGTAGCCTGATGTATGCAATGGTCTATATTTTAGACTAAGTATTTACACATAAGTATTGAGCAGCTGGAGGCCAACCCGGCAACAAGGGACGGATAGCAATGAAGCAGTGTTTTCGTATATTTATGTATACAGTGATTGGCACTGTGCCCTTTAGAAGACCAGGATTGGAAAGAATGTTGGATATTTGTGGTTTTGTTGATGCAGACTGGGCTGGAGATCTGGACCAAAGAAGATCTACAAGTGGGTATGTGTTTAGCCTATTTGGAGGCGCAGTCAGTTGGATGAGTAAAAGACAGTCTGTAGTGGCTCTTTCAACCACAGAGGCAGAATACATAGCAGCCACTCATGCAAGCAAGGAAGCAGTTTGGTTGCAGAGATTGTGTTCAAGTATGGGGTTGGTACAACAAGCTATAAGGATAGAATGTGATAGCCAAAGTGCAATTTTCTTGGCTAAGAACCCTGCTTATCATTCAAAGACAAAGCACATTGATGTTCAATATCACATTGTTAGAGATATGGTTGAGGCTAAAAGGGTGTTGCTGGTAAAGGTGGACACTTTGAAGAATGTTGCAGATGCATTGATGAAGTTTGTGAGCACTCAGAAGTTCTCTTGGTCTAGAGAAACAAAGGGTGTTGAAGAATTGGGCCAATGACTAAGCTCTCTTGTGGCCCCCTGCGGAAAGAAAACAACAAGTGAGAGAATGTTGGGTATCTGTTATATTCTTTCCACGACTAATCCTTAATTTCTGGTGGGCGGTCTGCACCCATGGTTTTGTGCATAGTTTTGCACATGGTTTTTGGGTACGATGGTTTTCAACCCCTTGTATTTATGTAGATATGGTCAAGGGAACTATGGTTATGTTCTAATCCAGGGTTAATGGATTAGTTTTTATGTATGCTTCAGCATGTATATATATGTGTTGTAACACTAAAAGGAATATAATGAAATATCAAGGTGGTCATATCGATTTGGGATCCAAGGGAAAATCTCTGTGTTTATCTGTTTTATGTTTTATGCTCTCTCAATTGTTTATTTTCTGTTATAAGATTCGTATGTAGATCATTTCTGTTCAAGGTTAAAACCTACATTTGGTATCAGATCTGTTTTGGCTTCAAGGGGATGCCTTTGCAGATGAGGGTTTTTGCCTCGGGCCTGAGGTAGACCCTATTCAGTGGGAGATCTCTGGGATCGATTCTTGCGGTGAAAGAAGATGGCGACCAGCGGAAAGATAGAGATCGAGAAATTTAATGGTTAGAGTTTTGAATTGTGGAAGCTCAAGATGGATGATCTGCTGGTGGATAAAGGTCAGTGGATCTCGGTAGATCCAGGTACTATACCAACGACAATGTCAGATGAAGACTGGAAGAAACTGGATTGGAAGGCTAAGAGCACAATACGGTTGTCTGTCTCAGATTCATTATTGTTAAATGTATCTGGGGAGCTACGGCAAAAAATTTGTGGGAAAAACTTGGGACTTTGTACCAATCTAATTCTCTGGTGAATAATTTTTTCCTGCTGAAAAATATGTATAACCTGAGGATGAAGAATGGAGACTCAGTGATAGAGCATCTGAACGCCTTCAATACTGTGGTAAGTCAGCTGTCATCTTTTGATATTAAAATCTTAGATGAAGATAAGTGCATCATTTTGTTGTGTTCTCTACCAGACTCATGGGACAGTATGTTTATTGCAATAGGTAGCAATACAACTACCTTGAATTTTGATCACATTGTCTCAGCCTTGTTGTTGAAGGAAATCAGATGGAGAAATATGGAGGGCTAGAATGGAGATGCCTTATCTGTATGAGGAAGGTCCCAAAACATAAACAAGAATAAGGTTTCGAGTGGGAGATCCAAATCTATAGGGAGATCTAAATCTCCTCGAAATTTTGTAAAGGTATGTTGGAAATGCGGAAAGGAAGGGCACTACAAAAGGGACTGCAGATCTAAAGCTCCTGAGAAAGGAAGGGGATCTAATGATGCTCCTTCTGCATAGGAAAAAACCACCTCGGATGAAGGTGGGGATGTGTATTTGGCTTCTTCTTCAAATACACATGTAGATCATGAGTCATGGTTAATTGACTCAGGTGCATACTTTCACTTCACTCCCCATAGGGAGTGGTTCTGCGAGTATGAGAAATATGATGGTGGTGATGTCCTCCTAGGGGATGATAGGAAGGCCAGAATCGTCGAACGTGGAAAGGTCAAGTTGAAGCTGCAAGGTGGAAGGATTAGAACACTTCCTAGTGTTATGCATATTCCTGCATTGGCCAGAAATCTGATTTTTGTAAGCAAGATGGATGATGCAGGTGCAAAAATAGTGTTCGAGAAAGATGGTTCGAGGAACACTGGTATTAATGCATGGAGTTAAGACTGGAACTCTGTACAAGAATTTTTATTGATGGGTGTAACAGTTTTGTGGTTCCTAAAAGTGGAGCGGAAAGCTTATATGTCTCTGGAGAAAAGACCATGCTATGGCATCAATGGCTTGGACATATTGGAGAGAAGGGCCTTCGAATACTGCATAGAAATGGTATGGTAGAAGGTATGTCTAATTGCTCTCTGGATTTTGATTTCTGTGAACATTGTGTATATGGGAAGAAAAATCAGGTGAGTTTTCCTTCTGGTGCTATGAGGGCGAACAAGATATTAGAACTTGTGCACAGTGATGTGTTTGGACCTGTGTCAGTTCCATCACTGGGAAATTCTGTGTACTATGTTTCATTCATAGATGACTTCTCAAGGAATACATGGATATATTTCTTGAGGAATAAATCTAATGTCTTTGACAAATTTAAATAATTTAAGGCTCTAGTGGAAAATCAGACAGAGAAGAAGATAAAGGCGTTGAGGACAGATAATGGTGGGGAGTTCTGCAAGAAGGAATTTGAAGAGTTCTGTAAGAAGTGTGGTATAGCATGGAAGAAGCTGAATCCATACACACCTCAGCAAAACGGAGTTGCAGAAAGAATGAACAGAACACTGATGGAAAATGCAAGAAGCATGCTCAGTGGTACCGGGTTAGGACAAGAATTCTGGGCAGAGGAAGTGGAGACTGCATGCTATATGGTTAATAGATCACCTTCATCAATGTTGGAGGATAAGACTCCACATGAGGTATGGACTGGTAAGAAACCCTCTCTTTCATATCTAAGGGTATTTGGATGTGATGCATATGTACATGTTCCAAAGCAGAAAAGGAAAAAGTTGGATAATAAATCTAAAAGGTGCATCTTTATTGGGTATAAGGATGGTTTAAAAGGTTACAAGCTTTGGAACCCGGAAAAAAGGAAGGTTGTGTACAGCCGATATGTGGTGTTTAGAGAAGTGAAAGATGTTGTTAAACATGAATTCATACCACGGTAACCTGAGAATATAGAGTTTGAGCTAAAGGAGTATGAATCAGACTCTACGGCAGAAGAAGATTCAGAAGAGGAAGAGCCACAAACCCTAGCTTTGAGAAGATCAGTTTGGGAAAGAAGGCAACTAGAAAGGTATATTCCATTTGCATTTTGTTCAGGTTTTGCCTTAACTATAATTGCTGATGATCCTAGAATTGTCAAGGAGGCAGTAGATTCAGAGGATGGAAAACTCTGGAAGGAGGCCATGGTTGATGAAATGGCATCCTTGCACAAAAATGAGGCATGGGATCTGGTGGAATTGTCGGCTGGAAGGAAGCCCATCGGGAGCAAATGGGTGTTTAAGAAGAATATGAATGTAGAAGGCAAGGTGGAGAAATACAAAGCTCGGTTGGTAGCAAAAGGTTTTTCCCAGGTGCCGAGAATTGATTTTGGTGATTTTTTTTTCCTATTGCCAAAGTTACCTCTATTAGATTACTTTTACCTGTTGCTGCTGCATTTGATTTTGAGATAGAACAGATGGATGTGAAGACAAAATTTCTTCATGGGGATCTAGAAGAGGATATCTACATGAATCAACCTGAAGGCTTTATGCTGAAGGGTATGAAAGAAATTGTATGCAGGTTGAAGAAGTCTCTGTATGGGTTAAAAGAGTCACCAAGGATGTGGTATCAGAAATTTGATACTTATATACGGGGACTTGGCTTCACCAGAAGCAACGACGATCACTGTGTTTATTTTAAATTAATCGGTGACTATGTTATTTATTTGGTCTTGTATGTGGAAGATATGTTATTTATTGGAAATGACAAAGAAATTATCCAAGATTTGAAGACCCAACTGTTCTCCAAATTCGACATGAAGGATCTTGGTGTTGCAAACTATATTTTGGGTATGGAAATTAAGAGAGATCGGGAAAAGAGGAAGCTCTAGTTAAACTAGAGGAAGTAATCCGGTGAATGTTCCTATTCCTATAGGTGTAAAGTTTTCTACTGAACAATGTCCCAAGACACAAGAAGAAGAGGAGGATATGTCCCGTGTTCCATATGCAAGTGGAGTGGGTAGCCTGATGTATACAATGGTTTTTACTAGACCAGACATTGCACATGGAGTGGGAGTATTGAGCAGGTTTATGTCAAACCTAGGGAAGGAGCATTGGACAGCAGTGAAGCGGGTTTTCAGATATTTACGTGGCACTAGTGATTATGGATTGTGCTACCAGGGAAGACCAGGATTGGAAAGAATGTTGGACATTCATGGTTTTTTTGATGCAGAATGGGTTGGAGATCTGGACCAAAGATGATCTACAAGTGGGTATGTGTTTAGCCTATTTGGAGGCGCAGTCAGTTGGATGAGTAAAAGATAGTTTGTAGTGGCTCTTTCAACTACATAGGCAGAATACATGGCAGCCACTCATGCAAGCAAGGAAGAATTTTGGTTGTAGAGATTGTGCTAAAGTATGGGGTTGGTACAGCAAGCTATAAGGATAGACTGCGATAGCCAAAGTGTAATTTTCTTGGCTAAGAACCCTACTTATCATTCAAGGACAAAGAAAATTTATGTTCAATATCAATTTTTTAGAGATATGGTTGAGGCTAAAAGGGTGTTGCTGGTAAAGGTGGACAATTTGAAGAATTTTGCAGATGCATTGACGAAGTCTGTGAGCACTCAGAAGTTCTCTTGGTGTAGAGAAACAATGGGTGTTGAAGAATTGGGCCAGTGACTAAGCTCTCCTGTGGCCCCCTTCGGAAAGAAAACAACAAGTGGGAGAATGTTGAGTATGTGTTATAGTCTTTCCATGACTAATCCTTAATTTCTGGTGGGCGGTCCACACCCATGGTTTTGTGCATGGTTTTGCACATGGTTTTCAGGTACGATGGTTTTCGGCCCCTGGAATTTATGTAGATCCAGTCAAGGGAACTACGGTTATGTTCTAATCCAGGGTTAATGGATTAGGTTTTATGTATGCTTCGGCATGTATATATATGTGTTGTAACATTAAAAGGAATATAATGGAATATCAAGTTGGTCATCCTGATTTGGGATCCAGGGGAAAATCTCTGTGTTTATCTGTTTTATGTTTTATGCTCTCGCTATTGTTTATTTTCTGGTATAAGATTCGTGTGTAGATCATTTATGTTCAGGATTAAAACCTACATTTGGTATCAAAGATGTTTCGGCTTCAAGGGGAGGGCTTTGCTGCTGAGGGTTTTTTATTGGGGCCTGAGGTAGACCCTGTTCAGTTGGAGATCTGCGAGATCGATTCTTACGGTGAAAGAATATGGTGAGCGGCGAAAAGATAGAGATCGAGAAATTTAATGGTCAGATTTTTGAGTTGTGGAAGATCAAGATGGATGATCTGTTGATGGATAAAGATCAGTGGATCGTGGTAGATCCAGGTACTAATCCAATGGCAAAGTCAGATGAAGACTAGAAGAAGCTGGATCGGATGGCTAAGAGCACAATACAGTTGTGTGTCTCAGATTCAGTATTTTTTAATGTATCTGGGGAAGCTATGGAAAATAATTTGTGGAAAAAACTCGAGACTTTTTACCAATCTAAGTCTCTGGTGAATAAGTTGTTCCTGCGGAAAAAGCTGTATAACCTAAGGGTGAAGGATGGAGACTCAGCGACAGAGCATCTGAACGCCTTCATTACTGTGGTAAGTCAGTTTTCATCTGTTGATATTAAAATCTCAGATGAAGATAAGTGCATCAGTTTTTTGTGTTCTCTACCAGACTCGGGGGATAGTCTGTTTATTGCAATAGGTAGAAATACAACTACCATGAATTTTGATGACATTGTCTCAGCCTTGTTGTCGGAGGAAATGAGACGAAGAAATATGGAGGACCAGAATGGAGATTCCTTATCTATATGAGGAAGGTCCCAAAACAAAAAAAATAATAAGGTTTCGAGTGGGAGATCCAAACTAGAGGGAGATCTAAATCTCCTCGAAAGTTTGTAAAGGTATGTTGGAAATGCAGAAAGGAAGGGCACTACAAAAGGGACTACAGATCTAAAGCTCCTGAGAAAGGAAAGGGATCTGATGATGCTCCTTCTGTAGAGGCAAAAACCACCTCAGATGAAGGTGGGGATGTGTATTTAGCTTCTTCTTCAAATACACATGTAGATCATGAGTCATGGTTGATTGACTCAGGTGCATCCTTTCACTTCACTCCCCATAGGGAGTGGTTCTGCGAGTATGAGAAATATGATGGTGGTGATGTCTTCCTAGGGGATGATAGGAAGGCCAGAATTTTCGAACGTGGAAAGGTCAAGTTGAATCTGCAAGGTGGAAGGATTAGAACACCTCCTGGTGTTCTGCATATTCCTACATTGGCTAATCTGATTTTTGTAAGCAAGATGGATGATGCAGGTGTAAAAACAGTGTTCGAGAAAGATGCCTACAAGATGGTTTGGGGAGCATTGGTATTAATGCGGGGAGTTCAGACTGGAACTCTATAAAAGCTACAAGGTAGCACTGTTATTGATGGGTGTAACAATTCTGTGGTTCCTGCAAGTGGAGCGGAAAGCCTAGCTATCTCTAGAGAAAAGACCATGCTATGGCATCAAAGGCTTGGACATATTGGAGAGAAGGGCCTTCAGATACTACATAGAAATGGTATGGTAGAAGGTATGTCTAATTTCTATCTGGATTTTGATTTCTGTGAACATTGTGTATAGTAAAGAATCGTGAGTTTTTCTTTCAGCAGATATTAACAAGATATTAGAACTTGTATGTCACTATGTCTTTGACCTGTTCTTGGTTTCATCACTGGAAAGTCTAGGAGAGCATGTTTCATCAGGATGACTTCTCAAGGAATACATGAGTTATATTTAGCACAAATCTAATTTTACATACGAAGAATTTAAGGCTCTGGTGGAAAACCAAACAAAGAAGAAGATAAAGGCACTGAGGATAGATAATGGTGGGGAGTTATGCAAGAAGGAATTTGAAGAGTTCTATGAGAAGTGTGGTATAGCACGTTAGAAGACTACTCCATACACACCTCAGAAAAATGGAGTTGTAGAAAGAATGAACAGAACACTGATGGAAAAGGTAAGAAGCATGCTCAGTGGTACTGAGTTAGGACAAGAATTCTGGGCAGAGGCAGTGGAGACTGTGATGCTATCTCTGTTAACAGATCACCTTCATCGCTGTTGGAGGATAAGACTCCACATGAGGTATGGACTGGTAATAAACCCTCTCTTTCACATCTAAGGGTATTTGGATGTGATGCATATGTACATGTTCCAAAGCAGAAAAGGACCAAGTTGGATAATAAATATGAAAGGTGCATCTTTCTTGGGTATAAGGATGGTTTAAAAGTTTACTAGCTTTGGAACCCGGAAACAAGGAAGGTTGTGTACAGCCAAGATGTGATGTTTAGAGAGGTGAAATATGTTGTTAAACATGAATTCATACCAAAGGAACTTGAGAATATAGAGTTTGAGCTAAAGGAGTATGAATCAGACTCTATAGCAGAAGAAGATTCAGAAGAGGAAGAGCCACAAACCCCAGCTTTGAGAAGATCAATTTGGGAAAGAAGGCAACCAGAAAGGCATAGTCCATCTGCTTTCTGTTCAGGTTTTTCCTTAAATATAACTAATGATGATCCCAGAACTGTCAAGGAGGTAGTAGATTCAGAGGATGGAAAACTCTGGAAGGAGGCCATGGTTGATGAAATGGCATCCTTGCACAAAAATGAGGCATGGGATCTGGTGGAGTTGCTGGCTAGAAGGAAGCCCATCGGGACCAAATGGGTGTTTAAGAAGAAGATGAATGTAGAAGGCAAGGTGGAGAAATACAAAGCTTGGTTGGTAGCAAAAGGTTATTCCCAGGTGCTGAGAATTGATTTTGGTGATATTTTTTCTCTTGTTGCCAAAGTTACTTCTATTAGATTACTTTTATTTGTTGTTGTTGCATTTTATTTTGAGATAGAACAGATGGATTTGAAGATAACATTTCTTCACGGGGATCTAGAAGAGGAGATCTACATGAAGCAACCTGAAGGCTTTATGGTGAAGGGTAATAAAGAACTGGTATGCAGGTTGAAGAAGTCTCTGTATGGGTTAAAAGAGTCACCAAGGATGTGGTATCAGAAATTTGATACTTATATACGGGGACTTGGCTTCACTAGAAGCAAGGAGGATCACTGTGTTTATTTTAAATTAATTGGTGACCATGTTATTTATTTGGTCTTGTATGTGGATGATATGTCATTGATTGGAAATGACAAAGAAATTATCCAAGATTTGAAGACCCAACTGTTCTCCAAATTCGAAATGAAGGATCTTTGTGCTGAAAACTATATTTTGGGCATGTAAATTAAGAGAGATCGGGAAAAGAGGAAACTCTGGTTAAACCATAGGAAGTATGTCGAGACTATATTGCAGGGGTTCAATATGCAGGATAGTAAATTGGTGAATGTTCCTATTCCTGTAGGTGTAAATTTGTCTTCTGAACACTGTCCCAAGACACAAGAAGAAGAGAAGGATATGTCCCGTGTTCCATATGAAAGTGTAGTGGGTAGCCTGATGTATGCAATGGTATGTACTAGACCAGACATTGCACATGCAGTGGGATTATTGAGCAGGTTTATGTCAAACCGAGGGAAGGAGCATTGGACAACAGTGAAGTGGGATTTCAGATATTTACATGGCACTAGTGATTATGGCTTTTGCTACTAGGGAAGACCAAGATTGGAATGAATGTTAGAAATTTGTGGTTTTGTTATTGCAGACTGGGCTGGAGATCTGGACCAAAGAAGTTCTACAAGTGGGTATGTGTTTAGCCTATTTGGAGGCGCAGTCATTTGGATGAGTAAAAGACAGTCTGTAGTGGCTCTTTCAACTATAAAGGCAGAATACATGGCAGCCACTCATGCAAGAAAGGAAGTTGTTTGGTTGTAGAGATTATGGTCAAGTATGGGGTTGGTACAGCAAGCTATAAGGATATACTGTGATAGCCAAAGTGAAATTTTCTTGGCTAAGAACCATTCTTATCATTCAAAGACAAAGCACATTTATGTTCAATATCACTTTTTTAGAGATATGGTTGAGGCTAAAAGGGTGTTGCTGGTAAAGGTGGACACTTTGAAGAATGTTGCAGGTGCATTGACGAAGTCTGTGAGCACTCAGAAGTTCTCTTGGTGTAGAGAAACAATGGGTGTTGAATAACTGGGCCAATGACTAAGCTCTCATGTGGCCCCCTTCGGAAAGAAAACAACAAGTGGGATAATTTTGGGCATGTGTTATATGCTTTCCACGACTAATCCTTAATTTCCAGTGGGCGGTCCGTGCCCATGGTTTTGTGCATGGTTTTGCACATGGTTTTTGGGTACGATGGTTTTCAGCTCCTGGTATTTATGTAGATCTGGTCAAGGGAACTATGGTTATGTTCTAATCCAGTGTTAATGGATTAGGGTTTATGTATGCTTCAACATGTGTATATATGTGTTGTAACACTAAAATTAATATAATGAAATATCAAGCTGGTCGTCCCGATTTGGGATCCAAGGGAAAATCTCTGTGTTTATCTGTTTTATGTTTTATGCTCTCGCTATTGTTTATTTTCTATTATAAGATTCGTGTGTAGATAATTTCTATTCAGGGTTAAAACCTACAATAAGGTCATGGCACGCCTCAGGTGAGACTCCTTTCTCTCCTTTGAGCGGGGTGAAAATGTCCGCGTTGTCCTAGACTATAGAAGGATATTGTTGGCCCCAAGTCTGAACCTGTCTCTTGCCCAGAATTCACCCTTTTGTGCCAAAAAATGGTTCCATTGTCAGGATCTGAAAACTTATTGGAGAGCTAAATCATGGTATTGAAGATATATGAAATGGAATTACGCAGCTGGTGGGATAATCATTTATATCAGTTCATATCGCAACAAGATGAGCTCTGACATCAGATGGAAAGGAATATTAAAGATCAAGTCATGTTCTCTGATGCGGCGAGTCACTTGTATGATATTTTTTGGGTAAATTTTCCTAAGGATCTCTATAACTGGTTGGGAAGACTCCAGGTCAAAGCAACCCCTGGAGCATTACGTTGATCCTGTTGCATTTGGATGCATGCAGATCTGACGACATTGCACAGAATGGATACTGAGCTAACTCGACCTGTAGACTTTTGTGTTCATACTACATTAGAGGGATATATTGTGGAGTTCTCAACTAAATGTTATCAATCCTTTGCTAAATCAGAAGACATATTTAAAGTTGGGTTGAGGGGAAATTTGTTGAAAGAAATTCCTTTATGGATAAAGGCTCTAATGTTGGATGAGGGACTAATGGCTCCCAAAGCCCCACAATGGAAGCCTAAACCTCTAGTACTGGGGGAATGACTTGAGGGAGAGATGCTACTGAAAAGGTAAAAGGGGGAATAGGGAAATGGATGTCGGGACTTCCAGCAAGTTGAGAGAGCTAAGATCGCATCGAAGGGTGCAAATCATTGAGAAGTGGCGCAAAAGGGAAATACGGGAGTTTGAAAATCATAAGATGAACATACATAAAATATAAGAGGCACCACAGATGACAAGGAGGAGAGAACATGAAGTAGGACCCCAAGGAATGGACAGGTCCACCAGAGAAGCTAGATAGGTTCATAAGAGCCCATCCCGAGAAGAAAAGGGAAATAGGTCCAATGAAGAGGAGGGTGTGCGCCCTGAGGATGAGTTTGATGCTGAGTTGCATGTTGCGATGGAATGATTGTTTCGAGAGAGACAGGCGACCATAGCATAAGGTAATCATATTCCCCAAGTTCCAAGTAGCATTTTTCCTAACCTTCCCCTAGTACTCTATCACCAGTCTGATAAGTTTTTGATAAAGTTGTAGAGATCAATTAAGTTACATAGTATTCAGTCTACAGTGCAAGTAAACACTAGAAATAGTGCAAGCAAAAGAATTTCTCATCCAGGAAGTAGAAAATTTATACTAGTTACACCTACATAAGAAGAAATGGCAGGATCATTTACCCAATATCCGGAGTTCTCTGGAAAAGGGAACAATGATGTAGAACAACATTGTTATCTATGTGAGGCAATATGGAGAGCTCGTCAGACACCAAATGTTGTTAAATTAATTGAATTCCAAACTACACTCAGGGAAAGAGAATTGTATTGGTTTATCAAATGGTCTGAGGTGCACCATAATCCTGCTATAGATGATGTTAAAAAAGAAAATTTATAGCATTTCAAGCTCTCAGAGACTAATCAACAAGGGATATCTGAATTATGGGAGATCAAACAGAGAGAAGGAGAGACTGTTTGGGACTTAATGAGAAGGTTCAAGGATGCAATTGTGAAACTGAGTTACCTGGTTGATCTTAATCACCAACGTGAATGGTTCATCAAGGCCCTTTTACCCCTTACAAGAATTCCATTGACCCAGTAGAATATTGATACACTCCAAGACACGCTGGAACAAGCGATGAAGATTGAAGCAATGGCTGGATATCCACAGGAATTCAAGGGAGGAGTAGCGGCCCCCAACCCTTCCATATTGGGATTGCAACATAAAATAGCAAGTCTAACAGAAAAGCTCAAAGATATGCAACAACCATGACCAGTGAGGCCCAAGGTGTGGTGCACACATTTCCTGTTGGAAGGACATTTGGTTTCTGATTGTACGAGCCTTGCAATGAACCATCGTTGGGATACCAGTGGCAGGAACGCAAGGGACGCCACCCATGGGAGGAGTCACGCAAGTAAATACTTAAGGATTGTACCAAGCGCAACCACATTTCCTGGGTTATATGAACCATCAAACCCCAACTCCAACCGAATATTGCGAAATTTGCAAAGGATTTGGTCATCCTCCATGTTTGTGCCCCATATTATAGAAGTATTCAAATGTCCCAAATAATATATATTTTGAATTATGTGCTTCAACGACCCATCACATAGATCAATGCAGAGCTTTGGATGTGTTAGCAGACCAGGTGGATAGGTCCTCCTACAAGGTAAATGAGGCTTCGAGGGGACGAGAAGGGTCAGGAATGTGAGCAGGTAGGATGGGAGGAAGGGGACCCTTGAGATGCTACAATTGTGATCAAGAATGCCATGTAGTGAGAGAATGCCCACTACCAAGATGACCATGGTGTTCTCATTGTAGAGTGAATGCACATGCCATAGAAGATTGTCCCGAATTAATTAAAAGGTGGGAAGAAATAAATAGGAAACAAGGATTTAACTTGGTCAATGCAGAACCAATATTAGCTGAGACACAGCCTCTACCCAGTGTGGCCATAATAATCTAAGGAGGAAATAAAATGAGAGAGGGTGCAAGAGAAATGGAACTAGTAAAACTAATCAAACCAGCATCACCAAAGAATTTTAATGACTCTAAACAATAGAAACAATACTTTAAGGAGGCACTGGAAACATTTTCAAAATTAGGAAGCCACAAGGACATGCAACAAATACAACTAGTCAATGAAGGTGGAAAGGCTGCAACAAAAGTAACGTCGATAGAAGAATGGTTCAAGCTATTCCTGAGCATTATAAATTATGGACATATGTTGGAGCAGCTAAAACACAACTTAAAAGAAGTACTAGAAGGAGGAATATAGCATGGGAGCCCAATCAATACCAACCTTCCAAAAAGGCATGTGAGGAGGGTAAAGAGAAACAAAAGAAGAACCAAGAAGGAATTTCAAATAAATACGTAGGTTGCAGGATTCCAAATAAGGGACACAATGTTGGACTTAGGTTCAGATGTAAACATACTACCCAAAAGAACATGGGAAGCACTAGGAAAATTGAAGTTGGAATTTTATCCTATACAGCTACGGATGGCAAACAAATACTGCAATGTGTCAGTGGGAAGGTTAGAAGAGGTTGAAGTAGATGTGGCAGGGGTGAATACTTATACTGATTTCAATTTAATTGACATTATGGGTGATAAATATCCATGTCCATCTCTATTAGGGATTTACTGGGCATTTGAAAACTATGCAGTTATTGACTTGAAGAAAGAACCAATGATATTTGAAGATAGTGAAGTCATAGTGGTTCAACCACTAGATCCATATCAAGGACCCCAGTATATAGAGACTGTCAAGACCACGGAGGATGAAGAACTCCTAGACCAAATTTATCAAATGAAATTAGGAAAAAGAGAAGCCTACATCAACCCTACAAAAGAAGGGATAGAAAGTTGGTGAAGTGTTCAAAACTCCGGCATGGGGTTTGAAGTTGTATGGGATGATTGGCAACAAGGAGGGTACGAGGTCAACACTAGGAGGTGTGCTAGTATTCGTGGAGTCAAGGATTGGCAAAAAGGTAAGAGGTTACCCAACCCTTACTAATATGAAAATTGTTAATACTTTCATTAATAAAGCTGAAGATAGCGTGCCAAAGAAGCATAAGATTCCTCTAATGGATGTAGCATTACAATCTACTTCAACAAGGTGGTGGGTAAACCACTGCAACTCTCTTAATATTTGGGAACAGGTAGCGAAGGCACTGAGAATGAGATTCCAAGCGTCTTCAGGACTACAACTAAAATAAAAGTACAGAGGAACCTCAAATCCCCATGCTCATATAAAATTTTGTGAAGATAAGTGGGAAATGGAAAATTACCCCAAATCCTTGTGGTTACATAACTTTGTGCACTCATTGGATATTATCTCACAAGCCTGGTACCTTACGGAAGAAAAGAAGAGACAAACAAGTAGTTGGGAGTCAATAGCAGATAGATTTGCACGAATTTTTTCTTTCAAGGGGGGTAATGAATAGCTTACAGACACCTTGCAGGAAATAAAGGGGATTTTGTTCTGTTTAGAACCTATAGAAGCTGAAGAGATACCTTTATCTAGCCATATACCTGAGTCTAGCTACCATCAAGTAGTAGCATGTGGGAAAATAGACCAAGAAATAGATGATGATGACCTGGAGAACCTCAGGCACTTGTCGTTTGAAGAAAAGGAAGGAGAAAACAAAATATGGGAGGAACCTACAACAAAAGGACTACACCTATTACCACTAAGAAAAAAATAACAGAATATCGGCAGTGTATAAAATTCAAAATTAGCTTATATTAGGGACTATTGGGACGAAGAGGCAACAAAGGAAATTTTGGGTTTACTGAAAGACTACAAAGATGTATTCCCATCTTCTTTAGCATAACTAAAAGGTATCAAAGGAGACTTGGGGGAGATGTGGATAGTGTTGAAACTGGATGCCAGACCAGTGAAGCATAGACCCTATCACTTGAACCCGAGGGTGAAAGAGAAAGTAAAGACAGAAATAGACAAAATTCTAAATGTGGGATTAATATTCCTGGTAGAAGAAGCAGAATGTTCAACCCCTTAGTGGTCCAGAACAAAAAGGAAAAGTTAGATATCAGAGTGTGTGTAGACTACCGAAGATTAAACGATTCATGTGTGCATGATCCTTTCCCAACACCATTCAATGATGAATTTCTAGATAATGTGTCCGGAAGTGAAGCATATTCATTCACAGATGGATTCTCTGGGTATCACCAAGTCAAGATAGCAGAGGAGGAAAAAATGAAAACCATGTTCACTACTGAATGGGGATCTTATGCTTATCATGTAATGCCTTTCAAATTAAAGAATGTACCAGCAGTATTCTCAAGAATAGTGATAGAATCCTTCAGGGAATATATCCATAAGTTTCTCAAGGTGTACATGGATGACTAGACTGTATATAGCTTATTGAATAACCATGCAATTCTGCTTCAAATAATATTTGACCATTGCAGGCAGCTTCATATTTCATTAAACCTAAAAAAGTGCATATTTGTAGTCCCATTTGGAACATTGCTTGGCCATGTGGTCTGTAAACAAGGAGTATGTGTGGACCCTCCAAGGTTGCAGTAATTGTCAACATGTATCCCCCAAAGAACGTTAAACAACTAATATCGTTACTTGGACATATAGGGTATTATATAATTTTTATCCGCAATTATGCCTGCATCACAGCCCCATTGGAAAATTTGTTGCGGAAAACAAAATTTTTCGTATGGAATGAAGAATGCAGTAAGGTGTTAGACACTATAAAAGAAATACTAGCAATCACACCTATTCTAACATATCATAATTGGGATAAACAGTCCCATGTACATATTGACACCTCAGGCATTGCTTTGGGGGTTGTGCTAGTGCAACCAGGAGAAACAAATATAGACCACCTGTTATATTTTGCACGCTGAAAGTTGTCAACCACAAAAAAGAAATATACAACCACTCAAAGAGAAGCTCTCGCAATGGTTTACTATCTCCAGAAATTCCGCCACTATTTACTTGGAGGTTCCTTTAAGTTTTTTACAGATCACTCTGCATTGAAGTATTTTGTGAACAAACTAGTTCTAGAAGGAAGAATTTTTAGATGGCTTCTACTATTTCAAGATTTCACATTTGAAGTTATAGTAAAACCTGGGATACTAAACGTCGGGCCCGATCATCTATCTAGATTATAATCGGGAGAAAATGGGGGGCCACTCAATGAATAGCTGCCAAATGCAGATATATTCCGAATAGAGGCTATCCCAGATTATTTAGAACAAACAGAAACATTTCTGGCTTCAGGATAGTGCCCGAAAGAATACACAACTCAGAGGAAACATTTGGTCATTAAAGCAGCCAATTACCAACTTATAGTGGGCCAATTATACAAAATGGGTCTATATCAGATACTGGGAAGATGTCTATTAGACCATGAAATATCATATATCTAGTGGGAATGCCACAATAGAGTTGTCGGAGGACACATGGGAGAAAATCCTACCGCAACGAAATATTACAAGCAGGGCTATGGTGGCCTACAATGCACAAGGATACCAAAGGGTATGTAAGGAAATGTGACATATGTCAAAGAACATGAAAACCTTCACATCACAATGAACTACCTTTACCACTTGTTAGAGAAATGTAGGTATTTGAAAATGGGCCATCGACTTCATAGGACCCATTACACTAGTTACATGCCATTCACAAGAAAGGTACATAATTACCACAATTGAATATCTGACTAGGTGAGCAGAGGTGGTACCAGTGAAGGATTGCACAGTAGACACAACAGCCAAGTTCATTTTTTAGAACATTATTAAAAGATTCAGTTGTCCAAGGAGTCTGACAAGCGATCAAGGCACCCACTTTATCAATGCCACAGTCAAATCATTGCTACAAAAGTTCAAGATACTGCATCATAAGAGCAGTCTGTACCACCCATAGGAAAATGGAACTGTTTAAGTATTTAACAAAATCCTAGAAAAATTCTTAACTAAAATCTGCAATGCCAATTGGGATGACTAGGACAAGAGAATAACAGCCACGTTAAGGGCATACAAGACCACCATAAAGCGATTGCACAAGAAGACGTTATTCCAACTCGTGTATGGGAAGGAAGCAGTGGCTCCAGCTAAATTTATTGTCCCTAGTCTAGTTATTGTTGTAACAACTCAAATGTCTGAAGTAGAATCAATCACAATGTGTCTCCAGGAACTACAAGAGTTGGAGGAAGCGATATTTTTTGCATACTTCCACCAATCAGTTGAGAAACAGATATAGAAATCCCAGCATGACCTCCACATCAAAAGAAATACATTCAATATTGGCAGTCGAGTACTACTCTACGACAAAAAGTTTCATAAATTTCAAGGGAAACTTCAAATGCATTGGATGGGACCATTCTATGTCATAGAAATCTATTACTCATGAGTAGTGAAGCTAGCATAATTGGATGGAGTAATATTACTTGGCTGGGTGAATGGCGCATGCCTGAAATCCTACCATGAGTGACTAAATTAAATTTCATTTTTGATAACATTGGCACCCGATAGGAGTCTGTAGGTTAGATTGTCAATAAAACTCTCGCACCCAAGACAAGTCTATAGGTTATAAAGTCAATAAATCTTTCTAAACATAGAAAAAACAATAAACCATATAATTCAGCTTCCGCATGTAGGATAGGAAGCTAAACAAAAATAATGTGTGGGTCCACAACACTCAACTGCCACATTGTTGTGGCATGGGGACCACACCGCAAACAATTGTGGTCAGGGGGGTTGCAGGGACCGTACGACCAAGAATGTCAACCATCACTCTGTCATAATTAACCATCATTTAGGTGTCAGTCCGTAGTGTCAGCAAAAATTTGAAAATATTTTCCGTAATTGGAAACACCACTCCGTAATAAAGTTTCCACATCAGGAAATAATAATCGGCCACCATGTCTACTCAATTTTCGAAGCCACCATTAGCAAAGTCAAAGTCCACCTCATCTGAGTAACCAACCACACAATTGTATCCACGGAGGGAACCAAGAAAAATTAATTACTTATTCAGTAGCATCAACGCCCTTCTGCCAACATTCCTACTTAATCTAAGTAGAAATTATATACAATATGCATGTATATATCCAGACTCTCCTGATCTAACAATATTTATCTTCTTGCTAAATACATAATCCTTCCACTATAATTCTTGCGGAAATTTATTCAACAATTGCAAAACACATGAAGCAATAAAAACACACATAATACAGTTGTTTAACGGGAAAGCCTGAAGCTGAAAACCCCAACTATCATATATTATGTATCATGGAGATCATTTAACAATCTCATACAAAGCTTAGTTCATCAAGCTCTCAGTACAGTACAATTGTCACACATTAACAAGATGAAATATACAAATCCATGCACTAATTTCTGCCCTCCTGATAGCCTACCTCCATTGCGCAATCCAAGCTGATTAAAAATACCATTTTGATGCAATCCCACTCTCCTTGACTGCGTTATTATCATTGGAAACTCCAATGTATATGTAGATGCAATTCATGCATCACTATTAGTCACAATGGATAGTCCATCTTGCCCTTTCACCTATCTCTCCACTGGATCTGAAATGGACTGTAGTTAACTGTTGTATTGTTTAGTTTATTAATGAGTTATTATTTGTGAATTAATTAACTAATTAATTCACTCCACTCTCACTAGTGTATCATTCAGTTAGATTAGATACAACTAGCTCAATTGAGTCTAACTGAGTTAAACTGAATACAACTCCATAACTACTCTTCCAACTCTGCCATAACTTTTTCACTTCAGTTCTAACTGAGTCCTCCATGCATGAACTCCAGTAAACCCTTAGGAATTGCATAATTCCTTTAGCCCACTGATTTGAAAAATCTGTTCACTGAAATTAAGTGCTCCAAGAGAATAAGTTGTTGTTTAGAGTCTGATTATTATTAAGAGCTAATAATAATTGGCATGCATCTATTTTTACATCGACGATCTATAAATAGACTTCGACGAATCTTCTAAAAATAGAATCTCATCTATTTTTCACATTTGACCAACCATCTACAAATAACTTCCTGCTATATATAGAATATGTTCACCATGTCGAAAAATAGACATACACCTAAAAATAGCTTGTGTGGGCCCCACCTAGTTTAGGTGATTACTTTCCAACTAGGATCAAGGATGATGTTTCAGAATTCCTCCTGCACTGTTTCTTGTTGCAAAATTCAACAATCTGCATGGAGAAAGGAAAAATCAAAGTGTCGAAAAATAAAGAATTGCATGGAGAGGAAATTGTTATAACGATCATCCATAGCATACCAGCAGAGTTTCAAAGGCGCAAACCGAAAAAACTAATAGTGCATCATAGGAGAAGCGATATGACGAATACAATGGTGGTAGTAGTTGAACCAGAATTTGACGAGAGGATTCAGAAATTGGAGCCATTTATAGGAAGGTATGATAATTCAACTCTTATAGATACAGATTTCATAGATTCTTTCCAGTTTCCAGCCTTGAAGAGGTAAGTATACATTAAGAATTATGTGAAGTAGGGTGGCAGCAAAGCAGTTAGAATTCACTCATACTTCAAAGGAATTCAAAGGTCAACAATTATGCACTTGAGGAGTCTATTAGTGTTCGGTACACAGGGAGTGGACATGCAATGCACAAAGCACCTAATTAGTAGAATTCACAACGGTTCGCTTTGGCTTGCGAAAGAAAACAAAATTCATGCATAGGATATCCACGGACTCATGGGGATATTAGCAGCAGGGAGCGATGTATCCATGGCCTTCCAGAATACCTCCAAAAGAGCAAAGAAGGTGGGGTAATTAGACTACTACAAGAAGTATGAGACCAGGAGAGGGGGGAAGGGGGCAAAGATAGACCTCATTAACATGCCCAATGTGAATTTTTCATGTTATCTGGTGGCAGGGAAGAAAATTAGACACTATAAAAAGGGCGAATGTGTTATAGATCAATTTTAACATCATCCCCAAGACCTGGTCGAACCATACATCATCTCCAAGACCAATGAAATAGGGTCTATTATAACATTATATTTCAGTTTCTATATTCCCTAAGTGAAGAGCATTTCATTCATGGCTTATATTGTGAGATTTCCAAGTTTTGAAGTATATATTATATGACCTACTGACTCACCGACGCTCATCTCCAAGGGACTACCTGCAATGCAGTGACAATTCCTCCATGCAAGGGTGCACTACAGTGCACTTCCCGACACTCAAGTGTGCGTTGGTCACGTAGGAGCGGAATTCTCATTGTTACGGTAATATCCACATGGCCAATGCCTTCTAGAAGAGTCCATATGTGTCAAAATTAAAATCCAAGTGTCCATCTAACACCTCTAAACTTGGAAACATGTCTTTCCTATTATTAGAAATTCATTCATTGAGAAACTACCATCAGTTTCCCTATAAATTGAGCACTCATCCTACTGCTAGGGAGGAATAATTTTCTATAAATTTATATTGTTGGATTCTCATTTTGTAAGAGAGTGAAAGTACTGATATGCTGCTGGGATAATGCTGGATGTGATGAGGTTGGAATGAAGCAGGAGCAGGTTAACAACAAATCGATCCATTGGTTGTAATCTTCCCCTTCTACTCATTAATAAATTTTGTTGTTCATTTTCCCATAGATATGTCTATATTTCTTGTGCAATGTATTATTGAATGATGTATGTATTTCAAATCTAATCGATTTGATTTGAGTAAGATAAGTAGATATCTTTATATTGTATGTTGTTTTTTTTTTCTCTTTTTTTGTTTGTAGAAATCAATCTAGTGACTTGAGTTGGATTGAGAGTGACATCAACTGCGACAGAAGGAGAAGGAGAAGAAAAAGAATCAAAAGTAGGCTCCTTTCCCATTCTGTATATCTACTTGTTTTAGAGAAAATAATAGTTATTCTTTCCTCTATTGTTCTAAGTGATAAACACCACACTTAGGGAATTTGGTTTATCCATAGATCACAATTTTGTATAACAAATTGGCGACTCCGCTGGGGAGTATCCTATCATTACTAGTGTTTTTTCCTTTGTTTATCTTCATTAGTAGCATCTACTTTCTATTATCATTCATTTGAATGAACAAATTTCATTAGAAATGTGTTCTGTTGCTTGATTTTCCAATCTTAGCTGCACCCAACACACTGTTGGTCAAGACACAGTGCACTGCACTGCATTGTCTCCCACTCAAGGTTTCTTTGCAACGCATTGTCTCCCCTTAGAGACTATCTTTCCCCCTCGGCCAACCAAATTCCATCAAAAATTTTCATTTCTTTCAGTGTTAACTACTTGTTTTATGTATTCTTAGATGTCTAATACCTCTTAGAGACCAACAAAATTTCTTGTTCTTCCTCCTTTGAAAAGTAAATTTGTTCAATGTTTGTTTGGTCAATTTAGTGTGTCCTAAATTGCTACATTAATTTATCAATCCGGGATTCGTAAGCTGATGAAGTGTGGCGCACTATATGTGCAAGATAACCTATTTCTTACCTTTTTGTCGTTTTTGGTTTTCTAATGTGAGATGGAAATTCTAAAAATAAAAACAAGTATGGTTATGATTGTTCAAGGCAATGATATCCTTTATGATGATTTACCAACTTCAAACTTTAAAAAGGAATTTGAAACATACAATGACAAAACTGAAAGGAAATGAAAATGTGCTGCTAGCCTAATAAATCAAACAGTGAACTATTGAGCATGAAAATCAAACTATCCTTGCTGTTGTCTAAACATAAAAGAAACTATGCTCAAAGAAATCCAAAATTGCAACAAAGTAAATTTAAATCAAATTACATCAACTTATATTCTGATCCCTCGCCATTAGTCCAGCTATGGCTTTCGAAGGTAACCGTAAACAACTTGAGCAATCTGATATCTATTTTGCAAAAAGTAAACTAATATCAAACTACACACTCATACTTCAATCCCTCACCATCAGTACAGCTGTGGCTTTCGAAGGTAACTGAAAATGACATGAGCAATTTAATATATCTAACTTGCATAAAGTAAACTAATATCAAACTACACAGTCATACTTCAATCCCTCACCATCAATCCAGTTGTGGCTTTCGGAGGTAATTGAAAATGACATGAGCAATTTAATATATCTAACTTGCAGAAAGTAAACTAATATCAAACTACACACTCATACTTCAAGCCCTCACCATCAGTCCAGCTGTGGCTTTCGGAGGTAACTGAAAATGACATGAGTAATTTAATATATCTAACTTGCAGAAAGTAAACTAATATCAAACTACACACTCATACTTCAATCCCTCACCATCAGTCCAGCTGTGGCTTTCGGAGGTAACTAAAAATGACATGAGCAATTTAATATATCTAAATCTAACTACTAAAACAAATGTGCAAGACTGAAATAAACAAAGCAAGATCGAAATTCATTAAAACTGAAGAGAAGGAATATATGGGGAGAAGAATGATTCTAAAATAATATTAAAAGAGGTATGTCAAAGTTTGTTTATTAGAAATAAGAATACTATCATATGAATAAGAGACAAACATGAAAGATTATGATAGGAAGTAAATGGTAAGCATGAAAGATTATAAATGGAGAAGATAAATACCATGAAAGATGCAATGTATAAACACATGAACATTGTGCAATGAATTTAAAAGAAACAAAACAAGAAATGTACAATGCACAAACCATTGCAGGCTGTGGCCCCTCTGCACTGCCCCTGCAACAAAATTTCGGGCTACTTAATTACGCTTGGAAACAGAGTCTTCTTATATATTAAGAATGATTATGGAACAATGAATTTAAAGAAACAAAACAAGAAACTATACAGTAATGCACAAAACCTCAGCGTGTGCAGGGGCCCTCTGCACCAGCCTTGGCAACAACCTTCAAATACGAATTACGCTTGGAAACAGAGTCTTCTTATATATTAAAATGCAATCATAACAGAGAGATGATATTATGGCACAGTGGCAACGTAATTACATTACAGAGCTATCTGGAGGCTAATGGAGACTAATCTAATATGCATATGCAAACGCATTATTTATAACAAAGGAAATATAACTAATTCCCTAAAGTTTATGCTGATAGAAAACACGTAAACCATTACGTCCAGAGATCTAGGATCATGGCCGCGTTGAGGAGTAAATCTATGAAGAGTGGATGTTGGATTCGGCTTATGGAGCCGTGTACAGGTGTTGATGTGTCTCCCGTAAGTTAGAAACGGTCATGAAAATCCTCACATGATGAGAAATAGAGTCTTGTCACCGTGGGACTCTACGGTTGACTTCCACTTGGCCACCTTTGACCACAGCCTCCTTAAGTGAATTTTCTCGAGCCAATAGGACACGATCCATGTCCACATCATTTCTAACTTGCCCATGTGGCTCGTTTTTCCTGAAGACACCTGTAACATAGACTTTCACAAAATGGCTGCAGAAAGTTGCAGCAGCTGCGGAAAGTGGCAAGATTCCGCAACTAAATGAGCAAAAATCTAAATCAAACAGCAGACACAAAATATAGTTAAAAACCATTTTAGATGCTCTTTTGCAATTAATATACAATGATATTGACAACTTGGAAGGTTCATGTGAATGAAAAAGGTCTAGAATGGTGTATAAGAAAGATGCAGATTTGAGACTCAACATACCCCCACTGTGAAGGTGTTGCATGTCCTCATGCAACCAAAATTTTGATAATCCTTCTTCAGTTCATATGCCTTGACACTTCAGCCAGTACATCCAGCCCTCTCCTCCTCTTCCTTGGTGCTGCTAACATTCTGGGCTTCTTCATTAAGCATCTAAATTTGATATTAACCAGTGCTTTGCTTAACTTCTGGCATTTCTTTTTCAATTTCCTGTTCTTCTTCTACCATATTCCCAGATGTAGCATGGTATTATCATGAATGATTTTGTCCAATTTTCTTTGTTCCTTCAATGCTTCATTTTCATTTTTAATGTGTTTATTTAAAAGCTCTAGCTCAAAGACTTCCTGTTTCAGTGATTGTACTAGATCATTTTGTACTATGTGAGGCTGAATGGATGAAGTACTAGGACCTGTAGCTACTTTTTCTAAAGATTCTATATAATCATATACTTCTTGCTGCTTGGGGTCTATATCAGGTGTCATTTTTATTGGGCTGTCCCCAAAATGCCGTGAAGGAGAGTTGTCTTCAAAATCTGGCTGAGAAGGGCTCACATCAACATCTGGCTGAGAATGGGATGGACTATGTTCAATTTCTGACTGAGAATGAAATGAACCAAGTTCAATGATTGACTGAGAGTGAGATGGACTGTGGTCAGTTGGGGATTGTTCAGATGTTTCTTCTCCCAAATCAATAAAATGAGGTCCCTTCGTTTGCGTTTTCCTCAACTTCCCCTTAAGCCTGGAACTTCTTCTCACACGCTGTGGACCACTGTCTTTTTGCTTTTGTTTTCCTTTCTCTTTCTTCTTGGCTATGGATAACTGTTCTTGAAGATGAACCAATCTCTCAGATAACACTTGATGATCTTCTTCTTCGGAAGAAGGGGTTTGATGTATAGCCTCAATACTTTTTCTCTCTTTTGATGTTATTGGCTTTTTACCCTTAGTTTCTTTCTTCTTCATCTTTGACAGTCTCTCTTCCCTATCAGTTCTTTCAATTGTAGTAGTAGGAGTATTTTGAATTTCATCATTTGTTCTCTTTCTCCTACTCCTTCTTGATATGCTACCTTCAGGAATTTCCTGAGGTTCCTCAAAGAAATTTCTAATCAAAAATTGTTCCCATGTGTCCTTCTTCTCCTTCAACTCTTTTTCAATCAAAATTTTTACAAGACCATGGTGATATAGATGTGGTTCTACATCCCCTAAATGTTTCTGAACAGTCACAGACATCTTCTTCAAACTATTTAATAGAAAATATGGGAGATTGAGAGTTTGATTATCTAGAAAATTCATCAGCAATCTGGTATGGTACATATACATGGACCCAAAACGGCATTCACAGGTGATGAATTTTTGAACAACTAGCAGCAAAGTAGCCCATTCCTCTTTCAAAGCATGAACAAGAATTCTTCTTTTAAAAATAGTTATGTCCATACCTGGGTTATGTAGAATTACTCTCCAGGCTTCATCACTAATGCTTTTGTTCTTAAACCATCGTTCACCCTCTTGAAGAAGTTCTGTGGCAGATGCTATAGATGCCTCATTCATCGTAAACTTAAGGTCTCCAATCTCTACCTCCAGGCCATTGAAAGACCTTGCAAACGCTTTTGTCACCTCTTTATGGTAGCCTCTAAACTTTTGGATAAACCGCAGCCACTTTGCCTTCTTCAATATATCCATGACTTGCGAATATCCTTCCATGAATTTAGGTCCCTCTGGTTCTTCTCTCAACAATTTACCCATCCTTCTTTCTGCTCTTTAAAAACTTGCCTGCGTGAGGAGGGTTCAATGGAAGTAGGACGGCTGAATGAACAGAAATGAGCACGATGACTGTAGGTAGATATCAGAGAGTGGGTATACAGACTGTAGCGTAACAGAGAATGAAATGGAGAGAAGCGGAACAGAGAAGGGTTACGTGAGCACGGCAGAGATACGGCTGTGAGATTAATAGAACAATAGGAAGAGTATAACACATCCGGCAGTGTTTGAAATTTGGTGGCTGCAAAATAAATGTAAGCACATTTAAACAACGGCTATGGATTTTATGCGGCTGAAAGAAGCCGTAGTCAAATCAACTACGTCTCATTGTCATAGGTGGAATATCGGAGTATGAGTGAAGATCGGAGGTTTAATTATGGGACCGTTTGAGAATGAATGCGAGGATTGTGGGAGGATTGTACAGAGATCATGGAGTGATTACAGAGTTTTTCAATATAATCATTGCACATAATGGATGGATCTTATGGTTTATAACTATATAAAAATGTGTTTTAAATGCCATTTGAAATGAATTTTTACTCATACCTTGGAATCTTTGCCATTTTTCCTTGGTCTTCAATTAGTTGCTCCTCATTGATATCTTGAATGCTCCATGTCTTCATAATTGGTCCTCATACCTGCATTTTATTTCATGATTATGGAAATGACATCTGGCTGTACATTCTTTTGAAAAACAGAGTGGTAGCTGTGGAATCTGCTTCTGGCTGCGAAAACTGGTGTCAGCTGCGGAAACAGATGTCAGCTGCGGAAACTGACACAGCTATTATTTGGGTGAGTGGAAATGAACGGATGACAAACGACTAGATGGAAATGGTCATGAAAAAAAAATTTATTGGTGAAATGGAATGAAAAAATAAGTGAAATGGAATGAAGTGGAGTGAAATGAAGTGGAATGAAGTGGAATGGAATGGAGTGGGTGGTCACAAAACTTGTGAAATGAAAGAGAGATTTTTTTTTTGGAAAATATAGGGCGTCAGGTGTTCCTGATTTTCACCCAATATTTTCTGTATAAGACTGCCAATCAGTGATTGGTTTTCAGGATTATACAAATTTTTTTTATTTATTTTTTTAACTGAAAAGAACAAAAGCTAGGCTGGTGGAGAAGAAGAATTCTTCTGTACCAGCCTGATTGCAGAATTTTCTTGAAACATTTTGACAAATTCCTCTTTTGAGAGTGGCTTATGATAAACTTTCAATCTGTGGCCATTCACAATAAGGGGAGTTTGAAACTCATCAATGGTCTTGATTCTTACCACTCCATTGCTAAAGATCTTGTCAATCTCATATGGCCCAAGCCAATGAGTCTGAAATTTTCCTTGAAAATATTTAAACTTGGAATCAAATAACAATGCCCAATCTCCTTCTTGAAACTTCTTATCTTTGATGTACTTGTCATGCCATTTAGCTCTTTGATATTGAACTAGATCAGTTCTTATAATTGCCTCTTGTCTGATCTCATCTAGCTCATTCAACTGCTCCATTCTATGCTTTTGGGCTTCTGATAAGTCCATCCCCAACTGAACTGCTATCTTGAAGGTCTTGACTTGGAACTCAATGGGGAGCAGGACTTATTTCCCATAAACAAGTTCATAGGAAGAATGTCTTGTTGTATTTCTCCATGTAGTTCTGTAGGCCCACAAGGCTTCAGAAAGCCTTTCTGCCCAATCTCTTCTATGTAGATGAACAGTTTTGGTGATGATACTTTCAAGAAATTTGTTTGTAGACTCCACTTGACCATTTGCTTGCGGATGGTAAGGAGTAGATCTTCTGTGCTTGATTTTGTATTCTTCCATCAACTTCTCCACCAAGTTGGATGTAAATTGGCTCCCCTGATCTGTCACAATTTCTCTTGGAACACCAAAGCGAGTAAAAATATCCTCATAAAGAAAATGAACAACTGAATTTTCAGTAGCAGATACTAATGCTTTAGCTTCTACCCATTTAGTAACATAATCAGTACAAACCAATATATACTTCTTTTGCTTAGATGGTGGATTAATAGGTCGAATGAAATCTAAAGCCCATTTTTCAAAGGGTTCAATGAGTACCTGTGTTTGCAATGGCATTTCATTTGAAAGGGTAGGTTTCCCTACTCTTTGGCAGCTGTCACACCTTTTGACATATTGTTTTGTATCTTTGAAGAGGGAAGGCCAATAATATCCTAAAGAGAGGATTTTATAGGCCGTCCTTTTGTCTGCAAAGTGTCCGCCGCATGGTTCATCATGACATGCCTTAAGAATATCAGGCATTTCATCTTCCCTGCCACATCTTCTGATCACAAGATCTGGCCCTGTTTTAAACAATTCGTTAGAAATCCATGAATATTTTGAACTCTCCTGAATAATTTTTCGTTTTTCTCTTGGAAATAAATGTGAAGGTAGTTTTCCTGTAACCAAATAGTTAGCAATATCTGCATACCAAGGAGTCTTAATAGTTATTGCAAACAAGTATTCATCAGGAAACTTATCCTCTACAGGAGAATCTTCTTTAGTATTCTGAATCCTAGACAAGAAATCAGCTACTGTATTTTGTTTTCCTGGTCTATCCAACACAATAATATTGAATTCTTGTAAAAGTAAGAGCCATCTTGTCACTCTGCCATTAGTAACAGGTTTGTTCATTAAATATCTAATTGCAGAATGGTCAGTATGAATAAAAGTTTCATAGCCTGTTATGTAATGTCTAAACTTATTAATTGCATGAACAACAGCTAAAAACTCTTTTTCAGTCACGGTATAGTTCAACTCTGTGGGAGTCAAATTTTTACTGGTATAATAAATGGCATAAGGAACTAAATCTTTTTGACCCAACACAGCTCCTAGAGCTGTATCTGAAGCATCTATAGAAATATGGAAAGGGAGTTTCCAATTTGGTCCTCTCAAGATAGGTGCTTCAGATATTCTTGTTTTCAAAGTTTCAAAGGCTGATTGACAATCAGAATCCCATTTGAATTCACAGTCTTTTGTAAGCATTTTGAAGAGTGGAGATGCTATTTTAGTGAAGTTTTCTATAAATCTTCTATAGTATCCAATAAATCCTAGAAAACTTCTAACATCTCTTTGACAATTTGGAATAGGCAACTTGGAGATGACTTCAACTTTTGATCTATCAACCTTAATCCCATCTCCTGAAATATGATGCCCCAAAACAATACCTTCAGTAAACATCATAAAGCATTTTTCTTGGCTTAATGAAAGGTTTGTTTCTTTACATCTTATAAGGACTTTTTCCAAATTTTCTAATGCCTCTTCAAATGAATTACCATAAATTGTAAAATCATCCATATAAACCTCTACACAATCATGGATTAGATCAGAAAAAATTCCTAGTACTGCTCTTTGGAATGTTGCAGGTGCATTACATAACCCAAAAGGAAGTACTCGATAGGAAAAATTTCCCCATGGACAAGTAAATGTGGTCTTATCTTGATCTTCAGGTGCTACCTGAATTTGATTATAGCCACTAAAACCATCCAAAAATGAAAAGTACTTTTTACTTGCTAATGTATCTAATACCTGATCGATAAAAGGAAAAGGAAAGTGATCCTTCAAAGTTGCTTTGTTCAATTCCCTGTAATCAATGCATACCCTCCATTTACCATTCTTTTTAGGTACTATAACCAAAGGAGAAACCCATCGGCTATCTGAAATTGGATAAATGAAGTTTACATTGAGTAGTTTTGGAGCTCTTCTTTCACTATCTCCCTAAGATTTGGATTCATCCTTCTTTGAGGTTGTCTGATTGGTCTACTGTTTTCCTCAATATAGATATGATGGATGCAAGTCTTAGGATCAATACCTTTCATGTGAGTATACTCCCATGCAAATGCAGTAGAATGTTTTTGCAAGATTTTGATTAGTTCTTTCTGTTGTGACTTTTCCAAATGTTTGTTGATATTCAATGTTTTTCCTGGAAAAATCTCAATGGTAGAACTACCAAACTCTTCCATAGAGTAAAGAGACATTTGCCTTGATGATAAATATTCTATGTCAGATTCCAACTGAAATTGTGTGGGGTCATATTCTGAAGATGTCTCAAAATTTTCTAATGTGTTCAGAATTTGACTATCCTCACTGATTTCAGAAATGGTAAAGACAGGTTGTATAGTGTCCTCATCATCAACCCATTCATTGTCTCCTACTTCTGTGATTGCTTTTGCTGGAGGATACAAATTGAATTTCTTTGTCAAATTACCATTAGAAATGTACATGTCCCCAAATCTACAACTAATAAAAGCATCATTTGTGGCTAGCCAAGGTCTTCCTAAGATAAGTGGATGCCCTCCTAGATTACTCTTGGGAGTCAAAATCATAAAATCTACTGGATATTCCCAAGAATCTAAGGAGACTGAAATATCTTCTAATACACCATCTGGTTTAATAATTGATCGATCTACAAGTTGCAGTAAAGTAGGTGTAAAAAGAAGGTTAGGAAGTTTTAGTTGGTCCATAGTCTGTCTACTCATAATGTTAATAGCAGCCCCTAATTCAATCAATGTGTTTGGAATTTATATCCCATTTATATGTGTCTTGACAATTGGACTTCCTGGATCTACATACTTCTGCATGGTAATTTTTCCCATCATGATATCTGCAATTTTTCCTACTAGGTGGATTCTTCTTGTGTCTTTGAGTTTCCTTCCTGGTCTTTTGAAACTCAACTCCTTTATTGTTTTTGCTAGAATAGGAATGGCTTGTAGCAAGGGAATCTTGATACAAACATTCTTCAATTCATCTAGAAAATCATAGTTAGGCAACAAGATTTGTTTTTCCACCCCCTTGTCAATTTGTAGTCTTTCAGGAAAAGGAGGTGTAGATGAAGATGCGGGTTGCTCAACTATAGGAGTTGTGGGTGTTAACTTTTCTTTTTCTTTTTGAATGTTTGAATTTTGAAGAGATGCTTCCTCAGAACCCTCATTGACTTTAAGAGAGTCCTCCTCAGAGGTATCTTTCTCTTGAATATCTATAGAAGGTTTTTCTAAAACTCTACCAGATCTGAGTTGTACATCATTGAGAGGAACAATCATATAGGTAGGAAATTTTTGTCCTTCTACCATGTAAGTATTCTGAGGATTTTTATTGTTAGGATTTGGCAATGGCTAAGCTGGAAGTTGATTTGTCTTTTGTTGGTATGGGAGCATGAGTTGAGGATTTTGATTTTGTTGAGAAGGTTGTTGTTGTGGAAATGGCAATGAAAGTTGTGGATTTGGGTTTGGAAGTTGTGGAGCTTGTTGATTTTGAAAAGATGGAGGATATTGATAAAATTGAGCAAATCTCCCATAAATATTTTGCATCCCTTGTACCCATGGCTGATATGAATTTTGATATTGGGGCCAAGGTTGTTGCCAAGGATTCCAATTTGGTGGGGTTTGAAGATTCATAGGGTTGTTAAACCCTTGAGTTTGTTGTCCCTGCCAAGGTCTTCTTGCAACAAAACAGAGAGATTCTACTGAATTTGGATCTTCTTGAAAGACATCTTTGAGTCCAGGAATTGAAGGACAATCCTTGATCTCATGATTCTCTGAGCAAATTATACATGTTTCTACAAATTTTTCATCCAAGGGACATTCCCTTAAAGCATGTTTCTTCCTACATTTTGGACAAAAGATGGCTAGAGCATCTGTTTCTGCTTTCTGCTTGTTTTGGATTTTAAGGGTGTCTAGTTGTTCACTAAGGCTCCCTAAGATATCAGTTTTGAATTCATCAAGCATATTACCAATCTCTGCCCTACTTACTGATCCAGTTACAGATTTGTTAGCCCTAATAAGAGAAGGATCCCTAGGCCCTTTTCCTGTTTTAGATTTTCCTCTTGAGAGATGGACACATAGTTCTGTTATGTCACGAAGTGGGAGTTGAGAAATGTATCCTTTCCCCATCATGTTTAAAATATCTATCCATTCATCTCTAATGGCTTTTAATATGAGGGCTTTCAAGGTTTCATCATCTAAGTTTCTCATATTTTCTCTTTTCAAGTTGTATTGAAATCTTTCAAGTAAATCTTCCAAATTTTCGTCTTCTTTTTGCATCATTTTGAATACCTCATCCTTGTGATTGGTGGGCATACAATAGTCCAAATATCTATCCAAAAATGTTTGTTTCATATCATTCCAAGTCCTAATAGATTGGGTGGCTAATCCCATGAACCATTTCAAAGCAACTCCCTTCAATGTTGAAGGAAACAGTTTGAGTTTTTTAGAGTCTTCCATATAGTCATAGGTTCGGCACATGACTTCAAACTCAAACAGAAATGTTTCAGGATCCTCACTTCGCAATCCATAAAAGTTAGGAAGGACAGATGGTGAGATATTTTTCATTTTTGTATGAGTTTCCTCATCAACTATAGGGAATCCAAACAAGTTGTCCCTATTTCTTCCATTATTACCTTCACCATTGTTGTCTCCATTGTTTCCTCCTCCTCTACCTCTACCTCTACCTCCAAATCCATCTATTATTTCCTCTGCCATGATAGTTTCTTTAGAGTCCTTAAAGTCCTCTGGTTCTTCTATCAAGGGAGGATGAGAGGGAGTCTCTTCCTTTTCTAGATGAGATTTAGTAGGTGGTATAGGAGAATCGTCTAATTCAGCTGATCCTTGAATTCCAAAAATCTTAAGGCTAGGGTTAGATGGTGGTGATTCTTGTCTATGCCTTGAAGAAGATGGAGTTGTGAAAATTGAACTCTTGGCTTTAGCTATAAACCTTCCCCTAGAATCTCTTGCTCTATGCATGTCATTTTTTTTTTAAGTAGGGATAATAATTCTCTTTCTGATCTTCCAGGTCACACTAGGTGCAAGAAGAGAGCATACTTAAGAAATTACTAAACCAATAACTCTCTTTTCTGATCCTCCAGATCACACTAGGTGCAAGAGGAGAGCATACTTCAAGAAGTTATCAAGTTTTGCCTTCTTTTATGATTTTATGTTTTTTTTTTTAAGAAATTGGCTACCTAGTTACACTTCCCCGGCAACGGCGCCAAAATGTTTGGTCAATTTAGTGTGTTCTAAATTGCTGCATTTAATTTGTCAATCCGGGAATCGTAAGCTGATGAAGTGCGGCGCACTATATGTGCAAGATAACCTATTTCTTAACTTTTTTTCGTTTTTGGTTTTCTAAGATGAAATGGAAATTCTAAAATGAAAACAAGTATGGTTATGTTTGTTCAAGGAAATGATATCCTCTATAATGATTTACCAACTTGAAACTTAAAAAGGAATTTGAAAATTACAATGACAATACTTGAAAGGAAATGAAAATGCGCTGTTGAAATGAAAAGATGTTGCTAATCTAATGAATCAAAACAGTGAACTAGTGAGCATGAAACCAAACTATTCTTGCTGCTGTCTAAACACAAAATAAATTATGCTGAAAGAAATCCAAAAGTTGCAATAAAGTAAATTTAAATCAAATTACATCAACTTGTCTTCTGATCCCTCATCATTAGTCCAGCTATGATTTTCGGAAGTAACCATAAACAACTTGAGTAACTGATATCTAACTTGCAGAAAGTAAACTAATATCAAACCACACATTCATACTTCAATCCCTCACCATCAGTCCAGCGGTGGCTTTCGGAGGTAACTGAAAATGACATGAGCAATTTAATATATCTAACTTGCAGAAAGTAAACTAATATCAAACTACACACTCATACTTCAATCCCTCACCATCAGTCCAGCTGTGGCTTTCGGAGGTAACTGAAAATGACATGAGAAATTTAATATATATAACTTGCAGAAAATAAACTAATATCAAACTACACACTCATACTTCAATCCCTCACCATCAGTCCAGCTGTGGCTTTCGGAGGTAACTGAAAATGACATGAGCAATTTAATATATCTAACTTGCAAAAAGTAAACTAATATCAAACTACACACTCATACTTCAATCCCTCACCATCAGTCCAGCTGTGGCTTTTAGAGGTAACTGAAAATGACATGAGAAAATTAATATATCTAAATCTAACTACTGAAGCAAATGAACAAGACTGAAATAAAAAAAGCGGTACTGAAATTAAACAAAAACTAAGAGAAATAAATTAGCAGCAGAACAATATTGATTCCATGTCATTAGTCAAAAGATATGCAAATGCCCGGGCTTCCTATTTGTAATCTAAAACAAGAACACTGATCAGTTAACAACAACATAAAACATGAAAGATTATGGACAGAAGTAAAATGTAAAGCATGAAAGATTATAAATAGAGATGAAGCATAAATACCATGAAATATGCAATGTATAAACACATGAATGATTATGGCACAATGAATTTAAAGAAACAAAACAAGAAACTATACAATAATGCACAAAACCTCAGTGTGTGTAGGGGCCCTCTGCACCAGCCTCGGGCAACAGCCTTCAAATACGAATTACGCTTGGAAACAGAGTCTTCTTATATATTAAAATGCAGTCATAACAAAGAGATGATATTATGGCACAGTGGCAACGTAATTACATTACAGAGCTATCTGGAGGCTAATGGAGACTAATCTAATATGCGTATGCAAACGCATTATTTATAACAAAGGAAATATAACTAATTCCCTAAATTTTATGCTGATAGAAAACACGTAAACCATTACGTCCAGAGATCTAGGATCATGGCCGCATTGAGGAGTAAATCTATGAAGAGTGGATGTTGGATTCGGCTTATGGATCCGTGTACATGTGTTGATGTGTCTCCCGTAAGTTAGAAACAGTCATGCAAATCCTCACGTGATGAGAAACAGAGTCCTGTCACCGTGGGACTCTACGGTTGACTTCCACTTGGCCACCTTTGACCACAGCCTCCTTAAGTGAATTTGCTCGAGCCAATAGGACACAATCCATGTCCACATCATTTCTGACTTGCCCATGTGGCTCGTTTTTCCTGAAGACACCTGTAACATAGAATTTCACAAAATGGCTATGGAAAGTTGCAGCAACTGCGGAAAGTGGCAAGATTCCGCAGCTAAATGAGCAAAAATCTAAATCAAACAGCAGACACAAAATATAGTTAAAAACCATTTTAGATGCTCTTTTGCAATTAATATACAATGATATTGATAACTTGGAAGGTTCAGGTGAATGAAAAAGGTCTAGAATGGTGTATAGGAAAGATGCAGATTTGAGACTCAACAATGTTTCATTAGTTTTTTTCTTTATCATTGGAAAATCAATTCAAATTATTTCATTTCTTCATTATATCAATTATGTTTTTTAAAAGGAAATTTTTGTTTCATTCCTCATTTACTGTAGGAAAATTGTAGTTCCATTCTTCATTTTCCTAAGAGAAATTGTTTTTTCATTGCTCGTTTCACATAAGAAAACACTTTTTTTATTGATTTATGCACATAGTTTCCTTTCTTTCATTCACATTAAATGGAATTGAAAATAAAAACATGCATGTGAATATAGTGAATCGTGTGTGTTTCATAGAAATAAGTTAGGAAAGCTGCATTTAGTTTGTGCTCTTTTTTGTTTGCTCAAAAATGGATTGCTCTTTCCCTTCGTAGCTAGGATTTTCATTGAAAAACCTAAATTGAAAAGTTTTCTTATCATTTAGTTTGAATTTTTAGGAATTTACATTACATCACGCAGTGAACCTAAAAGGAAAACTTTTAAACAAGATCAACATACAATTTACATCAATCAACCTAAGAAAGCATTGGAACCTTAACGATAACATTTAGAAGGTCTAGGCTAGAGACGTGTTCTAGCGTCATTAAACATAGGAGATATCGTTAATTTTTCTGAGATACATTCCAAGTGTGATACCTCACTCCACATACGTAAGTATATCGGAGCTCATCCACATACCTTTGGGTATATCAGGCAGTGTTCTAGTACAAAAATTATAAGGGGGTGCTCTCACTGTGTGGTTTCGCATTAGACAACGCTAATACTGACTTGGGCCTCCACATACCTTTAGGTATATTTAGGAGAAAAAATTTAGGTTGTTATCCATCCATAGGTAACCGATATGGTCACCTTGTAACTTTTTATGCACTGAACACAACATTCGAGGATATTTCCTACCCGTAGTTCTTCGTTCGCTAGGAGGGATTCTGTAGTTCACAATTACTTGGTAAAACTTTTGCCTAGAATCACCCCTTTTATTTTGTTTTTGTCATAAAATCAATCATTCATCATGGAATAAGAACATCCCTTTCCCTGTTGTTCCTGTAGAATATCACTTAAATCACATTTACCACCAGAAGCCATTTCTAGCCGGCGAAGGCGACATCGTTCTACCGAAACCAGTACTATCAGTACCTCTGGTGCGACATCATCTGCACATATACCAGAGTCGTCTCGAGTTGTTTCTACAAATCCTATTTCATATGTCGTTGTCAATACAGAGTCCTCACAGCTACCTGTGGTCATGATCCATCCAATCAATGAGACCATACCTCTTGAACCCAAAGTTTTTCAACTGGAAGTTGATCCGAATCCTGACATTATTTTACTAGAACATCTAGATATAGAAGTTGAACTACCGGAATTTGTTCCTGTATCGGTCTCTCCATAGTCGATTGTAGCCTTTGAGTCTCCCATCTCATGCATTCAACCACCTGAAATATATCTCGGGCCTGACAGTGAAATTATTCCACTTGGTTTGATTTCGATTGAAGAAATACCACAAGAAGAAATGCATTCAACTCCAACTCATTTTGGGGAGTAGCTTTATCTTTACGAGTCTTTTACTCAATCACCTCACACTGCAGTCTTTGATCCTATGTCAATTCGAGTTCCCGTAGATCCTATAGGGTATACATTGGGTCGTATGACCATGGCTGAGTCAACATCTATGATTGTAACATCTATTACAGTTGCGACAACATCTACTCTTTTTACCCCATCGATGTTCACCACATCACCGAATTCAGATCTATATGGTGGTCCTTCTGTCCCACCTAGTTACAAATATTTATCTGGAACCTTCTTTGGTGCATCCTCAAACCCATGGACTTCACCCATGTCATCATCTGGTATTATATCTAGTACATCTCTAATGAGTACTGAACGGCTTGATCCTTTATATACATCTTCAGGGCAATATCAAGTTGGTCCATCTAGGTATATTCCATCCAGTACAATCTCAAATGGACTCCCGACATTTGGAGAACAATAAATTCCATCTTAATATACTCCTGATGCTGGGGGGAAACCTATGGTCTCCCATTTTGACAGTACTCCATCGTTATATGGTCATCCTAATGTTTGAATGATTGTTTTTCAGTGGCAGCCTATCCTACCCATTCAACCACAAACAGTTGTGCATTCATATTAGTCAGTTCAACCTGTTGCACCCACAACTACTCCACTTGTTAATACATCTTTACCCCTATTACATGCACAAATTTGTGTACCTCAACCATCTCAAGCGGGTCTTTCAACCCAATACCCTCAAATATTGGACCCTCAGACTCCAACTCCTTCGGCTGGTTTACAACAACCACCTGTATCCGGAATTATTTATTCACAAGATGGATTACCCTATTATGGGATGTCGCAGTCACAACTAGTTTTTACCTATTCACAACTAGGTCCAAGCTATTCTATTTTGGGCTATAATCTTGGTGGAAAGACACCTTGGCAACCACAAGCGCAAATGCCACAACAATCATTCCAAAAATAAGTAGCTTATCCAAGTTTTGATCAACAGAATCCTCAACATTTGATTATCAAAACAACCACTATCTAGGGAAACAAATTCCTTATGCTGGTGCTCAAAGGCCTGTTTCCCAAGTAATTCCATCATACCTTGGCTATGCTCAAGTTGACTTAAATCAACAGTTGCCCTTTTTTTCACCTTTAGAATTATCTAATTTAAACCGGCTTACCAATGATCCAATCAGCTATGCTCCTTAGTGGTCGGTGATACCACATAAATCACCCTCGAATATTCCTAAGTTCAATGGAAACCCTAGATAAGACTTGTCAACGCACATTATGACTTATCATTTGTGGTGTTCATCCAACTCCTTAAATGATGACTCTGTTTGACTATGTCTTTTACATCATACACTCACTGGTCCAGCCGCGAAGTGGTACATTGAGTTACCACAATATTCATTTGATAATTTCACTGCCTTAGCTACTACATTTATGACCCACTTCCAGTTACCCATATGATATGAAACTGGAACAAAAATTTTGACAATTTCAAAGAGACTAATGCTACTCACATTTATGATCATATTCATGAGTGGCATCATCATCGTAGAATGGTCAAAACATTTGTTCATGATCATCTCCTTGCTGAGTGGTTCATTAAGTCCTTGTTGCCATCTATCACCAAGGATGTGGCTAAGGGTGGTGTCGTCACTGAAGAGCAGGTCATTTCTCAATCCCAATTCTTAGATTTGATTTATACTTAGTCTGGCATGCTCTACGAGAAAATTCCCAATGCATCGTGATCTAATTTTACTATTCCCCCTCCATCTAAGGACTCTCATGTCGTTTGTTGGCTTGTGACTTCCATGAGGAGAAATACAGTGTGAAGAGATATCTAATGAATGAATGAGAAAGGGAAAAGTGGAAGGCTAAAGGCAAGTGACACAGCTCTTTCGGTGGTTAGTAATGCAAATGTGTCTCTGCAATCCCACCTCCCCCAAATACATGATGCAGCCCGTGGCAGCAGTGGCACCACCCACTAAGCATGGTTGTCTACAACCGATTATGATGGCTTTTGACAGAGCGGGGGTTGCCAAGACTGACCTATCAGAGGAGATGACGTCAGCTCCATTCACGGCCAATCAAATCAGTTTTGGGGGGGGGGGGGGGGGAATATGGGATATGTAGAATAGCTTTCGACCCGACTAAAATCAGAGGGCCCCACCAGCACACAGTTGGCGCAGGTATGTTACAAGGTAAGGTAAATTCATCTGGGGTACAAAGGTTGGTACTCCTATGTCTGGCACATGCTCCCTCACCTACCTGGCCGATATCGGCCAACCACCGCCTACCACGTGCCACTTTTCCAACGTCCTCATGACATCATCCTTATTTTTGGCATCCTACCCTATTACCTAGTAAAAACCATGTTTCCACAAAAATGTTTACTCTCAGTTGTTTGAATTGTTGGTCACTTACCAATGTTTCTCTCTGTTAGGCATTCAGGTAAAATCACAAGTATTGGCTACCTTTCACCCTCGTGTCGCTTTCCCTGCTGCCTCAGGTATTTAGTCGTGTCCCTTTCATTATTTCCTTTTAGTGTTTGTTCAAATTGATATAGAAAAAATGAAACTCTCCACCCCCGAAACCCCGCAAGCTCGTGAAGTCAGGACTGCTCCTAGCCCCGAACCACTCATGGATGCCCACTCTCAGCTCTGCGACCCATTTTACCCTTTCAATGTGGCTCATACTAAGGTCGAGCTCCTATAATTTCAGCAATGGGGGGAAGGTGTATTCAGATTTGTTGATTCAGGGCTCTATTACCAAATTGCCCCAAAAATCCATCTGTTCCCGGAGTTTATTTCCTGGCTCATCGATGCCTACATCAAGCGGAAGGATATTTTCCTCTCCATTCGAGGGGTCAAGAATCTTGATATTACTCCTCAACTCATCATAAAATCCCTATGTTATCCCTCCGCCCATGACTGCATCGAATTCACCGAATTCACTCTCTCCTACTACTTCTCAAACCTACCCTTGGAGAAGCAGAGCGGTTTTCTCGAACTCATTTTTTATTCACACCTATTCGCTCTCCCTCCCACAGAGGCTATTTCATTGTCCTTATTCTGTGATATCATACAGCCTATTCTATCAGTTATCTCGGGAATGTTGGGGTTAGAAAATGCAGATAGGATGACTAAAGTAGGTTTAGGGTTTCTTTAGCTCATGATGCAATCTGGGATTCTACTAGATATCCCCACCTTCCTGGCCTCGGCTATCAAAGTCCAATTCCAAGATATGTCATCCTTTTTCTCTTTCAG
Source organism: Pinus albicaulis (assembly GCA_034641835.2). Taxonomy (NCBI): domain Eukaryota; kingdom Viridiplantae; phylum Streptophyta; class Pinopsida; order Pinales; family Pinaceae; genus Pinus; species Pinus albicaulis. The sequence goes on from CM076579.1 coordinate 865,182,190, forward strand.
ATATTTATCCCTGGTTTCCTACCTATTCCTGTTTGAGCATGCGGACAAATTCGATGGTTTAGGCCTGAAAAGGTTCTCCATGAGAAATGTTGAACCCAAATTTGTTTTCGAATGGACTCCGGAAGTTCATCGGCATTCAGAAGGGAAGGGGTATGTGAAATTCATCATGGATTTCATGTCCAGGGCCTCTGCAATCATACATGACGGCCACCCACCCAGAATTTTTCCTAAGCAAAAGGAGTGGCTCCAATTCATTGAAATGGATTGTACCAATGATTGGTACTTGTTTGAATATCACAGCGAGATCAGGGTTTATAGTGCCAAAGTGCCTCCTTACCACTTACCAGTATTCCTATCCATGAGGGTTTTCTCCCTTGAGTTCATCTGCCAAGTCCTAAGTTCTGACCAAGCCCACTTCATGCCCATGAAAAAGGGATATATCTTTAGGCTCCCAAATGTTGTAGGCCCTTTCACCGTCAATTCAAGGCATGCACTCTCCTCTGTGGAAGGTATGTTGCGGAAGATGAATTTTTCGTGGGGAGATGCTTGGCATGACAATCCTAAAGGATTTATCACACACAAGAAGAAGAAGATTAAGTCCACAACATATGAGCATGAACCTAGGCCTCTTATTGAATGGAAATCTAACTTTGATTCATGGCCTTTGGATACAGAGACAGAGGCCAAATCCCCAATCGTAGAAGGAAAAGGAGACAATGTACTTGGTGAAGCAGAAGTGTTGGAATAGGAAAATCCATAGACTAACCAAGGATTTACGGAGGAGGAGGAGGAAGATCGCCTTAGCAAGGGACAGAGGACTGAAGGCCTTGAGGAATAGGACACTGAGATTCCTAACGATGAGGCCTCATTTCTCATGGGTTATGACAAAGACAGACCAAGCTTTCAGCTCTCCTATGATTCTGCTTCCTCTTCGTCACCTTCATAACTTTCACAAGCTGTCACATTGGGTAAAGAAGAAACAAGGGAGAAAATTGAGGCCAAGAATCAATCCGTAAGGGAGAAACTGAGAGAATAACTGTCTCAGTTCGTAGATAAGCATCATATTAGGCTCGCCTCAGCCTGGAGAAATACCAACTCATATTTTTTTCCAACGTTCATCCTCTCATCCCTTACCCTCAGGATATAAGTACAAATCCCTGGAAATAATTCTGAATTTGGCTTCCATCCCCTTACCTGATAAGTTAAATTTGCACAAGTCCACTGGGGACATGCTGCAAACTGGAGTATTAAATCATATTGTTTCCCTGGAGAAAGAAGAAAAGAGATCGGCTCATATGAATATCACTCATAAAATGGAAAGATAAAGTGCTAAATCTCTTGCTGCACAGCTGGAAGACTACAAAAATATGATAAGAGGTAAGGGAGTTGATCCCAACTCAACGGTACAGGTCCTTCTAAGTAAAACTATGTTGGTCGTACAAGAATTATGACACAAACTAAATATCCCTCGTTCGAAACATATTCAAACAGAGGAACTGGCCAGAGTGGAAAAGGAAAAATACACCCTCACTAAGGCTCTCGCTTAGAGAGATGAGGAGAACGCAGGATTAAGGGAGAATTTATCGGAGCTACAACTAGCTTAGGATAATCATGTATGTCTAGTACCTGTACCCGAGGACCCACAAAGTGCTCCAAAATAGTTAACCAAGGCTTTGGCAGACCTGAATATGTCAGAGGATGAGACACGCACCACTCAAAGACTCCTGGACGAGGCCAAGGTGGCCTACTCAGAGAACCAAAAGGTAGTCTCGTCCCTTCAGAAGGAAGTAGAGACCCATCGCAGGGAGGCCTAGGGACACGAGAAGTATATCAAGGACTTGAAGGCATGGATTAAAGGGAATATGTCATTAGTAGAAGTTAGGAAAAGATTCTGGACAGATATCATAACAAAGGTGAAAGAGCATTAGTAGCTCATCGTTCTAGCCAATGACAAGAATAATTCCATCTGAGACTATAAGGTACAGCTAGAAGTCAGCCATAGGGAAGGAGACAAGAATGTAGTAGCAGCAAGGAGATATATCAATTATATCAATGAACTCCCATTTGAATAGCTGAGCATGCGTGGAGTGGTCAACTATTTCAGGACCATCATGGAGGTTACTAAGATGATCAAGAAAGAGGATGCACGGGTAAAAGCATTGGGATATTTAGCAATCGTGACACAAGGAGTGGAGATATTCGATCAGGAATGGCGTAATTTAGTGGAGGATGGTCTTCCCCCATGCTGGGATCAACAGTTATGAACATTGCTTCCCCTGACCACTTATGACCAGAAAATGTCTAAGATCAAGTGCAAGGAAGATTTAATATTGGAGAAGACCTCCTGCCTGAAGGCAGATACCTTAGTAGCAGCATTACGCAAGAAATTCCTTCTCCTTGCCTAGGTCAAGAGATTCTTCACAACCTGCCTTGATTACTCTGAGCTTACTTAGCTTCAATCTATGTTCGAGTTCTTCAGCACAACACTTCTACCCGCAGAGGTCATCTGGCAGAGGTGCTATGAATATGAAAATCCTCCAGCTCCTTCTACCTCGCAGCAACTGCCACCTCAACTGCCTCGCCAACCTGGCTCCTCTACATCTTCAATCAGACCATGCAATTCAGGGGGCTCTGCCATGCCTCTTCACAACCGTTAAGGATATCATGATCAGGCCCATGTTACCTTTGTTTTAAATTTCTGTTTGAGTTTCAGTTGTGTTGTAAAATTGGCTGAAATATTGATTTCACCCAAAGCGTTGTTTAAATGTTCTGTTTCTATTGTAATAAGTGTCAAAAGAATAATGCCTCTGATTTGATGCAGTTATATCGCATAATTTTTTATTTGGATAGGAAACTGTAAAATAAAGAAAGAATATTTTTCCAAGAAAATATCTGGCCAAGGGGCCCAATGTAAAAACTATAAAAGGCCAACTTAGAGACAAAGAAAAGTTTTGGATTTCTCTGGAAGTTCGAAGTCCATATTTTGTGTAGCACATTTTGTAATTTTTGGGATAAGCTCTTAATGCATATTTGGAATATTTGTTTTGAGAAGATAATATAATAACGACTTGTTGCAAAATGGATTCCTACTGGGCTTTTGAGCAGCATGTATGCCTCTTCTATATATTGGTTTAATCTTCTTATTCAGTTTTGCCATATTTTCTTTCAAGTTATCATGCGTTTGGAATGCTGGTTGCTAATGGTTAATTAATGATTTTTCCTTTCATGGTAATCATATACTAGTCATTCGGCTACCTTAATTAGGCTCGACACATTATTCCCATCTCATAATTCTTATCTTGACCGTTCTCTTCTTTAAGTCCCTAGAGGGTAGATTCTTACATCTTAGTAGGTCTGCCTTACTTTGGCTTACCGTCCTTGTTCTTCTTAGCATCCACCCACATTATCTCAAATAATGTTCATTGGTTTCATATCCATCCCTATTGCAGAAAACTGAGCTTCATTTTGGCCACAGGCCCATTTTGAGTTATTCCTTTCTTACAATCAGAGTTAATAGTTATTGCTCCACTCTCATTTTTATCTAGAACCTTTGATCAAATAAATTCCACGAATTTTATATCTGGGAGGCGCCCTTAAAGAACGTAAAGAAAACCTATATGACCTCCCTCTCATAAGATGTCCTAGCCAATGGTCTCCTACAACTCAAGACTATCTCTAGGAGCGACAACATATTTTTGGCGTCATTGTTGGGGAATGAATTAGAAAATATTTTTCCTGGGATATGACATTATCTTCACCCTTCAATCAGATGAGCATGAAGGTTTGAGAGTTGCACAGCCCTCACCTTAGTGACTCCACTATTATCAAATCCTAAATCAATTTCAATCCTAGCTTACACAAGGCCTCACACTCGATCAGATACCTCCCAGCTAAGAACCCCTTCCGTATCTAATCCTGAAAATATTATATTCAAGAGAATATGGAAAGAAACGCAACCCATCCAAGCTAACTTACCTTCATTCTCACTAGAAGATTCACCATCCTCATCTCAAAAAGCTGACGTCTATGGCCCTCGATCCACAGCCCATGTACTTGAGTATCCCCTAGAGACCTCTGCTTTAGCCAGTTTAGACACAAAAGATGAAGCCTAATCCTTAAATATTTCTTTGCCTCCCTTTCATGCTACTCGAGAGGCTGAGGAAGTTAAAGAAGTTACAGCACTCCAGAACTCATTACAAATAAATACCCAAACCTCCGCTCAGCATGTACCTATTGTACGACATCCAAATCATCCTCAGAATTTACCACCACCACCCCTCATGGTTGTACCTGGATTCCTCCCCAAAAAATATGCCCCATTGGTTTTGCCTCAAGTATTGCATGACATGCCTCAAGATTATCTAAATCTCTTGCCTTGGTTCACCGGGGAAGACAGTACTTCTGCACATAAACATATTGAGGACTTCTACGCCTTTGCTGAAAATGTCAATGTAGAACACCTAGATGTGGTGCTGAGGCTTTTCATCCAATCCTTGGATGGAGAAGCTCAAAAGTGGTTCAAATCTCTTTCTAATAACGTAGTCACCACTTGGGAGGAAATGGATAATTTATTCACCCAAAAATGGGGAGAAAAGAGGGACCACGGTTACATCCTCATAGATTTCAATTCCCTAAAGAAGATACACAATGAAGATGTAACAGAATTTATAAAGAGGTTCAATAAGCTTTACAATAATCTACCTTTTGAAATAAAGCCTCCTCAAGTAGCTGTTATGGTGGTCTTTGCAGGAGTGCTTGAGCCATACTTGGATTCACCTTAAGAGAAAGAAATTCTACATCCCTAGACCAAATCTAGACTGATGCATTGGAGGTAGAAGCAAACTTTTCTTCTATAGGAAAATTAAAAGGAAGGGCAGAGCATGAGGCCAGGAGAAGGGGTAGGGAGGAGTCTTCTACCTCTAATCAAGAAAGGGAATCATCGGAGTATAAAATTGAAAAGATGAATAAGTTTATCAAGAACCTCTCGAATAAGATGGTGAATCTTGAATTGGAGGCTAAGAATTTCTCTCCTCGTCCCAACTAGATGGTTCCTAATCGAGGGTTTAATCCTCAGTATAGGAAGCCCCCTCTACAGTTATTGCAACAAGAAAGGAAGGAACAACAAGTCACATCCAACCTCTTCTATACTTATAAGGGGAAATAGAAGGAGAAATCGAGGAAGTCACTAATAGTCAAGAAGATAAATTCCTCACTTATTTAGAAGATGAATAAGGGGAACTCACCCTGCAAGAAGCACTAGAAGAGAAGGAAATCCCCCTAGAGGATCGGGATATTGATAATTACTGCAGGCAGTTTGTGGACTTCATGCAAGCTCATCTCCATAAGAAGTATGACCTCGAGTCCTCTAGAAAGAGAATTTGAGTGCAAGAACAAGGCGAAGAGTCAATGCCAAGAGAAAAAACCCCTTCTAGTTATGCCAGTAAGGAGAAAAATCCTTTAGAAGAGTTTGTACATAATAAGGTCACTACATCCACTTGGACAAATATAGGTTCTGATCCTCCTGCAAACCACAATTCCTCTTTTGTAGCCTCAAACCTACCTGATCACCCTAAAGAGAAGTCTAAAGAAGTCATTGCAGAAAAATATCCCACATCCTTTAACCTCCAGAAAGAGCTAGAGAAGGTCAAGATCCTATTTCCCTTGATCAAGATCCTAAAGCAGCCTTCATATAAAGCCCAAGTGTCTCAACTCATGTTGCCCCATAGCGTAGGCCCTCTCCTTGACAACCTCAATCTCCAAGAGGAAAGACCCATGGTATTCTTTGGACCTCATGTAGTAGAGTTGGACTCAGCCACTCTCCCATTCTATGTGTATCTATTTATTCATGACATGTTACTACACAATTGCATTCTAGATTCTGGGGCTTCACATAATCTATTCTGTAATGGAGCAGTTCGGGTTGCAGATTACCAGACCTTATAAAAATATGTATTCTTTTTATTCCTATAGGGTAAAGTGCCTAGGCATGATAAAAGACTTAGTAGTAAACCTAGCCCATATTCTAGCTAAGAGCGTGGTGATGGATATTGTGGTAGCTGGTATCCCGGCCCGATTCAGAATGATGTTTTCTAGATCCTGGGGTTCTAATATTGGCAGGTAAATTAAGTTGGACCTCACGTACATGAATATTCTAGTGTTTGGTGGGGAAGAAAGGAGACTATACAGTGAATCCAGGTTCGTGAAAATGGTCACCAAAGCTGATGGTTCGACCAAATCCCCAGTATATGGTAAGGAGGGTGAGTTTTCTTATCTCATGTTTGAGGAGGATGAGAATTTCCTGCAAGAAACTAAGGTCCGTCCTCTAAAACAGAAGGAGCCCATCAATAAAGATGAGGACAAGATCTGGACTCTGCATTTTGACAAGGCTTATTCGCAAGAACAAAATGGAGCCAGGGTTCTCTTGATCTTGCCTGAAGGATGTTTAGTTCCTCTCTCCTTCAAACTGGAGTTTGAAGCCACCAATAACGTGGCTGAATATGAAGCCCTTCTACTAGGACTACAGATAGCATGGAACATGAACATATAGAATCTGAAGGTCTTCGGAGACTCAGAGCTAGTGGTAAGGCAAGTCAAGAACTATTGCCAAACTAAACATCCACGGCTCAAATCTTATAGAAATGAGGTGTGGGACCTCGTAGAAAATGTTTTCTCGACTATTAATATATAGTTCATGTCTAGGGACAAGAACCAGATGGCCAACTCGCTAGCCGTAGCAACCAGCAATTTTTGCCCGCCACAATATCCCCTGCTCAGATATGAGGTTGAAGTAAGATATCGTCCCTCCATTCTAGACAACGTAAAGCACTGGAAAGTCTTCAAGGATGAAGAAAAGGTCAAGTGATTTATGTAGATGGTCGACGAATTCTAAAATTTGGTGATAGATTCAGTCAATGAAGGTCCCAGTGAAGAACCAAAAACCAAATGGGAGGAGAAATTGGCCGAACACCACATTTTTTAATTAAAGGGAAACTTCATTCCCATAGGTCTCGTGCCGTTGGAGAGGCTAGTTCATAAAAAATATATTCTGATCAACCCCAGTAAAATGACCCTTGACGAGCCTATCAGGGATGTGAATATCGAGACAAATGAAGATCCAAAGGTGTTAAATATATCCAAGGGTGTCCCTGAAGAATACTAGGATCAATACTGTTGGAAATACTGAGAGGGAGGGTGAATCAATATTTATTTCAATTAGAGCATTAGTTAATATTCAATTATTATCAGTGTTTGTACAATGATAGCAACAAACAAGAGGAACACAAATGCACACAATTTTTAAGGTGGAAACCCACTCCGGGACAAAAACCACCTAATGCTTTTCTAATAATTATTTTCAACTCCAATTGAAAATAAAGCTCCAACTTCCTAGAATCTAGAAAAGCATTCTTCTCCATCTCCCACTGGATGGACGCTCCAATGCTCGAGATTCTTCAGTAGTCACTGAATGGATGCACCAACACCCAATGAGCTACAACTCACCCTAGCACCACCCTATAGAAGAATAAAAGAAGAATGGACTCCGGTACCAGGGAAAATGGTCCACTTTACAATGATATAGAATGATGTAGAAGAAGAATATATACTAGACCATAACCCCGACTTTGACACAACCACCTAAAGATGATCCTAGACCTCCCAACACTACCTCTTCAACCCTTGGCAGATAGACACTAGTACAATTTGCACAATAATGTATTTACAATGACTAAGTACAATGATACCTTTACAATGATTGTATGCAGTGCTGCCCACTTGAAGACTTCATATGATGAACTTCTTTCTGCTGCTATGCACCTTGGTTGTTGTTCTTGCCATGCTACACTCTTCTGCACCTTGTTTTTCTTTTATGCCATAGAAATTCTGGTCCTTCGCAATCCTTGACAACACATGATCTAGATTTTTCTTGCCTTCTAGGAGCTCGATATTGAATCTAGTGTATCTCTGTTATTTCAGATCCTCAATATCTGATTTTTGGTCCTATAGTAGTCCTCTGAGTCTTCTTTCCAATTCCACAAGTCTGACCCAATTCGGATTCTTCAAGAGAGAGTTATACCCAATTTCTCACACTGCCCTAATTATGGACTGTTTCAGTAGAGCGCACTTGTACGACATGCCACGTGTCACTGTTTATTCATTTGCTTCTGAAATTGATAGAGTGAAAACTAAAGACTATGAAATATCTATCATTTTTTATGGCATTCTAATCCGATACTCAGAGAGAGAGTTATGACGAATTTACCAAGGTCACTTCTTTGAGATGAATTTCAGGAGCCTGCAAAAACCCTTACTTCCACAGATCATATCTCCAAACATATTGCGCAACTTGATCTGAAATTTTTACTGCAGCTTCCTCAGGATTTCGGCTTCACCTCATAAAAAATTCAGCTTTTTAGCCTTCGTAGAAAAAATCTTAGAGCGAAAATTCCATGATGACCTGTTTCAGATGGCCGAATCCCTTGCCTAAGGAGGAAATGAAGATCACAATATATATGAATTCTTAAGTTGAGAGGGGCTTCAACAAGTGAACATGGGAGGGATTTTAAGAGCTTAGAAAATATTAATTATGACTTTTCAATGACCCATGCCCCAACCCCATGGGGTTTTAGCCCACTAATTGGGGTACAAACTTCAAACATGAATATCTCTCAAACCGTGAAGAATTACATGGTGTGCCATATATCAACGGAAACATCTCGACAAGTAGAAACCATCAAAAGAATTATTGACCCAGAATATTTTAATTTGGTAGGTAAAAATTCTCATTAAATATTGGGTTAGCCCCTGGTGCTGCTTGGGTTGACATCAATGACAACCACTGATCAAAAAATACCTCTGGCTGTTTCAATCATACAAGGATGTATTTTCCTGGTCATGCTAGTATTTGAAGACTTTCGACATCGAATTTATACAGCACAACATACCAATCAAGGGAAACGCCAAACCTCATAAGCAGAATCTGAGCCAGATCAATCCTCTCCTCCTCCCAGCTATTGAAAAAGATATAAAGAAACTACTACGGGAAAAAATCATTGTTCCTCTAAGAAATTCAGAGTGGGTAGCCAACCTGGTTCCGGTGAGGAAGAAAATTTTCAAAATTAGACTATGCGTCGACTTCCGAAATCTGAACAAGGCCTTGCTAAAAGACAACTACCCTCTTCCAAAGATGAACCATATTTTGCAAAAGGTGGTGGGATCCTCCCACATGTATATGATGGACGGCTTCTCTGGATATAACCAGGTAGTGGTGCTCCCTGAAGACCAGAAGAAGACAACGTTCAGCACACCGTGGGGAACCTTCATGTATGCCAAGATGCCTTTCGGTCTAATCAACGTTGGTGCCACTTTCTAGCGTGCAATGGATATTTCCTTCACTGGAGATCAAGATAAGTTCGTCGTGATTTATCTGGACAACATCACTATTTTATCGAAGAGTGATGTTGAGCACATAGAACATCTTTGGCGAACTTTCGAAAAGTGTTGCAGGTACGGTCTATCTTTAAACCCCCAAAAATCCATGTTCTCCCTGGAAGAAGGAAAGCTACTGGGGCATATAGTAACTAAGGAGGGAGTGAAGATCAACCTAAAACAGGTGGAGGTGATAAATGGCATTTCTCTCCCGTGGAATAAAAATGAAGTACAAGTATTCCTGGGGAGAGAAATTTCCTAAGAAGGTTCACTCCCAATTATGTTGAGATCATCTGACACATCCCTGAAATACTCAAGAAGAATAATGAAGTGAAGTGGACTCCCCAATCAAGGGCTTCTTTCAATAGAATAAATTAGGATTTTATTGAAGCTCCAGTGTTGGTGGGTCCATATTATAGCAAGCCCATCATGATTTTCTCCTTCGCCTCCCCTCATACAATAGCTGCAGTACTTCTACAGAAGAATGAGGAGGGGCATGAACAACCTATTGAATTTTTTAGCCAGGTCCTGCAAGATGCAGAATTGAAGTATAATATCCTGGAAAAGAAAGTGTATGCTCTGGTCAAATATCTAAAGGCATTCCAGATATATGTGTTACTTTCAACCATAACTTCCTTTGTTCCCATGAAAGCAGTGAAGGACATTTTAATATAAGGAGACAGTGAAAGAAAGATGGGCAAGTGGATAGCCAAGATCCAGGAGTATGAAATGGAGATAAAGCCTACTAAACTCATTAAAGGGTAGGGAATGGAAAAAATTCTATCTAAATCCAACTGCCAAGCCTTGGGAATAAACCTGTCTATGGGAGGAGGAGATGCATCGAAAGGTATAGAGGTACAACAGGGAATAGAATCATCAACACAAAGGACACATGTAAAGTACCTTTTTTCTGCATGGTATAAAGACGTAGTGGAATACCTTCTGACCCTAAGGTGTCCACCTAATTACGACAAAGAGAAGTATCGCACCTTGAGGTTAAGGTCTCAAAAGTACGTTGTGGTGAATGGGCAACTGTATTGGAGGGACCTGGCTGGGATTTTTTTATTATGTTTAATAGAGTAGGAAGTGTACAAAGTAATGACAGAGTTGCATGAAGGTGTACACAGTGGGAATTATAGTTGGTGGCCCACTTCCCACAAGATCCTGAGAGCAGGGTTTTTCTGGCCTAGGCTGTTTGGTGATTTACATGCTCATGTCCAAGCCTACGAGAAATGTTAGAAATTCACAGAGAAGAAAAGGTTTGTACCACTCCCATTGATCCCAATACATGTTGAGGAGCTGTTTAGACAAAGGGAATCGATTTCATTGGAGAGATCTACCCGACCTATAGTAATCAACATCGATGGATCCTCACCACCACTGATTAATTCACCAAGTGAGTTGAGGTCGTGCCTACAAGAAGTTCCACAGATGGGGTGGTGATCAAGTTCATGGAGGAGAACATAATAGCTACGTTTGGGTGCCCTGCTAAAATCATCATTGATAATGCCTAGGTCTTCAATTCAGCCAAGTTTGTAAAATTTTGTCAGCATTACAATAATACTCTGGGGCACTCCACTGCTTATTACCCACAGGGGAACGGGTTGGCAGAGTCACCCAACAAAACATTAGTGAGAATTCTGAAAAATACCATAAATGGAAACCAAAAGAACTAGGACTCCCTGCTCAAGTTTTTACTTTGGGCGAATCGCATCACTAGTAAGGGATCCACCGGAAGTCACCTTATGAGCTGGTGTATGGTAGGGCGGAGGTTTTCCTCATTCAACTCACTCTACCGGTGGCCTGATTTTTTGTAAGACAGTGAGGAAAAACCAAATGACCTCATCAGGAGAATGAATCAGTTGATGGAACTGGAATAAACCTAGGCATTGGTAAACCTCAGGTTGGCAGACTACCAGGAAAAGCTGAAGTGTTTATTCGACCAACAAGTGAAAGAAAAGGAGATCCAAACAAGGGACCTGGTGCTGTGATGGGATGTCAGGCTGTCAGACAAAGGAAAACATGGGAAGTTCAATCCGCTCTGGTTTGGACCATTCAGGGTAGAAAAATTCAAAGGCAACAATACCTTTGCGTTGGAAAACTTGGAAGGAGATCTAATTGAGATGCATGTGAATGGGCAATTTCTCAAACCCTATTTCCAGCATTGACACTAGCTATGAGGGCCCATTTTATATATCCTTAAAATTTTACACATACCATCTTTTATTTTCTCATGCATTTCCATTCTGTTCTTTTTTAATCAGAATTATCTAAAAAAATTTAATGATTGTCCTGGGTATACCAACAAGAACAAAAGCGGGTGGTCTACGAGTTCTTAACACACTCGAACGAGTGTGTCGTCTCCAATGGAGCCAATGTTGGCTTGTGACTTCCATGAGGACAAATATAGCGCGAATACCTACCTAATGAAGGAATAGGAAAGGGAAAAGTGGGAGGCTAAAGGCAGGTGACGCAACTCTTTCGACGGTTAGTAATGCAAATGTGCTGCCACGATCGTACCTCCCCCAGATACACGATGAAGCTCGCGGAAATGGTGGCACCACCCACTAAGGATGGCCATCTACAGCCGATTCCAATGGCACTCAAGAGAGCAGGGGTTGCCAAGACTAACTTGTCGGAGGGGATGACGTCAACTCCCTTCGCGGCCAATCAGAGAAGTTCCAGGGGGGGAAGACGGGAGATGGAGATCATCTTTCGACATGATGAAAAATGAAGGGCCCCACCATCACACAATTGGTGCAAGTACGCTACAAGGTAAGTTAATTTTTTCTGGGGTACAAAGGTCGGTAGTCCTGTGTTTGGCATGTGGTCCCTCCCCTACCCGGTTGTTGTCGTCCAACCACCGCATGCCACGTGCCTCTTTACCAATGTCCTCATGATGCCAACCTTATAGTTGTCATCCCACCCTATTATCTAGTAAAAGCCATGTTTTCACCGCGATTTTTACTCTTAGATATTTGAATTTTTGGTCACTTAGCAATGTTTCACTCTGTCAGGCGCCAGGGTAAAATCACAAGTATTGGCTGCCTTTCACCCTCGCGTCGCTTTCCCTGCTACCTCAGGTATTTGTTCATATCCCTTTCATTATTTCCCTTTTACTATTTGTTCGAATTGATATGGGAAAAATGAAACGCTCTGCCTCTGAAACCCCGCAAGCTCGTGAGGTCAGGACTGCTCCTGGCCCCGAATCACTCATGGATGCCCACTCTCAGCTCTGCGACCCAGTTTACCCTTTCAATGTGGCCTGTACTAAGGCCGAGCACCTATACTTTCAGTGACGAGGGGAAGATGTGTTCAGAGTCATTCATTCAGGGCTCTATTACCAAATTTCCCCAATAATCCATATTTTCCCGAAGTTTATTACCTAGCTTGCCAACGCCTACATCGAGCGTAAGGACATTGTCCTCTCTGCTTGGGAGGCCAAGATTCTTGATATTACTCCTCAGCTCATCAAAAAATCCCTATGCTATCCCTCCGCCCATGACTGCATCAAATTCATCGAAGTCACTCTCTCCTGCCACTTCTCGAACATACCCTTGGAGAAGCAGAGCAGTTTCCTCGAAATCATTTCTGATTCGCACCTATCTTCTCTCCCTCCCATAGAGGCCATTCCGTTGTCCCTATTTCGTGATACCATACATCATATTCTAACAGTCATCTCTGGAATGTCGGGGTTAGAAAATGTCGATAGGGTGACTAAAGCAGGTTTAAGTTTTCTTTGGCTTATGATGCAATCTGGGATTCTACTAGATATCCCCACCTTTTGGGCCTCGACTATCAAATTCCAGTTCCAAGATATGTCATCCTTTTTCTCTTTCATATATTTCTCCCTAGTTTTATACCTATTCTTGTTTGAGCATGCAGACAAGTTTGATGGTTTAGGCCTGAACAGGTTCCCCGTGAGAAACGTTGAACCCAAATCTATTTTTGAATGGACTCCAGAAGTTCACCAGCATTCAGAGGGGGAGGGGTATGTGAAATTCATCACGGATTTATACATGACAGCCCCCCACCTAGAATTTTTCCTTAGCAAGAATGGCTCAAGTTCAGTGAAACGGATTGTACCGGTGATTGGTACTTGTTTGAATATCACATTGAGATCGGGGTCTATGGTGCCAAATTTCCTCCTTGCCACTTTCCATTGTTCCTGTCCATGAGGATTTTCTCCCTTGAGTTCATCCACCAAATCCTAAGTTCCAACCAAGCCCACTTCGTGCCAGCGAAAAAGGGATATATCTTCAGGCTCCCAAGTTTTGTAGGCCCTTTCACCATCAATTCAAGGCATGCACTCCCCTATGTGGAAGGGATGTTGCGGAAGATGAATTTCCCGCGGGGAGATGCTTTGCATTACAATCCTAAAGGATTTATCACAAGTAGGAAGAAGAAGATTAAGTCTACAGTATATGAGCATGAACATGGGCCTCTTGTTGAATGGAAAGCTAACCGCGATTCATGGCCTTTGGAGACAAAGATGGAGGCCAAATCCGCAGCCACTGAAGGAAAAGGAGATAGTGTACTCAGTGAAGTAGAAGTGCTAGAACAGGAAAATTCCTAGACTAACCAAGGATTCATGGATGAGGAAGAGGAAGGTCACCTCAGCAAGAGACAGTGGATTGAAGGCCCTGAGGAATAGCACACTGAGATTCCTGACAATAAGGCCTCACTTCTCATGGGTCAGGACAAAGACAGACTAGGCTTTTAGCTCTCCTATGATTTTGCTTCTTCTTCGGCACCTTCAAAACTTTCACAAGCACTACTACATTTGGCGGAAATTCTGACACTTGGTTCCGATGCTTTTGACCAAATGTCGGAAATTTCCCCAAATTTTTTCCATCCCGCCCGAAACCGTCACTATACCGACATTTATAGAAAAGTGTCGCAATACCGACACTTAGAAAAGTGTCACAATTGCGAAATTTGGAGGAAGGCGTCACAATTGCGACACTATGGCCCAAAGCGTCGCTATTGCAACGACTGCCTCCAAACGTCGCAAGTGCGACACAATGTCTAGGTGTCGCAATTGCGACGTTTGGAGGTACCTGTCGCAATAGCGACACTTTTTCCGCCATCGGTATAACGACACTTATATGCGTGCTACATAAAAATATGAAACTTATATGCGTGCTACATAAAAATTTGAAACTTATATGCGCGCTACATAAAAATGATTTTATTGTTTCATATCCGTCGCAATAGCTACATTAACGTCTAATATCATGCGCGCATTCGCCCTCCACTCTTGCAGAACAGCATTCGCCCTCAGCATTCACCCTCAGCTCTTGCAGAACAACATTCGTCCTCAGCGTTCGCCCTCAGCGCTTGCAAAATGGTAAGTTCTTACTGCAGGCCCTTCCTCCTATAGTAGGGTTGACTCTATTTGGGTTTTTTTGGTCAATTCCATTGGATTGTGTTAGGCTGTAGGGTTCTCTCTAGATGTCAAGAATCAAGATTCAATACCCTCTATTATCTTCATCACCCAATACAAGATTTAAATTTTTCCCAAAGAAACTCTTATTAATTTGGCAACCATTATTTCTCCCTGCTTTAAAAACCCTACATTTAAATGAAAACAAGCATTTCATTTCAACTACAAAAATCTATTAGTGTTCAAATGTACATGTGTGCTACATTAACGTCTGATATCATGCGCGCATTCGCCCTCCACTCTTGTAGAACAACATTCGCCCTCAGCTCTTGCAGAACAGCATTTGCCCTCATCATTCGCCCTGAGATCTTGCAGAACCGCAATCGCCCTTAGCTCTTGCAGAACAGCATTCTCCCTGCATTCGCCCTCAGCTCTTGCAGAATAGCATTTTCCCTCAGCATTCGCCCACAGTGTTCGCCCTCAGCTCTTGCAGAACAGCATTCACCCTTAGCTCTTGCAAAATGGTAAGTTCTTACTGCAAGCCCTTCCTCCTATAGTAGGGTTGACTCTATTTGGGTTTTTTTGGTCAATTCCATTGGATTGTGTTAGGCTGTAGGGTTCTCTCTAGATGTCAAGAATCAAGATTCAATACCCTTTATTATCTTCATCACCCAATACAAGATTTAAATTTTTCCCAAAGAAATGCTTATTAATTTGGTAGCCATTATTTCTCCCTGCTTTAAAAACCCTACATTTAAATGAAAACAAGCATTGCATTTCAACTACAAAAATCTATTAGTGTTCAAATGTACATGTGTGCTACATTAACGTCTGATATCACGTGCGCATTCGCCCTCCGCTCTTGCAGAACAGCATTCGCCCTGAGCTCTTGCAGAATAGCATTCGCCCTCAACATTTGCCCTGAGCTCTTGCAGAACAGAATTTGCCCTCAGCATTCGCCCTGAGCTCTTGCAGAACATCATTCACCCTGCATTCGTCCTCAGCTCTTGCAGAACAAC